>JAQQTP010000088.1:69592500-70052500 GCA_029884605.1 Ormosia emarginata
AGAGAGTTTATATTATCTAACATAGTCACCAATTTTCTAAAACTCAGATTAATTGAATGTCAAATATTGTGGAACATCTATTAGTTTAGTCTATTTATGATCAATTTTGTTATTAGACTCTTATAAGTACTTAAACCTATGTGCATAATGTTGTTTTGGGTTTGTGGGCCTTGTGTATAAGTTTTCTATGATGGGTAGGTTAACCCATATTGTAAACACAAGGAGAGACCCATATTCTCATCTTATATGTATTGTGGTTGTCCTATTGAGGCCACAAGTGTTTTTTGCACATATAGTGAATGAAAGTAGTTTCTCTCCTTTATGACGACAAATATTATTGACTATCTTTCTCTCATGATGTCTCCTCAACGATGTGATTTCTCTTTGAAATAAGGTAACTCTATATCCTAATTCTTAATTATTGATTAGTTTATATACATGCCATAAATTAAGGTTAAAGGTAGATGCATTAATTTTATTCTTGTGGATTTAAATTTCTATCATTTCAGTCACACTTCAATATACATCCAAAAAAAATTTAGTATTTAACAATTTTACAATAGGAGAAAGCATGGACTCTGAGAACTAAACGATGATTGAAGAAAATTTTGCGAAAATAATATAATTTGATCCAAAAAGAGCTTAATTTCTATTATGCATTCTCTTTTCTTTTTCAAAATAAAGTTTTTATTAAAAAAAAGTGGTCCATTAGTCACTAAGTAAATAAAAAAAAAGTTTCTAAAAGACAAAAAAAAATGAATTAAAAGTTTAGAAAAAGTTTTAGGGAATTGTTAAAAGACAAATCAAAAATTAAAAATAAAATAGCAACCCATCAATTACTAGGTGAAAAAAAAGAAGTTATTAAAAAGATAAAAAATAAATAAATAAAACAAAAGTGAATATTTTTTCACCCTTATGCAAAAGGTTATAATAATGAATGTAAAAAAAATGGTTTTTTTTTTGCTGTGAAAAAAGAAAAATTAAAAATGTAGATAAAGTTACTCAATTCAACAATTGAACGAAAAGTGAAAAATGAAGATGGGTAAGTTGGTTTTAGGAATGTCTAATATGGACCACTATCAGGGTGGTCCATGGATGGATCAAATACAAATTAGTCATTGATTTATTGTTAAAATAAATCAATGCCTGAGATTAAAAGATTTGATTTGATTAGTCACACTCAAATTCGCATAGAAATTTATTCAAATTATTTTTTTTATGAATAATTGTATATATAAGGAACTGATAGATTTCAACTAGTAATTTTTACATATACCCAGATCTGCATATAGATACTGTCAGATAAAAAAAGAAAGTAATTCATCCATGAACTTAAATAAAATAAGTCCATGATAGCCTTCTCCATGGGTTTCACCATTTTGGTTGAATTTGAAAAAAAGAAAAATGTAAAATGGATAAAGAGATTACAGGTTCCATGTTATAATGCAAAAGAAAGGTGAAATGTGGCCCAAGAAGTGAGAGTGTGTTAGAAGAAGTGTGAAAAAGAGTATATTGTTAATATTTTTCTACCATAAATGCTTTTTTTCACCCCTTTTTCAGCACTCATTATCATCGCCAATTATATGCAGTACATATGTCATACATACAAATGATGACTCATACTCCTATGATCAAATTGAAAATCAACCTAAATAAAAAGAAAATATAGAATAAATTATACAATGCTCCTATTCCAAGCTCAGAGTTATATCATACACACAAAATTTGTGGAAATAAGTTTGTTCTAATGATTTAATATGTTAAGTTTTGATGATGATAAATACAAGACAAAAAAATGATATTCATGTTACATAAATTTACTTAATGGGATATATTGTATCATGTATGATTATATATTTTATTTAGTTATATTTCACTTAATAATCATACAATGATATATGTGTAGCATTCTTTATATAATATATCCAATAATGCTTTATATGAGTTATAATGAATTAATATTGGATTTGGTTCTATTTAAATGAAAATGTACAAAGTATTTTTTGTTGCATCCTATACAAAGCATAGCTATTAGCAATTGATAAATGTCTTATTTGGATGTGCCTATGAAATTCTTATATGCATGTTAGACTAACTAGAGTTATACATTTATGAATCATGCATATGAAGATATTGAATTATGAATTTGGACTAACTACGTTTGTTTTAAGTAAGCAATACTTTGTAGGATAGTCCAAGTATCAAGAGTGAACATTGCAATAAGAAAGCAAAATATCACAATTATGTTCAACTTAAGAAGAAGGAGAATGAAAAGATGTTCTAAGCATTTGCAAAATTTGAAAAGAAGAATTTTTTGGAAATTTGGTTTGCATCAAGAAGCCTAAGGACTAGGATTGATGATGGCAAGATCAAGTCCAAGATCTTCAAGAATAACTTATAGGACTTAGATCTTGTGTAAAGGTAAAGAGGAATCACACTAAGCTCAAATATATTTTTAAAATATTTACAAATGATTCTTATATGCTAAAATGCCCAACAAACATGTTTTGAAAAACTAGTCATGGTGGTAGCTCAAATCTAGGAAAAATAGTCAAGTTTGAGTTTTGCAAAACTGACCTTTGGTTACTCTTTTGATCATATCTTTCAAAATATTTTGAGTCTTGTTCTAAAATTTATTTCATATGAAAATAAACTCAATGATCTTTCCAACGAGTGGTCTTTTCTTTAAAACGGATGAGTAACCAAGAAGTTATGATATTTCAAAGTTAGTTTTGTCAAAAACAAAGTACAATAACCGATTATAGAATATCCATAACCGGTTATTCACTAAGCCAAGAGCCTAGGCTTTTGTTTCTAAAGGCTCCTAACCGGTTATGAGTTTTCCATAACCAGTTATTGGCTTGTTTCAAACGTTCATGTGAAAACAAATAACCAATTATGGGAATTCAATAACCAGTTATTCAAAAACAAATAACCAGTTATAAAACAACAATAACTGGTTATCTAGGCAACCAGAAAACATGAATAATGGCTTTTTTGAGCATTTAATGCACCAAACTACCTCTAACGGCTCTAAAATGCTTTAGGCTATAAATGCAAGTATTTGAGCATTAAAGAAAAGTTATAAAATAATCTAAAAATCATTCTTGAGCATTAAACACGAGTTTTAAGTCTCTTTTCTCATAAACCCCTATTTTGAGCTTTAAGTGGGTGATTCCTTGATACCCATTGAGCTTCAATTTATATTATCTATTCTTGAGAGAGTTTATATTATCTAACATAGTCACCAATTTTCTAAAACTCAGATTAATTGAATGTCAAATATTGTGGAACATCTATTAGTTTAGTCTATTTATGATCAATTTTGTTATTAGACTCTTATAAGTACTTAAACCTATGTGCATAATGTTGTTTTGGGTTTGTGGGCCTTGTGTATAAGTTTTCTATGATGGGTAGGTTAACCCATATTGTAAACACAAGGAGAGACCCATATTCTCATCTTATATGTATTGTGGTTGTCCTATTGAGGCCACAAGTGTTTTTTTGCACATATAGGGAATGAAAGTAGTTTCTCTCCTTTATGACGACAAATATTATTGACTATCTTTCTCTCATGATGTCTCCTCAACGATGTGATTTCTCTTTGAAATAAGGTAACTCTATATCCTAATTCTTAATTATTGATTAGTTTATATACATGCCATAAATTAAGGTTAAAGGTAGATGCATTAATTTTATTCTTGTGGATTTAAATTTCTATCATTTAAGTCACACTTCAATATACATCCAAAAAAAATTTAGTATTTAACAATTGTACAATAGGAGAAAGCATGGACTCTGAGAACTAAACGATGTTTGAAGAAAATTTTGCGAAAATAATATAATTTGATCCAAAAAGAGCTTAATTTCTATTATGCATTCTTTTTTTTTTTCAAAATAAAGTTTTTATTAAAAAAAAGTGGTCCATTAGTCACTAAGTAAATAAAAAAAAAGTTTCTAAAAGACAAAAAAAAGTGAATTAAAAGTTTAGAAAAAGTTTTAGGGAATTGTTAAAAGACAAATCAAAAATTAAAAATAAAATAGTAACCCATCAATTACTAGGTGAAAAAAAAGAAGTTATTAAAAAGATAAAAAATAAATAAATAAAACAAAAGTGAATATTTTTTCACCCTTATGCAAAAGGTTATAATAATGAATGTAAAAAAATGGTTTTTTTTGCTGTGAAAAAAGAAAAATTAAAAATGTAGATAAAGTTACTCAATTCAACAATTGAACGAAAAGTGAAAAATGAAGGTGGGTAAGTTGGTTTCAGGAATGTCTAATATGGACCACTATCAGGGTGGTCCATGGATGGATCAAATACAAATTAGTCATTGATTTATTGTTAAAATAAATCAATGCCTGAGATTAAAAGATTTGATTTGATTAGTAACACTAAAATTCGCATAGAAATTTATTCAAATTATTTTTTTTATGAATAATTGTATATATAAGGAACTTATAGATTTCAACTAGTAATTTTTACATATACCCAGATCTGCATATAGATACTGTCAGATAAAAAAAGAAAGTAATTCATCCATGAACTTAAACAAAATAAGTCCATGATAGCCTTCTCCATGGGTTTCACCATTTTGGTTGAATTTGAAAAAAAGAAAAATGTAAAATGGATAAAGAGATTACAGGTTCCATGTTATAATGCAAAAAAAAGGTGAAATGTGGCCCAAGAAGTGAGAGTGTGTTAGAAGAAGTGTGAAAAAGAGTATATTGTTAATATTTTTCTACCATAAATGCTTTTTTTCACCCTTTTTTCAGCACTCATTATCATCGCCAATTATATGCAGTACATATGTCATACATACAAATGATGACTCATACTCCTATGATCAAATTGAAAATCAACCTAAATAAAAAGAAAATATAGAATAAATTATACAATGCTCCTATTCCAAGCTCAGAGTTATATCATACACACAAAATTTGTGGAAATAAGTTTGTTCTAATGATTTAATATGTTAAGTTTTGATGATGATAAATACAAGACAAAAAAAATGATATTCATGTTATATAAATTTACTTAATGGGATATATTGTATCATGTATGATTATATATTTTATTTAGTTATATTTCACTTAATAATCATACAATGATATATGTGTAGCATTCTTTATATAATATATCCAATAATGCTTTATATGAGTTATAATGAATTAATATTGGATTTGGTTCTATTTAAATGAAAATGTACAAAGTGTTTTTTGTTGCATCCTATACAAAGCATAGCTATTAGCAATTGATAAATGTCTTATTTGGATGTGCCTATGAAATTCTTATATGCATGTTAGACTAACTAGAGTTATACATTTATGAATCATGCATATGAAGATATTGAATTATGAATTTGGACTAACTACGTTTGTTTTAAGTAAGCAATACTTTGTAGGATAGTCCAAGTATCAAGAGTGAACATTGCAATAAGAAAGCAAAATATCACAATTATGTTCAACTTAAGAAGAAGGAGAATGAAAAGATGTTCTAAGCATTTGCAAAATTTGAAAAGAAGAATTTTTTGGAAATTTGGTTTGTATCAAGAAGCCTAAGGACTAGGATTGATGATGGCAAGATCAAGTCCAAGATCTTCAAGAATAACTTATAGGACTTAGATCTTATGTAAAGGTAAAGAGGAATCACACTAAGCTCAAATATATTTTTAAAATCTTTACAAATGATTCTTACATGCTAAAATGCCCAACAAACATGTTTTGAAAAACTAGTCATGGTGGTAGCTCAAATCTAGGAAAAATAGTCAAGTTTGAGTTTTGCAAAACTGACCTTTGGTTACTCTTTTGATCATATCTTTCAAAATATTTTGAGTCTTGTTCTAAAATTTATTTCATATGAAAATAAACTCAATGATCTTTCCAACGAGTGGTCTTTTCTTTAAAACGGATGAGTAACCAAGAAGTTATGATATTTCAAAGTTAGTTTTGTCAAAAACAAAGTACAATAACCGATTATAGAATATCCATAACCGGTTATTCACTAAGCCAAGAGCCTAGGCTTTTGTTTCTAAAGGCTCCTAACCGGTTATGAGTTTTCCATAACCAGTTATTGGCTTGTTTCAAACGTTCATGTGAAAACAAATAACCAATTATGGGAATTCAATAACCAGTTATTCAGAAACAAATAACCAGTTATAAAACAACAATAACTGGTTATCTAGGCAACCAGAAAACATGAATAATGGCTTTTTTGAGCATTTAATGCACCAAACTACCTCTAACGGCTCTAAAATGCTTTAGGCTATAAATGCAAGTATTTGGGCATTAAAGAAAAGTTATAAAATAATCTAAAAATCATTCTTGAGCATTAAACACGAGTTTTAAGTCTCTTTTCTCATAAACCCCTATTTTGAGCTTTAAGTGGGTGATTCCTTGATACCCATTGAGCTTCAATTTATATTATCTATTCTTGAGAGAGTTTCTATTCATCTATACTTTGTGTAATCTGTAAAGAGGGTAAAGTATCCCTCGAAGAATGTAAAGGGTGAGGTATCCCTCCAAAGTTGTAAAGGGTGTGGTATCCCTATTTTGAGGCTCAAGCACAAAGGATGAGACATCCTAAAAGTGTGTTGAGTGCTCTTAGTTGTAAAAGTTTTCAAGTACCTGCTCAAGCTTGAAGGTTTTCGTGGAAAATCTCGGGTGGTTCACTTGAGGACTGGACGTAGGTCACAAGAGGTGGTTGAACCAGGATAAATCATTGTGTTTGCTTTTCTTAACTCTATCTCTTTACATTTGTGCTTTAATTATATATGGTTGAGTTGAACTTGATATCTAGCTTATTTGTTTGATTTATCCCTTAACTCAAGTTGTATTTGAGTAAACTATAATAGTTGTACCTTTGTTATGCATGTTCCGCTACATGTATTGATTGAAAATATCAAAATGATTAATTTCTCAAAGTTGTGTTAAGAATTTGTGTTCACCCAATTCACCCCATCTTTGGTGATGGTTGCCATGACTAACAAGTGGTATCAGAGCTTCGTGCTCTGTTGAAAGCTTAATCACTTAGAGTTAAAGAGCCTTGTTTATTAGCAATCATTGAAAGCTTTTCAAAATGGAAGGTTTTGAAATTAGTAAACCACCATTCTTTGACGGTGTGCATTTTGTTTATTAGAAAGCTAGAATGAAATTTTATATGCAATCTATTAATCTTGATTTGTGGGATATTGTGTTTGATGAATTTACTTACAAATCAAAATAAACTTAGAATGCTTATGACAAGAAATATTTTTCTTTGAACATTAGAGCTATGCAAATTTTGAGAAGTGGTTTGAATGATGAAGCTTATGCTAAAATTAAGAGTTGCTCTAGTGCTAATAATATATGGGATGCTCTTGATGCTATCTATCTTGGTAACAATGATTTTTTGCATAAAGTTGTATATAGAGAGCAAGAAAAGCAAAAGCTTTTAGAGGAAGACAATATTGAAAAATGTCCTCAAGAAGATGTTCTTGAATCCTTGATGGACAACAATGAGGAAGATGATGATTCCCTTAAAGAGACAAGTATGCTAGAAATTGAGACTACTTCCTATATGGCTAAAAAGGACTTTGATGTAAATAATGCTAAACTAGATTATAGTACTTCTTCTCATGAGCTACAAAGTGCATATGATGAATTGTATGATGGTTTGTTATTTTTAGAAAAGAAAAGTTTATCTTGTTTAGAAAACATTTCCTCCATTGAAAATGAAATTGAGACTTTGAAAAATGAATATGTTTTTCTTGATGAGAAAATGCCTTTGAAATATGAAATCTCAACTGTTACCAAGTAGCCTCAAGACTTAAGAGAGGGAGTGAATTGAGTTTATAAAAACTTTTTACAAATCTTAAAAAAAAAAACTCTTGATTACCAATTTTCGTTAAAGCTATTAATTGATAGAAATGAATGAATAGATAAGATAGAAAGATATTGCCCACCAATGAACCAACTAAGAGAGAAATAATCAAGTAAGCAAATAAACCAATGCACAATTGTAAAGAGAAGGGTTTAGAGAATCAAATACAATGGTTTATCCTAGTTCAGCCACCAATCTACTTGTGACCTACGTCCAATCCTTAAGCAATCACTTGAGATTTTCCACTATATCTTCAAGCTTTAATAGGTGCTTGACAACCTTTACAAACTGGAGCACTCAACATATTGGGATACCTCACCCTTTGCACTTGAGCTTCTTTAAACAAGGGATGCCTCACCCTTTACAATTTGGAGGGATGCCTCACCATCTTTTACAAAATAATCAAGATTGATAGAATGAAACTCTCACAAAAGCGATTAATATAAATTGAAGCTTTAGAATGCTCTTCAAAGATATCTCAAGTGATTTTCAGAAAAACAGAGCAAAAATGGATTTCAAGGATTGATTCTCGTATGAAAGTGTTGGAAATGTGTTTCAGGTTCAAGGTCAGCATTTAATGAAGCCCTAACTCTAGTATTTAAAATAGATTTGATCAATGAAGCCGTTGGGGGCTTTAATACCCAGCATTTAATGCACCTAATATAGCCGTTGGGCAATGTCAGACCACTATTAATCGATTACACAATCTATGTAATCGATTACATGACTGTTTGAACGTGTTCTTGGCTTTCTGGGCAAGATGTAATTAATTACCAATCTTGTGCAATCGAGTACATGGCCTCTACTAGACTTATAATCGATTATAAGGCTTCTTCCATGCTTGTAATCGATTACATGCTCAATGTAATCGATTACAAGGCTTCTGTTTTGCTTGTAATCGATTACAACATATGTGTAATCGATTACCTTGCACTTTGAACACATTTTGCAAGTCCAATTAGGTATCCAAGCCATTTTTACCTTTAAGAAACTTGGATTTAACAAGATTGACAAATGAAATATAAAATCCAAGATTGAAATCAACATTTCTTTAAACTATGAACTTTGAATTTCAAGTTGATTTAAAAGGATCTTGAAAAACCATTTGAAGATAATTGAGATACCTTGAGAGCATTTTACATTTATATCCTAAGACCTATATCTAATATACCTCTTTTGATCTTGGTCCTTTTCTTTTGATCTTGGTCTTTTCTTTTGATTTTGGTCATTATCTTGACTTTGTTATCACAAAAAATCCATTTGATATGCTTCAAGACATAAGCATTCACATTAACTTCTTGCAAAAAGTGTATTGTTTAGAAAATCAAGTTGAGGACTCATCTCTTAAATTTGCCAAAGCTAATGATTCTAATGGCTTATATTCTATGCTTTTTAATGAAAATAAAATTAATGTTATTCCACATGAAATCCAAGCAAGGCTTATGGCAAAAATAGTTTAGAATGTAAAAATAACAAAAGGCTTAAGTTTTTCAAAAATGATCTTCAAAGGGCCAAGCCATCATTGAATTTAATTGTTTACAATTTTTGTGGTCATTTAGGACATATTTCTCATTTATGCATTTATAGAAGAAATCCTTATATGAGAAATAACATGGTGTAGGTTCCTAAAAGTCTTAAAAGCTCTAATACTAACATTCAAGGACCCAAGATGAAGTGGGTACCAAAATGTCCTCCTAATGTTTCAATTATACAGAAAATTTCTCAAAAGGATGGACTATTTGGTTAAAGGAAAGATGAATCATCAAGAAGAATGCTTCGAGTGTCCAATGGTTGAAGTTTTGGTCAAAGAAGGAAGATGGCATCAACCAAAGCTTCTCAAGTACAAAATGTAGAACTTGTAAAGTTCAAGACTTCAAAAGGGAAGCAATGGGTAAAGAAAAGTATTTCCTTGATTACCAAGGCCAAGGTCTCAAATGCTTTTACCTCTTATGCACATTAACTTGTAAAGTTAATGAATTTGAGGTATATTCCTTGTAGGGCTTAAGCGATTGATAGAATCATGTGTATTTGGTAAAATTTGAATATTATGTTTAGCACATGATTATGTTAATTCTTATTGTATCATAACTCATTAATTTGTATTATATCTTGGAAGATAAGGTTCTACAATACTTAGGTATGCTTGCTATGTTTTGAATTGTCTAAATATCATGAAAGTAAACATGTTATTGGCTATGTGCTTAATGGTAATCGATTATTATTGTGCTCAATTTACATACTATGGAAAAATTGATCTTTATGAGAGCATAATAGATTAATAATCAACGACTAACCTCTACAGGTCCAAAATTGGTGGATACCAAAGAAAGTACTTTGAATGGTGTTGCAGGGTGACTATTAGCTCAAGCATGCATTGAAGTGAAATACAACTACGTTACTTGATGTTGGAAAAATTTGAAATGGTCTATGTTCTCCAAGAGTAATGAAAACATAAAAAGAATGGCATGGAGAACCACAACATTCTCAAGGAGCTTGAGGTATGGAAGTTGGAGTTACCTACAAAAACTCAAATAGTACACTTTCTGGTGATATCAATATCTTATCCTTATTTATGCTTTAAATTGAATATCATGTGATATTTAGAGAAGTAGAGACTTGTTTTATGCCTTAATTAACATGCCTTAAGTTGTGCTTCTCTAGCATTGTGTCTTGAAAGTGTCTTTACAAATGCTAACATGCTAAGTACACACCTTATTTGGAATGACATTTTTTATGGTAATATCTTTGTTCTTAAGCTTGTGACCAATTCTCTTTATTCAAATATGAAAATTCACATGCTCATCAGTAGTTATAATCCTTTCTCTTTGATGCTTAATTGTCTTATATACTTACTTAGAGATTAGAAAGTTAAAATTTTTATGTCTTCTTGTTTGAAATTGCTTGATATGTTCATATATTGAAAACAAGAAGTAAATGATTCATTTTGTGTTTTTAACTTGTCTTAGAACTTCAATGGTTTTTAAAATGAAATATATCTTGAAATGAATCATAAATGGTTTCAAAAGTTATAGTTCTATGGTTTTTCAATTCTTGCATTACAATAAGGGACTTTTTGTTCTTGATTGGCATGTGTGCATCTTAGAATTCCTTACTTGATATTACATGCCTTACATGATCATTGTTTGCCCCAAAATGCTTATATATGTTTTGATGATGATCAAGTTTTTCTTGATAAACTTGAATCTTGCTTTGAAAATGATTAAACTATGTTTTTGGATTCAAGTGCATAAGTCCTGCTTTTGTTCTTGTTAGAGCTAACATTGCATAGTTGATAATGTGGTACATGAATTACATTATGTATCAACTTAAATTATACTTGTAAATGAGCTTAAATGATATTTGATGATAGCTTATGATTTAGAGATCTTCTGAAGTTAACTTTGCATGTTTCTCTATATGTCTCAAATATAGCCATCAAATATTAAAATGCCAAGCATAAGTGGATAAAAAGAAGAGTTGGATGAAGAGGGACATGAAGAGGCTTTCTTCTAGTGCAATGGATTGGAGTATTCAAAGGAAAAAAGCTCAAAATTGAAGGACTAGTAAATGAAGAGCATCACTCTCTATCTAACTCCATAAGTATCTCTATCCCTAAGCTATTGTGAATTCTCTATGCTATGGGTTGTATGATACTTATTGATAAATTGATCTTAAATGATTAGATGCTTTTCTTACATGAGCAGTATGTTTAACATTGACAAAGTGCCTAATTGGATATTAACTTGCTAATTTTGTCATTGCATAAAAGGTGGATGATATTAGTTCTATACATGCTTTGATCCCTATAGCATATTTCATCATGGTGAATGTTTGATATCTATGATTCTTGTGATCTATGGTTTCTTAGTGATATAACACCTATGAGAATCATGATCTTGTTTTTGAAAAGAGTTTCTGGTTTGATTAAAAAAAGGTTTTTTTAAAGGCAAAATCTCTTATCTTTTTTTTAAAGAAGTTTTTCAAGTTCCACATCCTTGAGGATCGTTTGAACTTGTCTTAAGACCTTGAAAGTATTATCACCTCCTAATTGTCTTGAAAATTTAGAAATCATTGGATATATGTTATAAATGTAGTACACTCTTCATTTGATTTGAAAAGTTTTATTAAAATCTTGATAGAATGTTTAAGAAAGTTTTCAAATAAATCTTTTGAAAAGTTCTATAGAGCTCATCTTGATACTTCAAAAGATAAAACTTGTTCTTCAAAGTGTTTTATTTTCTCACGGCTTTTGTTCAATAAGAAAAAGAAGAGGCGTACTTTCAGATGTTCTTTTGTAACACCCCAAAAAGTGTTTGTTTAATTATCAATGATCGTTTTATAATATTCTTGATTTTTAGGAATTTTTCGGAAACGATGAATATTTCAATATATTTCTTGTAACACCCCTTTGGAGGATGTCACACATAAAAGAAAATAAAATAAATAGAAATAAAATCTACCCAAGTTGCGGAATATTTGTTAAAATTATTACGGGTTGTAAAAATAATTCGATGTAAATATGTAATAAAAAGATAATACGGAAAATACGAAATACGAAATAAAAAAAAAACATCATCACTAATAATATACATATGGTTAAGTTATAAACCTGTACATATAATTTACAACTAAGACTACAACTATTTAAACAAAAACAGTAAAGAAAGCAATAAAAGAGTTAATATATATTGTACATACTTTGACGCGCCCAAAAAAAACATCATGATTATCTATTCCTCGATGGATCACTCTCGGTGTGAAAATGATCATCGGGAGATAAATATCACGATGTCTCGACATACGGCGATAACGGGATCGCGCAATCGACACGATGCTTATCTCACTAGGCTCGGGGTTTTCAAAGACCCCAATAACGCCTAATGGATAAGGGTAACTCTAAATGCGAAAAAGCGTCGTCGTCGAAATCGGATCTCCATTGACGTAGAATCACGGTCATCGTCCAAAGATAGGTAATAAGCACGATCTCCTCGTAAATGCCAAGCCGGATCACCTCCATGGAATACCAGCTCTACGAACCCCAAAAATGCGGGCGTCGCCATCCTCACACAATCAATCCAGAGGGTATGGATGATCGGATGGTTCTTGCTCGTAAACCGATCGTCGGTCGCGATCTCCCTCTTCCTCGGGTACACGATCTCAAGAGGTTGTTCCTCCTCTTCCTCTTCAAACTCTTTACCGCATAAAAATAAATAGAGAATAGACACATACAATAAAGAGGTAAGACAACATAAAATCATCACAACATGGCAAATAAGAAGACGACGCATAACTACTATACAGTTCATACAATACGAATAAGCTATAACAATAATACATATTAAATATCCTAGTGTTTGAGGACATCACGGATATAACACAAATAAAGAAATTCACACGAGATAAATCAATCTCATGATAAAATAAGATAAGAAATAGACAACTAACATAAAAATTATCGATAAATACAAATAGAGAAAATGTAAAAACATCCAAGATTTTACAGGATAAAGATAAATAGAGAAAAATGGAATATTATCCAAGATAAAATCAAATACACCAAAACACAACCCTACTCCATGGAGCTAAACCCAAACAGATATCGAGAGAATGACTTGCAAAATCTATTAGTACCACGGCTGCCCAACCAACTATTACGCGATCACACGTTGCGTCAATAGCCTACGACACCGGGAATCCACCATCCAGCGTAGTATAGTTCTGATCTCCGTTGTGGCACTATAGGCAATGTACTACTAGACTTTACAAACCTCGATTAAATATAGTGAATGTCGAGTACATTAGTGTGCTATCTTTACTACTTCCAAAGAGCTACCAATCATCGTCACACGTGGGATCCCGTACACTAAAGTCTCCAAGTTTATTAGAACAATAAACTACACTACACTTATCGCATCGACAACACGATGTTCGTCAACCCAAAACACCAAAAATCGGTATAAAGACAAAACATAATTCCAAATATATGAAATTACGAAAATGCCCTTAAGATAAAATATATATGCCCTCAATGGCGTAAAGCTTTACGGGTTCACTTTTTCCCGACAAATGAAATAACCTCAAAAACACATACGGGTTCACATTTTCCGACAGCGAAAAATAAATACAGTAACGGTCAATCGCGTAGAAATTTTATCGCGTTTTTGAAATCTCGTCGTTTTTACAAACGTTTAAAAATCGGGTAAAGATATTTTTCTCGTTTTTAAATCGCGTAGCATTTTTAATACGTTTTCTCAATCGCGTAGGATTTTAAATCATTTTCTTATTCGAATGCCTTTAAAATTACTGTTTAAACAGATAGAAATAATATTTAGTACCTTTAAACTACGTAGAATAATTTTTCATCGTATATCGTCATTAGGATATTTTGACTATCCTATAGGTTCAATTTTTACTAAAAATTGACAGCATTTTGTTTATAAATTTATAATAATGATTTTCTAAATTTTCCATAAAATTTCTATTTACCTAATTTTTAACCATTTCATTAAATTCTTTTTGAAATCTCTAACATGCTTCAAAACCAAAAGTGAGCTATATGTTAGAAAATTTCTTAACATTATTCTTGTATTTCCTTCCTAATGATAAAATTATGAATTTTAACCCTTTAGATTTACTTCTAATCAATTGGTTCCTTCATAAATCATTATAGAAAATTTCTTCTTAACTTGTATTGTTTCTTTTTAATTGAAAAAGGTTTAACAAGTTTTTAAAATCATGAATTCTATAGTGGCATGTTGGCCGAATTTTATAAAACTTTTGTATTTGATTTCCAAAATGTCTTTCACCTTTTAAATCATATCAAATGTATTCTATAGTCTAAGTTCATTAAATCATTTTAGAAAATAGTTATCTATATTCAATTTAATCCTTTAGGCATGTTGGCCCAAAATACTAAGTTTGTACCATTTGATTTCTAAATGCATTTTTCTTTGATAAAATCAATTAGAAACTTTCTTGATTCTCCTAGGTTAATTAAGCTACACTTTAGGAAAAATCAAGAGAACATTTTGGTCCTCCAAACTTGTCATTGCCGTGAGCTATTGGATTGTGTTCTTTGGAACACTCATGCAAACTTACACATGTTATTCACATCCTAAACCTTATCATACAATTCTAATACATGCATTTATATCTCTAACACATGCAAAATATTTCTAACATATGCAAAATATTTCTAACACATAAACCTAATTTAAAGCTTATAGACATACAATCAAAAGCTATTAGGCATGCAAAATTATTACAATTACCAAATAAGAAAGCTACTAACACATAACACTTAAGCTACTAGCAACCACAAAAATTAACAAATACACATCAATAAACACACCACAACCGAATCCTTATGGATTCTACAAACAACTCATCTTCTTACCACCATCAAGGGATGATAAGAATTGTCTTCCTCTTACCTTAAATGAAGACAAAAACTTGCTTTCTCACCTCCTTAGGTCACGGTTTTCACTCCACCAAACACCTAAAAATTTCAAACAAAACCTACATGTTACTAACCATGAAAAAGAAGCTAAACCATGGAAAAATCATGGCTTAAAACTTTGAAAAAGAAGAAAGAAAAGAAAAGTATGAAATTTCACCTTCTAGGTAAAACTTCCAAGGTTGGTTTCCAAGCTTTAGATGGAAGAATTTGAAGAAACTCCCAACTACAAAGGTTCTTAGAATGGTGTTTAGATTAAACTTGGTTAGAAAAATTTTTGGATGGTTGGATGGTTAGGAAATGAGCTTGGCGAATATGGTGGAGAAAATGGGCAAGAATGGTGGCTAGGGTTCTGATGAGAGAGAAGAGAGAAAAGTGATGAAGACAAAGTGATCTTTTGGTCACCAAAGGCCTCTTGGCCGTGAACTTGATGTGGGGTGCAAGGTGGGCACCTTGCTTGGCTTCATCCAAGCCATTGGATGAATCAAAGGCTAAGATTAAGCCTTGGTGAGCAAGCCTTCTTCTCATTGGTTGGTTCAGGTGACTCACATGGCTTAGTCACACCTGCGTAATAAATGCTCACTGAGTCATGCAAATCGAGTCACTGTTTCGGAAAGTTCTACACCTACTACGGTGATTAATTGCTCGATCTAACCGATTACGCTAATTGTGGGTCCCGCAAAATAAGGGTCCACTATCACTAAAACATATCGACTAATAAAATAATATTATAATAATATAAAATTATTTGATTAAATCCTAAAAATTAAAAGATTATTTTTAGTCTCATTTAGAATCGGGTTAAGTAAGATCCCCCAATTCTAAATAATCAAATAAGATTTTTCCGGCCCGGAAAATATTATTTTTCGCCTTTGAGCAAATCACACAAAAAGTTTATATAAAATCACATGCATGTATTTTTCGGCATTAAATCAAGAAGAAAACAATTAAAAACAGACAAAACAGAGAAAACAAGACGTTCGGGACGTAACGGTCATTTCCCCGCTTTTTCCCACAACGTAGGTAATCGTTGTATAAGAAAAATTAATACAGGAGCTCAGAAAAATTTTTATTTTACCGTCTCGAAGCAAACTACGTAAAACGATCAAATAAAATTTGAACCTGTATTATCGTAGTTGTTTTCATACAAAATTCAAGAACAGAAAAATAGGGACACAGCGGTCATTCATACAAAAGCATGAAAAACAGAAAACAGTACATTCAGAATATTTTCTAAAAATTGGGGCGTTACATTTCTCGTTTTGCATGCACACTGAGCAGAGATTTGCAGAAGTCAGTGTAACGCTCCGGAAATCATTTATTTTATCATAAATAGTCATTTTCTAATATTTGTGATTTATGTGAATTCTTTCGGAATTTTTCGGAAATGACAAATATTTTAATATATTCTTCATTTTGCGTGCGCGCTGAGCGGAGCCAGGAAGATGCGATAATTTCCTGTGGCTGGTAAACTCTAAATTGTGGTCATGTCGATGGGGGATTGTACTAAACCCGAGGTGGGGCACAATTTACGAGGTTTACGTTTTTTCGTAAAATCATCCGATGGACAATAAAATATTATTTTCATCATCTGTAACTCTTCTACACTGGGGGAAAAATGATACTGACAGTGTAAATATTCATCTGTTTTAGTGTACCCAATTAGGAGACAACCTTACTTTTATTTTATCGAAAAACGTGTGAAACTTCCCTTGCAAGCTTGGAGGAAGCTTCTAGGAAATTTCCTTTCCTCTTTCCCCATGCAAATGATCACCTCTCTCTTCTCTCTCCTCACTCACGGCTGAAGCCAATTTTGGGGGGGAAATAATTTTGCTTTTCACTTAATTAATCATAACACTTTATTTCAAAATTTCACCTAATGCACCTTCTCTCTCTACCTTCACCCTTCTTCTTCCTTTTGAGATTTTCTCCTCATTCTCTTTAGAAGCACACAGCCAGCAGCCCTCCATGGCCTCATCCATCACAAAAATTTCATCCAACCTCATTTTCTTAATCCTCTCCATCTCCTAAACACTTTTCTTGCTTGTGGTTCTTTGAAAATCCACCATTTTCACCATTTTCTTCAAGCTTAGGGTTTTCGGGTAAGCTTCTTGATTCTTCACTTTCTTTTCTCATTTTCATTTTTATGGTCCTCTTGGTGACCATCCATGCTTTATTTTTCAAGCATTGGTGCTATTTTGATGAAGTTGAAATTCTAGGGTTTTTGGTGGTGCCCAATCCGAAAATTACAAGAAGTTCTTGGAGGTTTCTCTTGTTTTCTTCACTTTGGTAAGAGGAAGACACTCCTCCTCAACCTCTATTAGCATTTAGAAACCTTGTTTGTGGTTGATTGTGAGAAAACCCTAATGAGGGTTATTCTTTGATTGTATGATTAGTATGTTTGCATGTTGTTTGCACTTGGTTTATGCTATTGGATTGATTGTTGGTGTATATTGGTATATTGGAATGGATTGGAAGGCATGAAATGGAAGAAAATGATTTGAGATTTTCTCTTGGGTGGCCACGGTTTTGGGGCCTAAGAATTGGGGTTCTTTGTGAACAATTGTAACAAGTGAGGGATTTGTTTAATCAAGTGTGTAATGTGAAATCAATGGAATGGAAAAATTGGGAACTTAATTCCCTAGGGAGGCCACGACCTCTAGGGCCTTTTTGGGACTTAATTATGCAATTTTGGTAACCTTGGAACTTAGATAATCAAATGATTTAAATCATAGGTAATAGGATAGAAAATTAGCAAATTGGAAACAATTGGATATAACTTGAGATCCATAAATTTTAAAGAACCAAGAATGAAATTTGTCATAAAACTTAAGGTAATTTTGCTAGGGTAAGAACAAGAGAGTGTGAGACTTTGAGATATTAGAATAACCTTCTAAGTGTAGGAGAATAAATTATATTAGGAAAATTTAACTAATTGTGAGAATTTAATTAGAGACGAACCTTGTAAGAAAGACTAATTTTAAGTAAGGATTCATAATAGACCTTAAAAATGTATTACTCTATTTAATTGCAATATTATGAAATTGTGGGTCCATGTGAGTGACCAATGATGTGTTGATACTCTCTTGGCCAATTGTGGCACATTGTGGAGTTGTATGTAATGATGATCATACATGTTTATGCATAGAGTCTTTATGCATTGTGAAATGTCCTTTGGACTGTTGTTAATGCCAAGTTGCCTAGGAGATTGAACACACCTTAGTGTGGGTGCGAGTAGACTAGTGTGTTGTAGATCTTGGGGACGTTGGGGTGCGGGTTCCTCGCAATGGGTGGTTGGTTGCTCTCCTGCCTACGGGGCAGATCGATGCAAACGCACCGATGATCCGGACCGTGACACTGTCCTATATCGTGATCTAGCATAGACTGTCTGCATAATGCCTGGATGTGCATGTGGAAAACTGTTGAGTTATAGCACTTTGGCCTCGGCAGCCGAGTTGCAGACGTGCTTCTTGATCTTTCTCTCTGATTGTTTGTGTCTAGCTCCATGGAGTAGGAATTTGGGTACTGTGTGCATATGCATCATGAGATGTCATACCATCTGATAATTACTGCTTTATGTGGGTTTGAACTGTTTATTTGTTATTATAATGAATGACTGCCTAAAACTGCTTACTTGCTTCCTGTTGTATTTACTGTCTATGATTATTATTATTGTTCTTGAAATGCTATTTGGGCACGTCGTGCCATTTTGTTTCTTGCTACTATAATTGGTAATGATGGTAGGATGTCTTACCTCTTTCCTGCATTTATGTTATTTTCTACCTATATATTGTGTCCCATCGAAGACGACGACAAGGAGGTTGGAGCGCCCGATTTCCCCGGCTTCTAGCCTAATCACGATTAGCATCTACTGTGGAGCATGGAGGCACACATGCGCAGATTTCTTGGTGATGTGCATCTGACCTTCCTTAGGGGGCCAAAGTGCTAGCACATTAACCTGAGTTCCGACCGCTGTGTCTACTTTGGAGACGTATCGATCTCGCTGGCCTGGAGACGTCATGAGCCACCGATTCTTACCTGTTGCATCAGCCTGCGTTTGGAGTTTTATCTGCCCATCCGGGAGATGTGGGGTGACCGCTACTACACCCCGCAAGAGGACTCTTTTGATTCCACTACTAGGGCTCCTGCCCGTGGCTCTGTGGTTCCTATAGAGGTTTCCTCGGATGAGGAGGACCCATCGGAGGATCCTGACACGATCCCTCCTCATCTGAGGGACTGACATTACTAGTAGCTGCTGATGGCTGCTAGTGTTTTATTTTGGGGGCCTGATGTTTTATTTTTGGTGGGCTGTATATTCTGATATCTTGGGGGATGTATATGTATGATCCTTTGGGCAGGTATAGTTTTGCTTTTTAGGAATTCCAGGCTTGTATCTAAAACATATTTGATATATATATATATATATATATATATATATATATATATATATATATGTTTAGATGTAAGTTTTAAGTTTTATCTTACTCCTTATTGTTATTCACTTTTCGTCACTACGTTCTATTAATTGAAGAGAAAAATAATAATAATAATAATAATAATACAAATAAGAATTCAAATATATATATATATATATATATCGCCATTTTATTTATGTAACAACAAATCGAACAAAATAACCTTAACTAAAATGAACCGGGTCTTAATTTTGAAAATTTTATTTTTTACATTTCTAGTTGATAATGTGACGTTCCCTCCCAAAAAGGGGCATTACATTAGGTTGGTATCAGAGCCCTGGTTTATGTTTCTTTGGGTTTTGTGTGTGAGCCTATTTTATTTGTACTGTGTGAATCTCTGTGATTGGTGTTCTGAATGAATACATCTGACTTTCCCTATGTGTTTCAGCTAATCTGATCTAAGAGAAAGCAAGATGGCAAGAGGCGGAGAAATGGCAGCTGCTATAGAGGCAATGTAAAGGATGGCAGAAGTCATCGCGCAATAGAATGAACGTGCTGCTCAGCAATAAGAGAGAGCTGCTCAACAACTCGAAGCGACTGCCGATGCACAGAACTTGGCGGAATTTCATCGTCACAACCCTCCACAATTCAAAGGAGAATTTGATCCGGACAAGGCTAGTTTGTGGATCAAAGAATTGGAGAAAGTTTTTTGTGGCATGAACTGTGCCGAAGACAAGAAGGTGAACTATGCTACCTTCATGCTGGTCGACAATGCCGAAGATTAGTGGAATAGAACTCAGAGAATACTGGAGGCCGATGGAAGTGACATTACGTGGGACTTGTTCAAGGACAAATTCTTGGATAAGTACTTTCCTGCAAGCGCGAGACATGCGAAAGAGATGGAGTTCCTCAACCTGAAGCAGGGGAGCAGACCATTAGTGAATATGCGGCCAAATTTGAGAACTTGGAGAAGTTTTCCACGCATTTTCAGCATCAACTAGATGAAGCTTGGAAGTGTTGGAAGTTCACTGAAGGACTGAGGTAAGAAGTGAAGAAGGCTGTTATCACCCTGAAAATTAAAGTGTTCTCGGAGCTGTTGGACACATGCTGTGAAGCAGAGGCCTTGGAACAAGCTAAAGATTCGAGGAGCAAGAACTTTGGGCTTGCAAGGTTCCAAAAAGGTGGAGGCAATAGTTCGAATCGCTTCCAAAAGAAGCCCTATTCCCGACTAACGGGAAGTCAACAACAAACTGGTGGGAGTTTTGGTGGAGGTTCTACTGGGAACCGGACTGGTCAGAATGTGGCATATCCCTCTAAATGCCTAAAGTGTGGGAAAGACCATCTCACGAGAGAGTGCCCAATCAAGGGAATCATCTGCTTCAGATGCGGCAGACCAGGCCACATGTCTAGAGATTGCAACCAGGCAAAGGCTGAACCTTCAGTCAATGCAACTCGAGCCAAGAAACCGCAAGCTGGAGGTCAAGTCTACACTATGAGCGGAGCTGAAGCCTCCAAATCCGAAGACTTGATTCAAGGGGAGGACACCATAGAAGGTAATTTTTTAAAAGTACTGTATGACTCTGGGACAACCCATTCTTTTATATCATATGACTGTGTGCTACGACTTAGCTTACCAATGTCTACCCTACCTTTTGATTTGACTGTCTCAACCCCTACTGACAAACCGGTAGTTACTACCAAAGTCTGTTTGAAGTGTCCCTTAATTGTTAAAGGCCGAGTCTTTTCCGTCGATTTGATCTGTTTACCTCTTTCACAACTAGATATAATCTTAGGGATGAATTGGTTGTCTTCCAACCATGTTTTATTAGATTGCTCTAGAAAGACCATAGTTTTCCCAGTGGATGAAGATTCTAGATACTTGACGGCTAACCAAGTATGAACTTTCTTGAAAGAAAGAGCTCAAGGATACATGCTACTGTCTTCTTTGAAAATCGAGAGCGAGGTTGATCTGAGTACTATTTCGGTAGTGAGGGAGTTTTCTGAAGTCTTTCCCGATGATGTACCTGGTTTACCACCAACGCGCGAGATAGAGTTTGCTATTGACCTTGTACCGGGAGCTGGTCCCGTGTCTATAGCACCTTATCAGATGTCGCCAACGGAATTGGCAGAACTTAAGAAACAACTAGAAGAGCTTTTGGAGAAACAGTTCGTCTGACCGAGTGTATCACCTTGGGGAGCACCAGTGTTGTTGGTTCGGAAGAAGGACGGTACCTCAAGATTGTGTGTGGACTATAGGCAGTTAAACAAGCTGATGATCAAGAACAAATATCCACTCCCAAGAATCGATGACTTAATGGATCAACTGAAGGGAGCGTCGGTGTTTTTGAAGATCGATCTGAGATCTGGATACCATCAGATAAGAGTGAAAACAGAGGACGTACCCAAGACTACTTTTCGTACCTGATACGGCCATTACGAATACCTTGTGATGTCGTTTGGTGTGACGAATGCACCTGCTAACTTCATGGATTACATGAATAGGATCTTCCGTCCTTATTTGGATAAGTTTGTTGTTGTCTTCATCGACGATATCTTGATATATTCTCCGAATCAGGAGGATCATGCTAAACACCTTAGCATAGTTCTCCAGATTCTGAAGGAGAAGGAACTGTACGCCAAGCTGTCGAAGTGTGAATTTTGACTAGATGAGGTTAAGTTTTTAGGCCATGTGATCTTGAAGGAAGGGATTGCAGTGGATCCATCAAAAGTGGAGGCAGTGCTATAATGGGAAAGACCGAAGTCAGTGACGGAGATTTGTAGCTTTGTGGGTTTGGCCGGGTATTACAGAAGGTTTATAGAAGGGTTTTCCAAAATTGCTGGACCGCTCACTCAGCTGACAAAGAAGAACCAGGCTTTTGAGTGGACTGATAGCTGTGAGCAAAGTTTCCAAGAGTTGAAGAACCGACTAACCACCTCACTGGTATTAGTGTTACTTGATCCGAACGAGCCATTCGAGGTGTACTGTGACGCTTCATACCAAGGACTAGGATATGTTCTTATGCAACATGAAAGAGTGGTAGCTTCTATTTCGCGACAATTGCGAGTGCATGAAAAGAACTACCTGACGCATGATTTGGAATTAGCAGCTGTGATTTTTGCTCTGAAGATATGGAGACATTTCCTCTCTGGAGCGACATTCAACATCTTCAGTGATCAGAAGAGCTTGAAGTATTTGTATGATCAGAAGGAGCTGAACATGAGGCAACAGAGATGGCTAGAATTCCTGAAAGACTATGATTTTTAGCTATTGTATCACCCTGGCAAAGCGAATGTCATGGCAGACACCTTGAGTAAAAAGACTATTAGTGTTTCTGCCCTGATGATTAAGGAAAAAGATCTCATAGAACAGTTCAGAGATGTTTGACCATTTTTAGAGTTGAAACCAGGAAAGATCTGTATGAATATGGTCACCATCTCAAGTGAGCTAATCGATGACATACGGGAAAAGTAGAAGGTCGATGAATTCTTGCAAGAAGCGAGAGAGCCGATGAGGCAAGGCAAAGAAATGGAATTTAAGGAAGGAACGGATGGAATTCTGAGATTCCGGGGTAGAGTCTGTATTCCCCGTGACCAAGAGCTTAAAAGGTATATTGTGGATCATGCTCACACAAGCAAGCTGAATATGCACCCGGGCATAACGAAGATGTACCAAGACTTGAATAAGTTGTTCTGGTGGCACGGAATGAAAAGTGACGTCACTAGATGCGTATCGACTTGTCTAGTCTGTTAGAAAGCCAAAGTGGAACATCAAAGACCTGCAAGATTACTGTAACCATTGTCTATTCCTGAATAGAAATGGGACAGTATTGCAATGGATTTTGTTATGGGTTTGCCAAGAACAAGAAGAGGACACGACTCGATTTGGGTAATAGTAGATCGACTCACAAAGTCAGCTCATTTCCTCCCGATCAATATAAGGTACAGTCTAGAGAAGCTGACCCAACTGTATATCGGGAGATCGTTAGACTGCATGGAGTGCCTACGAGCATTGTTTCAGATAGGGATCCGAGATTTACTTCAAAATTCTGGCAGAGTCTACAGGCATCATTGGGGACAAAATTACGTCTGAGTTCGGCGTATCACCCACAAACCGATGGTCAATCAGAAAGAACGATCCAATCTTTAGAAGATTTGCTTAGAGCTTGTATTATAGAACAGACTGGAAGTTGGGATGAAGTCCTGCCATTAATAGAATTCACCTACAACAACAGTTACCATTCAAGTATAGGGATGGTGCCCTATGAAGCTCTATATGGGCGACGGTGTCGGACATCATTATGTTGGTACCAAGACGACGAGCATCTCACGATTGGACCAGATATCATTCAACAGACAACTGAGAAGGTCAAAATGATTTAGGAGAAGATAAGGACTGGTCAGAGCTGGCAAAAGAGTTATGCGGATAAGAGGAGGAAGTCTCTTGAGTTTGAGGAAGGTGAGCATGTATTCTTGAAAGTCACACCTACGACTAGGGTTGGCCGGGCTTTGAAATCTAGAAAACTCACCCCAAAATTTCTTGGACCTTACCAAATTCTTCGCCGGATAGGTCCAGTAGCTTACCAGATAGCTTTACCCATTTTCCTTTCCAACATACACAATGTCTTCCATGTGTCGCAACTGCATAAATATTTACCTGACCCGAGTCATGTCATAGCACCAGATACAGTACAATTAAAAGAGAACTTGACCTATGAGATGCCTCCTATGAGAATCGAGGATCGACAAATAAAGCAACTTAGAGGCAAGGAAATTCCATTGGTGAAGGTGATCTGGAATGAAACGACTGGTGATGAAACTTGGGAACTGGAAGACAAGATGAAAGAGCAACACCCACAACTATTCTAAGGTATGTAAATTTCAAGGACGAAATTTCTTTTTAGTGGGGGAGTGTTGTAACACCCCAAAAAGTGTTTGTTGAATTATCAATGATCATTTTATAATATTCTTGATTTTTAGGAATTTTTCTGGAATTTTTCAGAAATGATGAATATTTAAATATATTTCTTATTTTACGTGCACACTGAGCAGAGATCTGCAAAAGTCAGTGTAACACTTCAGAAATCATTTATTTTATCATAAATAGTCATTTTCCAATATTTGTAATTTATGTGAATTCTTTTGGAATTTTTCGAAACGATGAATATTTTAATATATTTCTTGTTTTGCGTACGCACTAAGCGAAGCCGGGAAGATGCGATATTTTCCTGTGGCTAGTAAACTCTAAATTGTGGTCATGTCGATGGGGGATCTTACTAAACCCGAGGTCGCGCATAATTTACGAGGTTTACATTTTTCGAGGTTTACATTTTTCGAGGTTTTACCCGATAAATGAAGTCGCAGAATCGTAAAATCATCTGATGGACAATAAAATATTATTTTCATCATCTGTAACTCTTCTACATTGGGGAAAAATGATACTAATAGTGTAAATATTCATCTGTGTTAGTGTACCCAATTAGGAGACAACCTTACTTTCACTTTATCGGAAAACGTGCGAAACTTCCCTTGCAAGCTTGGAGGAAGCTTCTAGGAAATTTCCTTCCCTCTTTCCCCATGCAAATGATCATCTCTCTCTTCTCTCTCCTCACTCATGGCTGAAGCCAATTTTGGGGGGAAATAATTTTGCTTTTCACTTAATTAATCATAACACTTTATTTCAAAATTTCACCTAATGCACCTTCTTTCTCTACCTTCACCCTTCTTCTTCCTTTTGAGATTTTCTCCTCCTTCTCTTTAGAAGCACACGGCCAACAGCCCTTCATGGCCTCATCCATCACAAAAATTCCATCCAACCTCATTTTCTTAATCCTCTCCATCTCCTAAACACTTTTCTTGCTTGTGGTTCTTTGAAAATCCACCATTTTCACCATTTTCTTCAAGCTTAGGGTTTTCGGGTAAGCTTCTTGATTCTTCACTTTCTTTTCTCATTTTCGTTTTTATGGTCCTCTTGGTGACCATCCATGCTTTATTTTTCAAGCATTGGTGCTATTTTGATGAAGTTGAAATTCTAGGGTTTTTGGTGGTGCCCAATCCGAAAATTGCAAGAAGTTCTTGGAGGTTCCTCTTATTTTCTTCACTTTGGTAAAAGGAAGACACTCCTCCTCAACCTCTATTAGCATTTAGAAACCTTGTTTGTGGTTGATTGTGAGAAAACCCTAATGAGGGTTATTCTTTGATTGTATGATTAGTATGTTCGCATGTTGTTTGCACTTGGTTTATGCTATTGGATTGATTGTTGGTGTATATTGGTATATTAGAATGGATTGGAAGGCATGAAATGGAAGAAAATGATTTGAGATTTTCTCTTGGGTGGCCACGGTTTTGGGGCCCAAGAATTGGGGTTCTTTGTGAACAATTGTAACAAGTGAGGGATTTGTTTAATCAAGTGTGTAATGTGAAATCAATGGAATGGAAAAATTGGGAACTTAATTCCCTAGGGAGGCCACGGCCTCTAGGGCCTTTTTGGGACTTAATTATGCAATTTTGGTAACCTTGGAACTTAGATAATCAAATGATTTAAATCATAGGTAATAGGATAGAAAATTAGCAAATTGGAAACAATTGGATATAACTTGAGATCCATAAATTTTAAAGAACCAAGAATGAAATTTGTCATAAAACTTAAGGTAATTTTACTAGGGTAAGATCAAGAGAGCGTTAGACTTTGAGATCTTAGAATAACCTTCTAAGTGTAGGAGAATAAATTACATTAGGAAAATTTAACTAATTGTGAGAATTTAATTAGAGACGAACCTTGTAAGAAAGACTAATTTTAAGTAAGGATTCATAATAGACCTTAAAAATGTATTACTCTATTTAATTTCAATATTATGAACTTGTGGGTCCATGTGAGTGACCAATGATGTGTTGATACTCTCTTGGCCAATTGTGGCACATTGTGGAGTTGTATGTAATGATGATCATACATGTTTATGTATAGAGTCTTTATGCATTGGGAAATGTCCTTTGGACTGTTGTTAAGGCCAAGTTGCCTAGGAGATTGAACACACCTTAGTGCAGGTGCGAGTAGACTAGTGTAGGTCATTGTAGACCTTGGGGACGTCGAGGTGCGGGCTCCTTGCAATGGGCAGTTGGTAGCTCTCCTGCCCGTGGGGCAGACCGATGCAAACGCACCGACGATCCGGACTGAGACACTGTCCTATATCGTGATCTAGCGTAGACTGTCTGCACAATGCCTGGATATGCATGTGGAAAACTGTTGAGTTATAGCACTTTGGCCTCGGCAGCTGAGTTGCAGACGTGTCTCCTGATCTTTCTCTTCGACTGTTTGTGTCTAGCTCCATGGAGTAGGAATTTGGGTACTGTGTGCATATGCATCATGAGATGTCATACCATTTGATAATTACTGCTTTATGTGGGTTTGAACTGTTTATTTGTTATTATGATGAATGACTGCCTGGAACTGCTTACCTGCTTACTGTTGTATTTACTGTTTATCATTATTATTATTGTTCTTGAAATGCTATTTGGGCACGTCGTGCCGTTTTGTTTCTTGCTGCTATACTTGGTAATGATGGTAGGATGTCTTACCTCTTTCCTGCATTTCTGTTATTTTTTACCTATATATTGTGTCCCATCGAAGATGACGGCAAGGAGGTTAGAGCTCCCGATTTTCCCAGCTTCTAGCCTGATCACGATTAGCATCTACTGTGGAGCATGGAGGCACGCATGTGCGGATTTCTAGGTGATGTGCGTCTGACCTTCCTTGGGAGGCTAGAGGACTGGCACATTAACCTGAGTTTCGACCGCTGTGTCTACCTGGGAGACATATCGATCTTGCTGGCATGGAGACGTCATGAGCCGCCGATTCTTACCTGCTGCATCAGCCTGCGTTTGGAGTTTTATCTACCCATCCGGGAGATGTGGGGTGACCGCTACTACACCCCGCAGGAGGACTCTTTTGATTCCACTTCTCGGGCTCCTGCCCGTGGCTCTATGGTTCCTATGGAGGTTTCCTCGGATGAGGAGGACCCCGAGGAGGATCCTGACACGATCCCTCCTCATATGAGGGACTGACATTAGTGGTAGTTGCTGATGGCTGCCAGTGTTTTATTTTGGGGGCCTGATGTTTTATTTTTGGTGGGTTGTATATTCTGATATCTTGGGGGATGTATATGTATGATCTTTTGGGCAGGTATAGTTTTGCTTTTTGGGAATTCCAAGCTTGTATCTAAAACATATTTGATATATATATATATATATATATATATATATATATATATATATATATATATATATATATATACGCATGTTGTTCGGATGTAACTTTTATCTTCTCGTCTTACTCCTTATTATTATTCACTTTTCGTCACTACCTTCTATTAATTGAAGAGAAAAAATAATAATAATTCAATATATATATATATATATATATATACCAAATATACATATATCGCCATTTTATTTATGTAACAACAAATCGAACAAAATAACCTTAACTAAAACGAACTGGGTCTTAATTTCGAAAATTTTATTTTTTGCATTTCTATTTGACAATGTGACGTTCCCTCCCAAAAAGGGGCGTTACATCTTTTGACTTGAGTTTGATCACTCTCAAGGAATATATGGTTTAATATAAAATCTCTCTACCTTTCTAAAATATTTTTGAAAGTGTAATATGTCTTTGTAAAATTGTTTTTAAGAGGGGGAGAAAGATTTAAAATGGTTTTTAATTGATAGGCTAAGAATAACTATCTTTTGTCTTGTTTTACTTTATGGTATTGTGCTTACATGGTCTTGGCATATGTAACACCTCGAAAATTCATTTTTTTTTATTTTGGTTGATTCTTAATTATTTTGAGTAATCTGACTTCACTTCTGTGAATTTTATAATTTTTGTGATTTTTAAGAATTTTTGGAAGTTTTTACGTTTTTGATTATTTTAATATTATTTTTGGGTTGTATATAAGCCTTCGTATTTTATTTCTTTTTGTCAATCCTTAATTATTTTTGCTAATCTGATTTGATTTTCATGAGTTTCACAATTGTTATGATTTTTGTGAATTTTTGTGATATTTTGAGATATTTTGAATATTTTATTATATTTTGGTATATGTTGAATATTTAATATATTTCTGATATTTTGGGTTGTGTGTGGGCCCGGGGAGGGCCCAAAAAAAAAATTTCTTTGGCTAGAAAATTTTGTACTATTGATTCAGAGCCGGGGGATCTTAATAAACCCAAAACCCGAAACCATTTTTGGAGTTTTGTTTTTCTACGATTTTATCTGACAAATAAAATTGGGGTATGTTTTATTATCTATTGGATGATATCTTTCTTGAAAATATCTAGTGGATGATTCTAGACGCAAGCCTAGTCACCCACTCTAGGATGTTCTAAGACGATGACTCATCGTTTGGTGACTCACCTAGGTGACTAGCCTAGTGACTCACATGTTCTAGACTATTCTAGAAGATTCTAGAAAATGCGTCGTCACGCGCCTAGCCATCAAGTACTTGAGTACTTGCTTTATATGTGGACCAATGAGGAGCTGGTCTAAGTTGGCGGCTGTGACTCATCGCGGAGGACCAATAGAAGCTCGACACATGGCATAACACCTCAACACCTGTGACTCAGCAAGTTCTGGAAGCTTGTAGAAGCGCTAACTCACCCTGTGACTCGCCGCAGTGAGTCACACATTCTAGAAGTTTCTCTGTTGACTCAACTAGTGACTTAATACGGCGACTCATCATGCCGACTCACCTGTTCTAGAAATCTCCACGGTGACTCATCATAGTGAGTCGCATGTTCTAGAAACTTCTCTTTGATGACTCGCTCTGTGACTCATCAAGGGTAATCAGTAGAAAAATGATCAACAATAGTTACTACCCAGCTAGACAAGAGAAAAATCTAGGTATATTTTATTATCCATTGGACAATAGACACTAACTTTATAAGCAGTAATTATTGTTCATTGCTTAAAGTATACCGGAAAATATCTTGATCAAAATATCTTAAGCCTTCATCTTTTTCATGAAGTCTAAAAATAGGAGGGCTTTGATTCATTTTCATCTTTTGCATGAAGCTCACCCTTTTCTCTCCTTGTGCTCCACGGCCATAACACTCAAGTAGGAGACAATATTCATCTTTTCAATTCACTTACTCTCTTACACTTCAATTTCTCCAAAGAACCAAGAACAAGCAACAAAAACTCTCTCACTTTCTCTCCCTCCATGGATTCAGCCAAGCACCAAAGATCCACTCTCTAGACTTCTATAATTCCTACCAATATCATTTCTTGAATCCTTATACCATTCTAAGATACTTTGATGTTGTAATCATCTTCATTCCTTGTTTGAAAACCAAAAAGTCCTCACCTTGTTCTTTAAAGGGAGCTCACGGCCAAGAGGCCTAATTCCTACTATCACTCTTCAATAATTTTAACCAACCTTATTTCTTGAATCCTTTCATCAATCCAAGCATCTTTGTAGTTGGAGTCTTGATCAAAATCATCCATTTTCAAGGAGTTCTTTCAAAGCCAAACACAAAAACTCTTACCTTTCCTCTCTAGAGAAGCTCACAGCTAACCACCATAAAATCACCTTCCAAGCTTCAATAATTCTAAACAACCTTAGATCTTGAATCTTCATGCTATTCTAAGGAACTTTCATGTTGGCACTATCTTCCAAATCATTCACTTTTAATCTTGATATTCAAGTTTAAGATCAAGAGCCTTTAGGTGAAGATTTGTGTTCTTCATCTTTCTTTTCTTTGGTAAGTTTCTAAGACCATATTTTGGCTTATGGTTGCTTTTGATAATCTTGAACATTAATATTGTATGTGTTTCTTTGTTTTAAGTGCTACTTGGTGGAGTAGATCTATTTCAAGAAGAACAACAAGGAGCTTTGGAGGTTTCACCAAGAGGTAAAAGGGAGATTACTCTCATCAACCATGTGTTGGTGGTGAGGAATGAATGTGTTTGTGGTGAAGAATCCATAAGGATTCATTCACTTGGTTGTTTAAAGTTTTCCTATTTGTGATTGATTTTGTTTGCAAGCATGTCTATAGTTTTAATATATTTTGGTATATGTTTATGGATGCATGATAGTTATTGTAAGATATGAATAACATGTTGAGGATTTGCATGAGTGTTCCAAAGAACACATGAAGCTCACGACTTCACCACTACAAAAGGAACCAAGATGTTCTAAATATTTTCTAACCATGGATTAAGTGATTTAATAATAATAAATTGGATTAAGAATTTTTATAAGAGATTAAATGATGAGAAACAATTAAATATGATTTTTAATGCATAGAATGATTTTTGGCCAACATGCCTACTTATGATGTTTTTAATCCAAAACTATTTTAAAAGTATGGACTTATGTAATTAATTTAATGAGAACTTAATTCAATGGATTTTTGGATAAACAATGGAAAGTAATTTCATTTTTAGAGTTTAATTAGAGAAATTAAGTATGAAGGAGAAATAAATTGAACACTTGAAAAATGTTAACGTAGAGCTCACCTTGAGTTTTGAAGCGCGTTAGCAAGTTTCGAGATGTAAATATTAGTTATGACTAAGAAAGGTAAATTTTTAACGGAAACAATAGAAAATATTACTTAAAGAATTTTTAAGGAAATGTTGTAAATAAAGCTAGAAATAAATATATAATGGAGAAGAATTCTAAATATAATTTAGAATGTGAAGAAATGTTTTATGTAGTTGAAAAATATTAGAAATACCTACGCATATTTAAAATAATGATTTTTAAACTATGCAATTGAGAAAATGATTTTAAAACACTACGCGATATTTAAAAACATCGAAAAATATTTACGCGATTTGAAAATGTTTGAAAAAGGTAACGCGATTGTGAAAACGCGATAAAATCTTTACGCAACTAAAAGGAACAGTGAGTTTTACTGTCGGGCCAAAATGGTGGACCCAGACATGTTAAGAAATAGTGCTGTCAAGTGGAGACATACTATATTTGGTTTATGCCGATACTGAGGGCATTTATATAATTATGATGATAATGAGGGTATTTGAGTAATTTTTAGTTCATGTTCATACATTGAGAGATGTGTCAATTTAGTTGAAATTGGCAATTGGCTGACGAGATGAATTACACTGTGTTGTGGGTGTGATAGGCGTAGTGTAGTTCATTGACTGAACTTGGAGGCATTAGTGTGCGGAGGATTCCACATGTGGACATTGGTAACTCCTCTGGGCCGTGGTAACGGATAACACACTAATGATCTCGACAAACACTATTCTTAATCAAGATCTTGTGCAGACTATCTAGTACAATGCCTATTGTGCACGACGTTTAGACTGTGTACTAACTACACGACGATTTTGACTGTGGCTATTGACATGACATTTGACAGTATAATAGTTGGTTGGGTAGCTTGAGGCACGGATAGGTTTTCCGGATCATTCTCTCTGATGTTTGGGTTTAACTCCATGGAGTAGGGATGAGTCTATGTACATTTGCATTTGTAGTCTGGATTATAATGTGATTATTTATATTTAATATTAAGATATTATGTATAATGTGTTAATATGAGATATTGTGCATGATGTGATAACATGAATTATTGTATCAATTGTTATATCTGTTATGGTAAAATTAATGATGTTCATTTGATTGTGATATATGTTTATTGGAATTATTCGTAAATTGATAACATGATTATACTTATGATATCTGTGTGTATGGAATGACTTTGTAATTCGTTTCATTCTTTGCTACCATACTAGTATTGATGAAAGGGGATCTCACCTCTTTGCGGTTTTGTTTGTTGCGTTTGTATTATTAAAATTTGTATAGAAGGTGAAGTGATTTTCGTAAAATTAGCTGGAGGCAATGTTCTGAGGTTGGTGGCGACATCGAGGATTGATTCTCTCAGTTTCGACAGTGTGCAGTTTGGTGGAAGAACAGAACAAGTATGTTGAGTTTTCTTGTTAGTGTTGTTACCGTGTTATTAAGTAGGACCCGTCATTGGGTTTGCTACTATTTCTTTGAGTCTGTAAGTTTTATGTTTTAAATGTTGTTGAATATTATGTGGTATAAATAATATGTGTATTAATCAGTTCAGTCTATTTTCTGTATCACTTATATTTCGATAAGTTTATGTTTCTGCAAAAAGAAATTTTAAAAATCCAAATTTTAGAACTTAAAACCTTTTATTAAATGACTTTTAGATTTTCAGATTTTAGTCGGAAATGTGATGCCCTATGGAGGATTTACAGCATACATATTTCTCTTTATCTATCTTATGCTTCAATAAGGGGGAGCTTATTTTATTTTCTTATAACTTCTCATAATTATTTGTTGATTTGTAATGGTTGTTTACTCTTTTTCAGCTTACATATCTTTCTTGCATGTCCTTGTTGACGATAAATATATGCATGAATATGTTTAAATATAAAGTTATATATTTTGATAATATGCATATTTTGAGGGGGAGCCTAGCTCTTAAATTGTTGCTTATATCTCTTAGCTTACATCCTTGTTTGACATGAATTATTTTATTGTTAATACTATCAACATGTCAATGAAGACTATCTCTTATTCTCTTTCCCTCTATCAATGAAAGAAGGTAAACATTATTAAACTTCATATCTTTTGATTCTTTCATTGAGAAATGCTTGATATATGGCAAATTGTATGATCTTTCATTTGAAAACCTTCATTCCATGACCTTATATAGATATTTTGTAACTTTCATCAAGCGGTACTTATTTATCATGTGGTATGCAAGATATTACATATTAAACATAATTTCTTAAGCTTATTGCTATCATATGCTAAATGTTGATGTATCAAAATATGACAAGCTTTGCATGAATAATCTTTTACATCTTGCAAGCATGCTTGTTTCAGCTCAATTCTTGAATCATGTGTAGAATCAAATAGGGGGAGATAGTTATGTTTTGAATAACTTGAAGAAGTTTTTAGTTTTGATGATCCTACTCTTTTCGGCAACATAAGTTTTATCTATAGGGGGAGAGAAAATATTATTTTTCCTTTCTAAGCCATTTTGTTGATGTCAAATAGGGGGAGTAAGAATTGGAAAGAAAAATATGTTCTTGTGCTTATTGTTTGATATGCTTACACAAATACCTATTCTTCTATATTGCTTAACATATTTTTCTTTGGTGATTTATCATCATAAAAAAGGGAGACATTGTGGAAATAAGTTTGACCCAATGATTTAATATGTTAAGTTTTGATGATGACAAATACAAGACAAAAAGAATGATATTCATGTTCCATAGATATGCTTAATGAGATATATCGTATCACGCATGATTATATACTTTATCTAGTTATATTTCACTTAATAATCATGCAATAAGATATGTGTAGCATTCTTTATATAATATATCCAATAATGCTTTATATGAGTTATAATGAATTAATATTGAATTTGATTCTATTTAAATGAAAATGTGCAAAGTGTTCTTTATTGCATCCTATATAGAGCATAACTATTAGTAATTGATAAATGTCTTATTTGGATGTGTCTATGAAATTCTTATATTCATCCTAGACTAACTAGAGTTATATATTTATGAATCATGCATATGAAGATATTGAAATATGAATTTGGACTAACTATATTTAAGTAAGCAATACTTTGTAGGATAGTCCAAGTACCAAGAGTGAGCACTACAACAAGAAAACAAAAGATCATAAATGTGCTCAACTCAAGAAAAATGAGAATGATAAGATGTTCTAAGCATTTGCAAGATTTGAAGAGAAGAATTTTTTGGAAGCTTGGTTTATATCAAGAAGCCTAAGGACTAGAATTGATGATGGCAAGATCAAGTCTAAGATCTTCAATAATAACTTATAGGACTTAGATCTTGTGTAAAGGTAAAGAGGAATCACAATAAGCTCAAATATGTTTTTAAAATCTTTACAAATGATTCTTACATGCTAAAATGTCCAACAAACATGTTTTGAAAAACTAGTCATGGTGGTAGCTCAAATTTAGGAAAAATAGTCAAGTTTGAGTTTTGTAAAACTAACCTTTGATTACTCTTTTGATCATATCTTTCAAAATATTTTAATTCATATTCTGAAACTTATTTTATATGAAAGTAGTCTCAATGATCTTTCCAACAAGTAGTCTTTAGTTTAAAACAGATAAGTAACCAAGAAGATATGATCTTTCAAAGTTAGTTTTGTCAAAAACAGAGTGCAATAACCAATTATGGAATTATTCACTAAGTCAGGAGCCTAGGCTAATGTTTCTAAAGGCTCCTAACTGGTTATGAGTTTTCCATAACCTGTTGTTGGCTTGTTTTAAACGTCCATTTGAAAACAAATAATTGATTATGGGAATTCAATAACCGGTTATTCAGAAACAAATAACCAGTTATGTAACAACAATAACTAGTTATCTGGGCAACAAAAAAAATGAATAACGACTCTTTTTTAGCATTTAATGCACTCAACCACCTCCAACGACTCTAAAATACTTTGAGCTATAAATACAAGTGTTTGGGCATTAAAAAAAAGTTGGGAATTAATGTGAAAATCATTCATGAGCATTGAACACGAGTTTTAACTCTCTTTTCTCATAAACCCCTGTTTTGAGCTTTAAATGCGTGATTCCTTGATACCCATTGAGCTTCAATTTGTATTATCCACTCTTGAGAGAGTTTCTATTCATCTATACTTTGTGTAATCTATAAAGAGGGTGAGGTATCCCTTAAATGTTGTAAAGGGTGAGGTGTCCTTTGTTTGTAAAGAGGGTGAGGTATCCCTCCAAAGTTGTAAAGGGTGAGGTATCCCTATTTTAAGACTCAAGCACAAAGGGTGAGACATCCCAAAGGTGTGTTGAGTACTCTTGGTTATAAAGGTTTTGAAGCACCTGTTCAAGTTTGAAGGTTTAGTGGAAAATCTCAAGTGGTTCACTTGAGGACTGAACGTAGGTCACACGGGGTGGCTGAACAAGGATAAATCCTTGTATTTGCTTTTCTCAACTCTATCTCTTTACATTTTTGATTTAATGATATGGTTGAGTTGAACTTGATATCTAGCTTATTTACTTGATTTATCCTTTAATCCAAGTTGTATTTGAGTAAACTATAATAGTTGTACCTTTGTTATGCATGTTCTGCTGCATGTATTGATTGAAAATATCAAAATGATTAATTTCTCAAAGTTGTGTTAAGAATTTGTGTTCACCCGATTCACCCCCTTCTTGGGTGATGATTGCCATGACTAACAAGTGGTATCAGAGATTCGTGCTCTGTTGAAAGCTTAATTGCTTAAAGTTAAAGATCCTTGTTTATTGGCAACCATTGAAAGCTTTTCAAAATGGAAGGTCTTGAAATTGATAAACCTTCATTCTTTGATGGTGTGCATTTTGTTTATTGGAAAGCTTAAATGGAATTTTACATGCAATCTATTGATCTTGATTTGTGGGATATTGTGCTTGATGAATTTACTTGCAAATCAAAACAAACTTGAAATGCTTATGATAAGAAATGTTTTTCTTTGAATATTAAAGCTATGCAAATTTTGAGAAATGGTTTGAATGATGAAGCTTATGCTAAAATTAAGAGTTGCTCTAATGCTAATGATATATGGGATGCTCTTGATGCTATCTATCTTGCTAACAATGATTTTTTTGCTTAAAGTTGTATATAGAGAGCAAGAAAAGTAAAAACTTTTAGAGGAAGACAAGATTGAAAAATGTCCTCAAGGAGATGTTCTTGAATCCTTGATGGACAACAATGATGTGTGGATAAAATACACACATCTTGTGCTTGCTTTGATGTGGATTTAGGTGTGTTTTGTTTAATTTATGTTGGAATTTATGCCACATTTTATCTATTATTCTTGTTATCTCATGATTGGTCTTAGGTCCAAAAGAGCTGTTTTGACATGGCTCTATGAAGCTTTGGATGGATTCATTACAATGGAGTTGAGTTCGGAATTTATATGGACAAGATTCGAAGAGTTTTTGACTTTTGCGCGATAAAATGAGTATAACTTGAGCTATGGAGGTCGAAACGAGGTGATTCCAGTGGCATTGGAAAACTAAGAAAAAGGGCTACAACTTTCATGAAGATAGCTTCTGACTAGGAGACATAATCATGTCTCTTAGTCACATGGCCGTGTCTCCTCTAACGTTGAAGTTACGCTATTTTTCCAATAGACACGACCCTGTCTAACTCAATTGAAGCTTCTGACTTTGAGACACAACCATGTCTCTTGGTCACACGACTATGTCTCACTTAAAGTGTAGATACATGATTTTAGAAGGACACGACCGTGTCAAAAGGAGACACGGCCGTGTATGCCTTCCTAACAAGAAAAGAGACTGTTTTACCCACAAACCATTATAAATAGAGGCAAATCCCTAAACCTAAAGCAACTTTTGGCTAGAGACTTATGTGACGACAGGTTTTCATAGGAGAGGCACAAGGATTAGAGGCGAAGGCTTGGAAGGCAAGAGCAAGAGTTATTGAAGTTCAACCATTGAAGTCTTTTTCTCCATCTTCATGTTCTCCATCTTCTTTTTTTGTTTTGGAATCATGGTTGTCTCTTTAACCTTTGTTCTTGTTTGTGCTACAATTTCTATGAGCGGCTAAACCCCTTTTTCTAGGATTAGGATGAAACTCCTTATTTCTCTATGTTGAATTGTTAATTTGATTCTTTGTTAATGTGAAATTATTGTTCTCGATTAATTCTTGGTATGCTTAATATTTGTGGTATGTTGCGTACCATATTTACATGATCTTAGGTTTTAGGTGAATGATCGAAAGATGAAATCTAATTGCTAGATAATCCATGAATTGAACTTCAAAATTAAGACATAAACATATGCTTAAATCCTTTGAGGGGTAAACGATTATCATGATTGGAACTTGGATTAATTGCCATGAGAATGAGATTGATGAAGTTTTAGCATGTTTTTAGTACCAAGAAATTGGGCTTTAAATAATTTAGGACAAATCACCTTCAAAAACATAATTGAACATTAACGAAGATAGGATTACAATTTATCATAGAGGATAGTGTAGTGGATTCCTAGTACTAGGCCTTTAAACCTTGATTTAATCTTAACTTTTATAGATTTAATTGCTCACTTTTTGCTTTAAGTTTTGTTCTGATTTCAATATAGCTTTCACTATTCTCTTTATTCGTTTAAATAATCAAAAAATTACCGTAAGAGTTAGTAGTCAATCGATCCTCGTGGGAATGATCTTTATTTTATTACTTGTATGATTCATGCGCTTGCGGAATGTAACATCCCAATATTGACATCTTGATATACTTGACATATATAAGAATAACCAATAATAGCCATGCTATTTTCAAACTAAATAACAAACCAAACCCATAAGATTCATATACATAAATCGTTATGGAGAGCCAGGTTATCCAACAGCCATATATATATACATCATAGCCTCAAAAGGGCATGTTGTTATACATAACTTTAAACAAACTAAACAAATATAAAATATATACAAGGTTAGCCTAAAAGAGCATTTATACTATGCGTCTTCAAACGTCTTCATCTTTCCATTTAAAACGCTTCCACCTAGATTTACATGGAAACACAATTGGGGTAAGAAATCACAAATTATCAGCATCAGCATTCCAATACCAGCATTTATCTATAACAACGAAAAAATCAAACTATAAACATCTAATTGCACCTGTAACTGACAAATGAGCCACTGCTCAACGTCACAAGAGTATTAACATACAACTTATATAATACTCACAAGGCAAGTCATAACCATAACTATTAACAATATTACGCAACCACCTATACAATCGTAAATATCATCGATTAAGGTAACTAACTATACAATTACCATGCAAATACAATGCTTGTAATGTTGTATTTTATGTCTAAACATGTCCTAAGACAATGATTATGCAATATAGTAAAAATAGTATTAGTGCAATGTCATGAAACTCAACTATTTCCAGGAACTACGATTCCTTTTTACATCTCGAAGTAGTGAAGCTCCAACCACAAAACACTACCTGACAATAAATGGATTATTCTATCTCACAACAATAAGTGTACTATTACCATCTCATATACCATTCACAGATATGAGGAAATAACAAGTGTGTGAGAAAACATGCAAGTGATATTTAACACACATTCAACACCACATTGGATATTCTCCTACACAAGTTCATAACCAATGCTCTTAAACGTGTCCATCCTCCTCCACGAGGTGTTCCAACTATCGAATTAGAAATAGTCACATACTTACCCTATGTGCCATTCCCATCACTCGCCATCATCATCATAAGTGATAATAAAATCAATCCTATATGGATCAAAAGTTTAGGCATTTAACCCATGGAACTTCCAAACCATTGGTTGCCTAAGGTCTCACACCTTCCTCACATATACTAGATAGTAATTCCTCCTTGAACTACATCCATTGATGCCTCGTCACACTTTAAAAGACCTAAAAGAGTGATCCCAAGCAAATGGGAATCCAATTCCCTTCAAAAGAAACTTACATAAGTTTCTGGTCACCCAGTGCTCAAATGCTCACAACCAGACGTTTAAGTGCTCAAGTGGCAGAACCATTGCTTACTGTCCCCTGTTTTCATTGCTCAGGCACTCGGTCCCAATGCTCAGGTGCTCAATGCGTGCTTAGGCGCTCAAGTCTCAGTGCTCAGGCGCTGAGTGCATTACAGCATGCCATATTTTCTGGCCATTGGGTGCTCAAGCGCCCAACACCTAGCGCTCAGGTGCTGATTGGTTTTTGTAGAATTCTGTAGAAAAATTATTACTATTCCATTGGTAACCGAAACCAAATTCAACCCTTTTAATCTAGTTCCTAGGTGATTTTAAGTCCCTAGTAAGTTCACTAACACATAAGAAACATAAACCACCAACTCACAACACCAATTTTGGATTCTAGGATTAAATCACAAATCATAACCTAACTTTCTCACTTTTAGCCTCAAAGGTTCAAATAACAAGTTCTAAGTTTCTAACTCAAACTTATTCCATGAACAAGTCAAAAACAACTAAAGAAACTCATCCAAGCAAAAAAAACACTCCAAACAACTCTAACATCCAAGATGACCTATTATGCATCATATATGCATAATGGTGAAAATGGAAGAAAAGAAGATGTAAGAAACACAAAACTCTTACCTCTTGGATCAAGGATGGTGAGGATGATAAAGCCTTACCTTTCCCCTTCCTTTTCCTTTCCTCTTCTTTCTCCTTCCTTGCTTGGCTTTCCTTTGCTTCTCCTTTGGCAACTGCAACCGTGAGAGAAGAATGAGAAAAAAAAATGAAAAATTAGATACAAATATCTCATCTTATGCTTTAATATAAAGGCAGCTGTGAGTGACTTTGGTCACTTAAGTGACCATGTGTTAAATTCCTGATCTGCTAAGAACACTTAGATTTCACCAAATCCAGTTTTCTTAAAGCCAACAAGTTTAAAATAAATCACAGAATTCATAAAAAAATTTTGTTGGACCAAAACCACCATTTTCCATATTAGCTACTAGTCAAACCAGTATTGAAATATACAACTAGTATGCTTAAAAATGCCAAACAAGCTCTGATTAACCTAAAAAATAACCACACCAACATCAACACATTTGTGACCTAAAAACAAGTTCTTCACACTTATTTCCATTAACTAAGCAATTTAAGTCAATTTCGGGTCTAATAACAGCTATATTTCACACATAGTGCTACAACAAAAATGACTAAATGCATATAGAAAGTCACAAGACTCATCAGGCATGTTAAGCAAACATTAGGCTATCTCGGTAACCATTTGCAAGCCTAATATGTTTTTCAGGGTGTTACATGGAAAATCCACAACAAACAATGAGGAAGATGGTGATTCCCTTAAAGAGCCAAGCATGCCCGAAATTGAGACTACTTCTTATATGGCTAAAAAGGACTTTGAGGTAAATAATGCTAAACTAGATTATAGTTCTTCCTATCATAAACTACAATGTGCATATGATGAATTGTATGATAGTTTGTTCTTTTTAGAAAAGAAAAATTTATCTTATTTGGAAAACATTTCCTCCATTGAAAATGAATTTGAGACTTTGAAAAATGAATATGCTTTTCTTGATGAGGAAATGCCTTTGAAATGTGAAACCTCAACTTTTTATGAAAAGTGTATTGATTTAGAAAATCAAGCTGAGGACTTATCTTTCAAATTTTCCAAAGCTAATGATTCTGATGGCTTACATTCTATACCTGTTAATTAGAATAAAATTAATGTTATTCCACATGAAAATTCAAGCAAGGCTTATGGCAAAAATAGTTTATAATGTAAAAACAACCAAAGGCTTAAGTTTTCCAAAAATAATCTTCAAAGGACCAAGCCATCATTGAATTCAATTGTTTGCAATTTTTGTGGTCATTTATGACATATTTCTCATTTATGCAATTATAGAAGAAATCCTTATATAAGAAATAACATGGTGTGGGTTCCTAAAAGTCTTAAAAGTTCTAGTACTAACATTCAAGCACCCAAGATGAAGTGGATACCAAAATGTCCTCCTAGTGTTTCAATTATGCAGAAAATTTCTCAAAAGAATGAACTAATTGGTCAAAGAAAAGATGAATCATCAAGGAGAATGCTTCGAGTGCTCAATGGCAGAAGTTTTGGTCAAAGAAGGATGATGGCTTCAACCTAAGCTTCTCAAGTACAAAATGTAGAACTTGTAAAGTTCAAGACTTCAAAAGAGAAGCAATGGGTAAAGAAAAGTATTCCCTTGATTACCAAGGCCAAGGTCTCAAATGCTTTTACCTCTTATGCACATTCACTTGTGAAGTCAATGAATTTAAGGTATATTCCTTATAGGCCTTAAGTGATTGATAGAATCATGTCTACTTGGTAAAATTTGAATATTATGTTTAATATATGATTATGTTAATTCTTATTGTATCATAATTCATTAGTTTGTTATATATCTTGGTACATAAGGTTCTACAATACCCAGGTATGCTTGCTATGTTTTGAATTGTTTATATATCATGAAAGTAAGCATGCTATTGGCTATGTGCTTAATGGTAATTGTAACGCCCCAATTTTTAGAAAATATTTCGAATGTACTGTTTACTGTTTTTCAAGTTTTTGTGTAAATGACCGTTGTGTCCCTATTTTACTGTTTCTCGATTTCTGCATGAAATACAAATACGTTTATACAGGCTTAAATTTTATTTGGTCTTTTTACGTAATTTGTTCCGAGACGGTAAAATAAAAGTTTTTCCGAGCTACTGTTTTAATTTTTCTGGAAGATATACAGACAATTAATACTGTATGTAATTTTATTTGAACTTTTTGGACGATTGGCTACGTTGTGGGAAAAAATAGGAAAATGACCATTACGTCCCGAACGTGCTATTTTTGCTGTTTTTAATTGTTTTCTACTTGATTTAATGTCCGATATTACTGTCTGTGATTTTATATGGACTTTTTGTGTGATTCGCTCCAAGGCAGGAAAATAATATTTTTTCGGTCGGGAAATCTTATTTTATTATTTAGAATTGGGGGATCTTACTAAACCCGATTCTAAATGAGACAAGATAAATAATCTTTTAATTTTTAGGATTTTCTTGTCAAATAAAATAATTTTATAATATTATAATATTATTTTATTAGTCAGTATAATAAAATGACAGTGGACCCGAAAATATTTTGCGGGACCCACGTTTAGCTAATACGGTTAACTTAGTAGCTTAATTAAACATCATTAGCAGTAGAACTTTCCAGAACAAGCTGACTCAGCTAGCTGACTAAGCTGATAATAAATGGACAGTGTGACTAGGCTTGTGAGTCACCCATGATCAACCAATAGGAGGCAAGCTTGTTAAGCAAGCTTTAATCCTAACCTTTGATGCATCCAAGGGCTTGGATGAAGCCAAGCAAGGTGCCCACCTTGCATGCTCTTTGATGAGCTACGGCCAAGGAAGGAGAGAGGTCATTCTTCACTTTGCTTGCATGCAAAAATTCTCTCTTCTCTCTCATCAAAAACCCTAGCCACCATTCTTGTCTTTTCTCTTCACCATTTTCGGCCAAGCTTACTTCTTGATCATCCAACCACCCAAAATTAAATCAAGCCAACTTTTCTAAACCTAAACACCATCCTAAGAACATCTCTAGTTGAGATTTCTTGCAAATTCTTGCATTTGGATCTTGGAAACCAACCTTGAAGATTTTACCTAGAAGGTGAAATCTCATGCTTTTCTTTTCTCTCTTCTTTTTCAAAGTTCTAAGCCATGATCTATCCATGGTTTAGGTTCTTTTTCATGGTTAGTAACTTGTAGAATTTCGTTTGAGTTGCTAGGTACTTGGTGGAGGAAAACCGAACCCTAGGAGGAGTGAAAACAAACCATTTGTCTTCATTTAAGGTAAGAGGAAGACAAATCTTATCACCTATGGATGGTGGTAAGAAGATGGAGTTTTGATTTTGTGATTGTATAATCCATAAGGATTCATGTTTGTGTTTGTTAGTAGCTTATTTGATGTGGTTGTGTATTTGTTAATAGCTTTCCTATTTGTTGTTTGTAATAATTTGCATGTCTACAAGCTTTAAGTTGCATGTCTACAAGCTTTGATAATATTGCATGTGTTAGAATTGTATGATAAAGTATAGAATTGCATGATAATGTATAGGATGTGAACAACATGTCAAGGAAATGCATGTGTGTTCCAAAGAACACTCCATGATGGCTCACGACCACTAACAAAAATGGAGAACCAAAATGTTCTCTTAATTTTCTTAAAAGGTGATTTAATTAACCTAGGAGAATTAAGAAGGTTTCAAGTTGTTTAAGTCAAGAAAAATGAATTTGGAAATCAAATGGCATAACCTTATATTTTTTCGGCCAACAAGCCTAACTTCAACACTTGATTTCTAAAATTATTTTCTAAGGTAAGGATTTAATCAATGTAGAAAATACAAGAGATTTAACATACATTTAGAAGGTGAAAAATAATTTGGAAAGCAAATGCAAAGTTTTTATCAAATTCGCCAACATGCCAAATTAGACAATTCATAATTTCTAAAATTAATTCCAAGTTATTTTCAATCAAGAAGAAGCAATACAAGTTAAAGTAAATTTTCTACAATGAGTTTTAAAGAAATAAAGTGGTTAGAACTAAGTTTAAGAGGTTAATACTAATGATTTTTTGTAATAGAAATACAATAACTTTTGAAAATTTCTAACATATAGCTCATGCTGTATTTTGAAGCATGTTAGTAGTTTTCAAAAGGATTAATTATATGGTTTAAAAATTTAATAAACAAAATTTTTATGGTAAGGTAAAATTAGGAAACCATTAATATAATTTTCTAAACAAAATACTGTCAATTTTTAGTAAAAACAGACAAATAAGATAGAAAAGATGTCCAAAAGACAGTATACGGTATGGAAAATATTATACGTAGCTTAAAAGTATTATTTATTAATTCTGTCTATTTAAATAGTGATTTTTAAAGAATTCGGTCAAGAAAATGATTTAAAAATCTTACGCGATTGAGAAAACGTATTAAAAATCCTATGCGATTTTGAAAACAGAAAAATATATTTACGCGATTTCAAAACATTTGTAAAAACGACGAGAATGTGAAAACGCGATAAAATTTCTACGCGATTGACCGTTACTGTATCTATTTTCGCTGTCGGGAAAATGTGAACCCGTACAGGCTTTTGAGGATTTTTCGCTGTCGGGAAAATGTGAACCCGTACAGGCTTTTTATTTTTCTGCCATTGAGGGCATATTATTATCTTGAGGGCATTTTTGTAATTTCATATTTTTTGGAATTATGTATTGTGTCTATGCCAAATTTTTGGTGTTTTGGTTGACGAGACGAATCACATCATGTTGTCGATGCGATAAACGTAGTGTGGTTCATTGTTCTAATGAACTTGGAGACATTAGTGTACGGGATCTCATATGTGGACAGTTGGTAGCTCCGCTGGGCCGTGGTAAACCGATAGAACACTAATGGACTCGACACGCACTATATTTAATCGAGATTTGTAAAATCTAGTAGCACATTTGCCTGTAGTGCCACAACGTGAGACCGTGAACTACACCACGCCTGGATGATGGATTCCTGTGTCGTGGGGCTATAGACGCAACGTGTGACAGCGCAATAGTTGGTTGGGCAGCCGTGGTACTAATAGATTTTGCGGGTCATTCTCTCTAATATCTTTGTGTGTTTTTAGCTCCATGGAGTAGGGTGTGTTTTATATTTATTTATTGGGATTTATCTATTTATTTTATCTTATCTATTTATTTCATCTTATCTATTTATTTTATCTTATCTATTTATTTTATGTTATCTATTTATTTTGTTTTATTTTTTATTATATTGATTTATTTGTTTCTTGTGTTTGTGTTATCTATTGTTGCATTGTAGCATTTGTTTCTTATTTTATCTGTAATGGCGTATTCTTTGGAATATTTATATCTTTTTGAATCTTTACGCTACTCTGTTACTTATTACTGTTATAGTTTTTTTTTATATTGTATAAACTGTATATCTGTTGTTTGTCGTCTTCTTATTTGCCATGTTTGTGGTGATTTTAGATTGTCTTACCTCTTTATTGTATGTGTTTCCTTTGTATATTTATTTTATGCGGTAAAGAGTTTGAGGAAGAAGAAGAGGAACACCTCTTGAGGTCTTGTACCCGAGGAGGAGGAAGATCAAAAACCGACGACCGGATTTTACGATCAAGAACCATCGATCATCCATATCCATTGGATTGATTAGTTTTGGTATGGCGTGCCCCCGGATTTTTGGGGTTCGTGACGCCGGAGTTTCACGGTGGATCTCTATCGTGGAACATTAGAGGAGATAGAGACTCGGTGACATATGCTGGACGGATGACCGTGACCTTACGTCATAGGTTTGATGGAGAGCCGATCATGACTACGACAGTGTTTCTATACTTAGAGTTACCCTTATCCATTAGGCGTCATTTTGGTGGTATGACCACGGAGCCTAGTGAGATAAGTATCGTATCGACTGCGCGATCACGTTATCGCCGAGGGTCGAGGCATCCAGGATATTTGTCCCCTGATGATCATTTTCATGATGAGAGTGATCCTTCAGAGGAGTAAATATGTTTGATGTTTTTTTTGGGCGCGTCTGCGTATGGATGTATATATTGACACTTTTTTGTTTTTATTCTTGTTTCGTTTAAATATTTGTAATTGTAGTTGTAAATTATTTGTATAACTTATAACTTAAAACATATGTATATTATGAGCAATGTTATTCTGTCTAATTTATGTTTTCCGCAATAATTTATATTTTTATTAAATTGTATATCAGGAATTAGTTTACGACCCATATTATTATTTGACAAATGTTTTACAACTTGGGTAGATTTTATTTCTATTTCTTTTATTTTCTTTTATGTGTGACATCCTCCAAAGGGTGTTACATTAGTTGGTATCAGAGCCCAAGTTAGAGTCTTTTGGGGTTGTGGTTGGGTCTGTTTTTGTTTATCTTTGTGTGATTCTCTGTGCTTGGACTCCGAAAGGAGACAATGTTGTTTGAAATGGTTACTTTGGTTTCCATTGTATTATGATTCATCCGTCTTTGAAGAAAGACGATGACTTGTGGTAAACATGCACATGAGGAGGCAGAACGTGATGGTGGCAGGTTTGCCTGCAACTACAAAAGCAACGCCAAGAACAGCTAAAGGAACAGTACAACATGATCAGAGTGGCGCAGCGGAAGCGTGGTGTCCAAAAGAGGAAAAACTATAAAGCCAGGTGATTTCGGTAAAACTCGTATTCGTGATATTATTGGGAAGACAACAACAACAACAATCTCGTGGAGGAAATACGAGTGGTAGCAGGTTTAGTCAGGCTGCGACATCTGTACCCAAGTGTTAAAAGTATGGGAAGATCATCTAACGAGGGACGATACAATCAACGGGGTCACATGTTTCAAGTATAGGATGCCAAATATTTGTTGAAAAGTGTGTTCTACTAAAAGACGACGTCATCTGTTAAAAATGAACGTGCTTCGACATCTCAAGTAGAATGGAGTATCGATTCTTCAAGTGGAGCAAAAGCACCTCAAATTGAAAACCCGATTAAAGAAGGTTGTGTCACAAAAGGTGATCCTTTAACTATACTGTATAATTCCAAGGGTAACCTATTTCTTTATGGCATATAATTGTGTAGGTCAATTAGAGTTATTTATTTCATCTTTATCTTTTGACCTGGTTGTTTTCACTTCAATTGCTAAAATATGTGGTTGAGGACTTGAGTTGCTTAAACCATCCTAAGTTTGTTAAATAATTGAATCTTTTCTATTGATTCAATTTGTATACTCCTTTCTCAAAACATACATGATTTAAAAATATGGATTGGGTATTTTTCCAACCATCCATACTTTGTTAGACTTATCAGTTGAATTATTCAAATTTAAAAAGTTCACTTCTAAATTCATCGTACCATATCAATTTCTCTACTGGATAGGTTCGGTGATATGGATGATTCTATCATCTCTTATTTCTGTGCCTTCATGATACCTTTCATGTATCGCAATTGCGAAATGTACTTTTAGTCTAACTCGTTCTTTTATGACTAATTGACTATTTGAGTTGATTAGAGTTATCAACGTCTTTGTTACCTTTTGACTTATCTATTTCTACTTTTATTTCCAAATCCATTATTTCTATCCAGTTTCTTAAATGATCTTTTCTATTAATCTAAATTGTCTACCTCTTTCACGAGATAGATGTGATCTTATGAATGGAATGGTTATTTTTAATCATATCCTATAGATTGTTCCAGTAAAACTTTGGTGTCTCAGAAAACTTATTCTTAAAATCAGACAATGTCAAATTCTTTATTGGACATGTCTGGTAACAATTCTAATAGTTTTTCTACCTTTTCCTTCTAACTTTTATAATGTCCTTTTATATATTATAATTGCAAGAAAGGATATTCTCAGTCAAAATTATGTCATGAGTATCAGATACAGTATTGTTGGAAAAGAAAACTTAAATTGTGAGGCACTTCCTGTTAGAAACAAGAGCAGAAGAGTGAAGCGGTACAAATGCAGGGAAATTTCAAGTGGTGTTGTTCAGAGTGGAGAATGTTTCTGTAATGTTCACAGGTTATGTAGATAGAATCTTGGTTGGTTTATCAAAAAGCGAAAGTGGAACATCAAAGACCAACTGGAATGTTACAACCGTTATCTATTCCAGAATGAAAATGGGATAGTATATCGATGAATTTCGTTACTGGTTTGCCAAAGACAAGGAAAGGTTATGATTCGATATGGGTTATAGTCGATAGACTTACGAAATCGGCTCATTTCTTACCAATTAATATTAAATATTCATTGGAAAGATTAACCCAGTTGTACATCAGTGAAATTGTCAGATTACATGGTGTACCGACTTGTATAGTTTCTGATCGAGATCCGAGGTTTACGTCAAGGTTTTGGCGAAGTCTGCAAGAAGCTATGGGAACTAAGTTACAACTGAGTTCAGCGTATCATCCGCAGACCGATGGTCAGACAGAAAGAACTATACAGTCTTTGGAAGATCTGTTGCGTGCTTGTGTTTTGGAACAACGAGGAAGTTGGGATGAATTTTTATCTCTGATAGAATTCACCTACAACAATAGCTTTCATTCAAGCATAGGAATGGCACCTTATGAGGCATTGTATGGAAGACGATGTCGAACACCGTTGTGTTGGTATCAAGATGGGGAAAGTATGACTGTTGGACCCGATCTTATACAACAAACTACGGAAAAAGTAAAGATGATACAAGAGAAGATGAAGACGACGCAGAGCAGACAAAAGAGTTATGCGGATAAACGAAGACGACCTCTTGAGTTTGAGGAGGGTGAGCATGTGTTTCTAAGAGTTACTCCTACGACTGGTGTCGGAAGAGTTATTAAGTCTAAGAAACTTACTCCTAAATTCATTGGACCGTATCAGATTATCCGATGTGTAGGTCCTGTAGCGTATCAGATCGCTATGCCGCCGTTTCTATCAAATCTACATGACGTATTTCATGTGTCTCAGTTACGAAAGTATATACCAGATCCGACGCATGTTATACAGCCAGATGACGTGCAGCTGAAGGAGAATTTGACTTATGAAACTTTACCTGTCAGAATTGAGGATAGAAAGGTAAAGCAGCTTCGAGGGAAAATGATCGAACTAGTGAAAGTCATATGGAATGAGGTGACGGGTGAAGCTACCTGGGAATTTGGAAGATAAGATGAAGGATTAGTATCCTCATTTGTTTTGAGGAACAACGAATTTCGAGGACGAAATTTTTATTTATTGGGGAGAGTTGTAACGCCCCAATTTTTAGAAAATATTTCGAATGTACTGTTTACTGTTTTTCAAGTTTTTGTGTAAATGATCGTTGTGTCCCTATTTTACTGTTTCTCGATTTCTGCATGAAATACAAATACGTTTATACAGGCTTAAATTTTATTTGGTCTTTTTACGTAATTTGTTCCGAGACGGTAAAATAAAAGTTTTTCCGAGCTACTGTTTTAATTTTTCTGGAAGATATACAGACAATTAATACTGTCTGTAATTTTATTTGAACTTTTTGGACGATTGGCTACGTTGTGGGAAAAAATGGGAAAATGACCATTACGTCCCGAACGTGTTGTTTTTGCTGTTTTTGCTGTTTTTAATTGTTTTCTACTTGATTTAATGTCTGATATTACTGTCTGTGATTTTATATGGACTTTTTGTGTGATTTGCTCCGAGGCAGGAAAATAATATTTTTCCGGGCCGGGGAAATCTTATTTTATTATTTAGAATTGGGGGATCTTACTAAACTCGATTCTAAATGAGACAGTAAATAATCTTTTAATTTTTAGGATTTTACTGTCAAATAAAATAATTTTATAATATTATAATATTATTTTATTAGTCAGTATAATAAAATGACAGTGGACCCGGAAATATTTTGCGGGACCCACGTTTAGCTAATACGGTTAACTTAGTAGCTTAATTAAACATCATTAGCAGTAGAACTTTCCAGAACAAGCTGACTCAGCTAGCTGACTAAGTTGATAATAAATGGACAGTGTGACTAGGCTTGTGAGTCACCCATGATCAACCAATAGGAGGCAAGCTAGTTAAGCAAGCTTTAATCCTAACCTTTGATGCATCCAAGGGCTTGGATGAAGCCAAGCAAGGTGCCCACCTTGCATGCTCTTTGATGAGCTACGGCCAAGGAAGGAGAGAGGTCATTCTTCACTTTGCTTGCATGCAAAAATTCTCTCTTCTCTCTCATCAAAAACCCTAGCCACCATTCTTGTCTTTTCTCTTCACCATTTTCGGCCAAGCTTACTTCTTGATCATCCAACCACCCAAAATTAAATCAAGCCAACTTTTCTAAACCTAAACACCATCCTAAGAACATCTCTAGTTGAGAGTTCTTGCAAATTCTTGCATTTGGAGCTTGGAAACCAACCTTGAAGATTTTACCTAGAAGGTGAAATCTCATGCTTTTCTTTTCTCTCTTCTTTTTCAAAGTTCTAAGCCATGATCTATCCATGGTTAGGTTCTTTTTCATGGTTAGTAACTTGTAGAATTTCGTTTGAGTTGCTAGGTACTTGGTGGAGGAAAATCGAACCCTAGGAGGAGTGAAAACAAACCATTTGTCTTCATTTAAGGTAAGAGGAAGACAAATCTTATCACCTATGGATGGTGGTAAGAAGATGGAGTTTTGATTTTGTGATTGTATAATCCATAAGGATTCATGTTTGTGTTTGTTAGTAGCTTATTTGATGTGGTTGTGTATTTGTTAATAGCTTTCCTATTTGTTGTTTGTAATAATTTGCATGTCTACAAGCTTTAAGTTGCATGTCTACAAGCTTTGATAATATTGCATGTGTTAGAATTGTATGATAAAGTATAGAATTGCATGATAATGTATAGGATGTGAACAACATGTCAAGGAAATGCATGTGTGTTCCAAAGAACACTCCATGATGGCTCACGGCCACTAACAAAAATGGAGAACCAAAATGTTCTCTTAATTTTCTTAAAAGGTGATTTAATTAACCTAGGAGAATTAAGAAGGTTTCAAGTTGTTTAAGTCAAGAAAAATGAATTTGGAAATCAAATGGCATAACCTTATATTTTCGCCAACAAGCCTAACTTCAACACTTGATTTCTAAAATTATTTTCTAAGGTAAGGATTTAATCAATGTAGAAAATACAAGAGATTTAACATACATTTAGAAAGTGAAAAATAATTTGGAAAGCAAATGCAAAGTTTTTATCAAATTCGCCAACATGCCAAATTAGACAATTCATAATTTCTAAAATTAATTCCAAGTTATTTTCAATCAAGAAGAAGCAATACAAGTTAAAGTAAATTTTCTACAATGAGTTTTAAAGAAATAAAGTGGTTAGAACTAAGTTTAAGAGGTTAATACTAATGATTTTTACTGTAATAAGAAATACAATAACTTTTGAAAATTTCTAACATATAGCTCATGCTGTATTTTGAAGCATGTTAGTAGTTTTCAAAAGGATTAATTATATGGTTTAAAAATTTAATAAACAAAATTTTTATGGTAAAATTAGGAAACCATTAATATAATTTTCTAAACAAAATACTGTCAATTTTTAGTAAAAACAGACAAATAAGATAGAAAAGATGTCCAAAAGACAGTATACGGTATGGAAAATATTATACGTAGCTTAAAAGTATTATTTATTAATTCTGTCTATTTAAATAGTGATTTTTAAAGAATTCGGTCAAGAAAATGATTTAAAAATCTTACGCGATTGAGAAAACGTATTAAAAATCCTATGCGATTTTGAAAACAGAAAAATATATTTACGCGATTTCAAAACAATTGTAAAAACGACGAGATTGTGAAAACGCGATAAAATTTCTACGCGATTGACCGTTATCAGATCTATTTTATTTGTCGGGAAAATGTGAACCCGCTGAGCTTTTGAGGATTTTTTTCATTTGTCGGGAAAATGTGAACCCGTACAGGCTTTCTATTTTTCTGCCATTGAGGGCATATTATTATCTTGAGGGCATTTTTGTAATTTCATATTTTTTGGAATTATGTATTGTGTCTATGCCAAATTTTTGGTGTTTTGGTTGACGAGACGAATCACATCATGTTGTCGATGCGATAAACGTAGTGTGGTTCATTGTTCTAATGAACTTGGAGACATTAGTGTACGGGATCTCATATGTGGACAGTTGGTAGCTCCGCTGGGCCGTGGTAAACCGATAGAACACTAATGGACTCGACACGCACTATATTTAATCGAGATTTGTAAAATCTAGTAGCACATTTGCCTGTAGTGCCACAACGTGAGACCGTGAACTACACCACGCCTGGATGATGGATTCCTGTGTCGTGGGGCTATAGACGCAACGTGTGACAGCGCAATAGTTGGTTGGGCAGCCGTGGTACTAATAGATTTTGCGGGTCATTCTCTCTGATATCTTTGTGTGTTTTTAGCTCCATGGAGTAGGGTGTGTTTTATATTTATTTATTGGGATTTATCTATTTATTTTATCTTATCTATTTATTTCATCTTATCTATTTATTTTATCTTATCTATTTATTTTATGTTATCTATTTATTTTGTTTTATCTGTTTATTATATTGATTTATTTGTTTACTGTGTTTGTGTTATCTATTGTTGCATTGTAGCATTTGTTTCTTATTTTATCCGTAATGGCGTATTTTTGGAATATTTATATCTTTTTGAATCTTTACGTTACTCTGTTACTTATTATTGTTATAGTTTTTTTTTATATTGTATGAACTGTATATCTGTTGTTTGTCGTCTTCTTATTTGCCATGTTTGTGGTGATTTTAGATTGTCTTACCTCTTTATTGTATGTGTTTCCTTTATATTTATTTTATGCGGTAAAGAGTTTGAGGAAGAAGAAGAGGAACAACCTCTTGAGGTCTTGTACCACCGAGGAGGAGGAAGATCAGCAAACCGATGACCAGTTTTACGATCAAGAACCATCTGATCATCCATATCCATTGGATTGATTAGTTTTGGTATGGCTGTGCCCGGATTTTTGGGGTTCGTGACGCTGGAGTTTCACGGTGGATCTCTATCGTGGAACATTAGAGGAGATAGAGACTCGGTGACATATGCTGGACGGATGACCGTGACCTTACGTCATAGGTTTGATGGAGAGCCGATCATGACTACGACAGTGTTTCTATACTTAGAGTTACCCTTATCCATTAGGCGTCATTTTGGTGGTATGACCACGGAGCCTAGTGAGATAAGTATCGTATCGACTGCGCGATCACGTTATCGCCGAGGGTCGAGGCATCCACGATATTTGTCCCCTGATAATCATTTTCATGATGAGAGTGATCCTTCAGAGGAGTGAATATGTTTGATGTTTTTTTTTTGGGCGCGTCTGCGTATGAATGTATATATTGACACTTTTACTTGTTTTTTTTTCTTGTTTTCGTTTAAATATTTGTAATTGTAGTTGTAAATTATTTGTATAACTTATAACTTAAAACATATGTATATTATGAGCAATGTTATTCTGTCTAATTTATGTTTTCCGCAATAATTTATTTTTATTAAACTGTATATCAGGAATTAGTTTACGACCCATATTATTATTTGACAAATGTTTTACAACTTGGGTAGATTTTATTTCTATTTCTTTTATTTTCTTTTATGTGTGACATCCTCCAAAGGGGTGTTACATTAGTTGGTATCAGAGCCCAAGTTAGAGTCTTTTGGGGTTGTGGTTGGGTCTGTTTTTGTTTGTGCTGTGTGATTCTCTGTGCTTGGACTCCGAAAGGAGACAATGTTGTTTGAAATGGTTACTTTGGTTTCCATTGTATTATGATTCATCCGTCTTTGAAGAAAGACGATGACTTGTGGTAAACATGCACATGAGGAGGCAGAACGTGATGGTGGCAGGTTTGCCTGCAACTACAAAAGCAACGCCAAGAACAGCTAAAGGAACAGTACAACATGATCAGAGTGGCGCAGCGGAAGCGTGGTGTCCAAAAGAGGAAAAACTATAAAGCCAGGTGATTTCGGTAAAACTCGTATTCGTGATTATTGGGAAGACAACAACAACAACAATCTCGTGGAGGAAATACGAGTGGTAGCAGGTTTAGTCAGGCTGCGACATCTGTACCCAAGTGTTAAAAGTATGGGAAGATCATCTAACGAGGGACGATACAATCAACGGGGTCACATGTTTCAAGTATAGGATGCCAAATATTTGTTGAAAAGTGTGTTCTACTAAAAGACGACGTCATCTGTTAAAAATGAACGTGCTTCGACATCTCAAGTAGAATGGAGTATCGATTCTTCAAGTGGAGCAAAAGCACCTCAAATTGAAAACCTGATTAAAGAAGGTTGTGTCACAAAAGGTGATCCTTTAACTATACTGTATAATTCCAAGGGTAACCTATTTCTTTATGGCATATAATTGTGTAGGTCAATTAGAGTTATTTATGTCATCTTTATCTTTTGACCTGGTTGTTTTCACTTCAATTGCTAAAATATGTGGTTGAGGACTTGAGTTGCTTAAACCATCCTAAGTTTGTTAAATAATTGAATCTTTTCTATTGATTCAATTTGTATACTCCTTTCTCAAAACATACATGATTTAAAAATATGGATTGGGTATTTTTCCAACCATCCATACTTTGTTAGACTTATCAGTTGAATTATTCAAATTTAAAAAGTTCACTTCTAAATTCATCGTACCATATCAATTTCTCTACTGGATAGGTTCGGTGATATGGATGATTCTATCATCTCTTATTTCTGTGCCTTCATGATACCTTTCATGTATCGCAATTGCGAAATGTACTTTTAGTCTAACTCGTTCTTTTATGACTAATTGACTATTTGAGTTGATTAGAGTTATCAACGTCTTTGTTACCTTTTGACTTATCTATTTCTACTTTTATTTCCAAATCCATTATTTCTATCCAGTTTCTTAAATGATCTTTTCTATTAATCTAAATTGTCTACCTCTTTCACGAGATAGATGTGATCTTATGAATGGAATGGTTATTTTTAATCATATCCTATAGATTGTTCCAGTAAAACTTTGGTGTCTCAGAAAACTTATTCTTAAAATCAGACAATGTCAAATTCTTTATTGGACATGTCTGGTAACAATTCTAATAGTTTTTCTACCTTTTCCTTCTAACTTTTATAATGTCCTTTTATATATTATAATTGCAAGAAAGGATATTCTCAGTCAAAATTATGTCATGAGTATCAGATACAGTATTGTTGGAAAAGAAAACTTAAATTGTGAGGCACTTCCTGTTAGAAACAAGAGCAGAAGAGTGAAGCGGTACAAATGCAGGGAAATTTCAAGTGGTGTTGTTCAGAGTGGAGAATGTTTCTGTAATGTTCACAGGTTATGTAGATAGAATCTTGGTTGGTTTATCAAAAAGCGAAAGTGGAACATCAAAGACCAACTGGAATGTTACAACCGTTATCTATTCCAGAATGAAAATGGGATAGTATATCGATGAATTTCGTTACTGGTTTGCCAAAGACAAGGAAAGGTTATGATTCGATATGGGTTATAGTCGATAGACTTACGAAATCGGCTCATTTCTTACCAATTAATATTAAATATTCATTGGAAAGATTAACCCAGTTGTACATCAGTGAAATTGTCAGATTACATGGTGTACCGACTTGTATAGTTTCTGATCGAGATCCGAGGTTTACGTCAAGGTTTTGGCGAAGTCTGCAAGAAGCTATGGGAACTAAGTTACAACTGAGTTCAGCGTATCATCCGCAGACCGATGGTCAGACAGAAAGAACTATACAGTCTTTGGAAGATCTGTTGCGTGCTTGTGTTTTGGAACAACGAGGAAGTTGGGATGAATTTTTATCTCTGATAGAATTCACCTACAACAATAGCTTTCATTCAAGCATAGGAATGGCACCTTATGAGGCATTGTATGGAAGACGATGTCGAACACCGTTGTGTTGGTATCAAGATGGGGAAAGTATGACTGTTGGACCCGATCTTATACAACAAACTACGGAAAAAGTAAAGATGATACAAGAGAAGATGAAGACGACGCAAAGCAGACAAAAGAGTTATGCGGATAAACGAAGACGACCTCTTGAGTTTGAGGAGGGTGAGCATGTGTTTCTAAGAGTTACTCCTACGACTGGTGTCGGAAGAGTTATTAAGTCTAAGAAACTTACTCCTAAATTCATTGGACCGTATCAGATTATCCGATGTGTAGGTCCTGTAGCGTATCAGATCGCTATGCCGCCGTTTCTATCAAATCTACATGACGTATTTCATGTGTCTCAGTTACGAAAGTATATACCAGATCCGACGCATGTTATACAGCCAGATGACGTGCAGCTGAAGGAGAATTTGACTTATGAAACTTTACCTGTCAGAATTGAGGATAGAAAGGTAAAGCAGCTTCGAGGGAAAATGATCGAACTAGTGAAAGTCATATGGAATGAGGTGACGGGTGAAGCTACCTGGGAGCTGGAAGATAAGATGAAGGATTAGTATCCTCATTTGTTTTGAGGAACAACGAATTTCGAGGACGAAATTTTTATTTATTGGGGAGAGTTGTAACGCCCCAATTTTTAGAAAATATTTCGAATGTACTGTTTACTGTTTTTCAAGTTTTTGTGTAAATGACCGTTGTGTCCCTATTTTACTGTTTCTCGATTTCTGCATGAAATACAAATACGTTTATACAGGCTTAAATTTTATTTGGTCTTTTTACGTAATTTGTTCCGAGACGGTAAAATAAAAGTTTTTCCGAGCTACTGTTTTAATTTTTCTGGAAGATATACAGACAATTAATACCGTCGTAATTTTATTTGAACTTTTTGGACGATTGGCTACGTTGTGGGAAAAAATGGGAAAATGACCATTACGTCCCGAACGTGCTGTTTTTGCTGTTTTTTCGTTTTTAATTGTTTTCTACTTGATTTAATGTCCGATATTACTGTCTGTGATTTTATATGGACTTTTTGTGTGATTTGCTCCGAGGCAGGAAAATAATATTTTTCCGGCCGGAAATCTTATTTTATTATTTAGAATTGGGGGATCTTACTAAACTCGATTCTAAATGAGACGAAAATAATCTTTTAATTTTTAGATTTTCTTGTCAAATAAAATAATTTTATAATATTATAATATTATTTTATTAGTCAGTATAATAAAATGACAGTGGACCCGGAAATATTTTGCGGTACCCACGTTTAGCTAATACGGTTAACTTAGTAGCTTAATTAAACATCATTAGCAGTAGAACTTTCCAGAACAAGCTGACTCAGCTAGCTGACTAAGTTGATAATAAATGGACAGTGTGACTAGGCTTGTGAGTCACCCATGATCAACCAATAGGAGGCAAGCTAGTTAAGCAAGCTTTAATCCTAACCTTTGATGCATCCAAGGGCTTGGATGAAGCCAAGCAAGGTGCCCACCTTGCATGCTCTTTGATGAGCTACGGCCAAGGAAGGAGAGAGGTCATTCTTCACTTTGCTTGCATGCAAAAATTCTCTCTTCTCTCTCATCAAAAACCCTAGCCACCATTCTTGTCTTTTCTCTTCACCATTTTCGGCCAAGCTTACTTCTTGATCATCCAACCACCCAAAATTAAATCAAGCCAACTTTTCTAAACCTAAACACCATCCTAAGAACATCTCTAGTTGAGAGTTCTTGCAAATTCTTGCATTTGGAGCTTGAAACCAACCTTGAAGATTTTACCTAGAAGGTGAAATCTCATGCTTTTCTTTTTCTCTTCTTTTTCAAAGTTCTAAGCCATGATCTATCCATGGTTAGGTTCTTTTTCATGGTTAGTAACTTGTAGAATTTCGTTTGAGTTGCTAGGTACTTGGTGGAGGAAAATCGAACCCTAGGAGGAGTGAAAACAAACCATTTGTCTTCATTTAAGGTAAGAGGAAGACAAATCTTATCACCTATGGATGGTGGTAAGAAGATGGAGTTTTGATTTTGTGATTGTATAATCCATAAGGATTCATGTTTGTGTTTGTTAGTAGCTTATTTGATGTGGTTGTGTATTTGTTAATAGCTTTCCTATTTGTTGTTTGTAATAATTTGCATGTCTACAAGCTTTAAGTTGCATGTCTACAAGCTTTGATAATATTGCATGTGTTAGAATTGTATGATAAAGTATAGAATTGCATGATAATGTATAGGATGTGAACAACATGTCAAGGAAATGCATGTGTGTTCCAAAGAACACTCCATGATGGCTCACGGCCACTAACAAAAATGGAGAACCAAAATGTTCTCTTAATTTTCTTAAAAGGTGATTTAATTAACCTAGGAGAATTAAGAAGGTTTCAAGTTGTTTAAGTCAAGAAAAATGAATTTGGAAATCAAATGGCATAACCTTATATTTTCGGCCAACAAGCCTAACTTCAACACTTGATTTCTAAAATTATTTTCTAAGGTAAGGATTTAATCAATGTAGAAAATACAAGAGATTTAACATACATTTAGAAGGTGAAAAATAATTTGGAAAGCAAATGCAAAGTTTTTATCAAATTCGGCCAACATGCCAAATTAGACAATTCATGATTTCTAAAATTAATTCCAAGTTATTTTCAATCAAGAAGAAGCAATACAAGTTAAAGTAAATTTTCTACAATGAGTTTTAAAGAAATAAAGTGGTTAGAACTAAGTTTAAGAGGTTAATACTAATGATTTTTACTGTAATAAGAAATACAATAACTTTTGAAAATTTCTAACATATAGCTCATGCTGTATTTTGAAGCATGTTAGTAGTTTTCAAAAGGATTAATTATATGGTTTAAAAATTTAATAAACAAAATTTTTATGGTAAAATTAGGAAACCATTAATATAATTTTCTAAACAAAAATCTTTGTCAATTTTTAGTAAAAACGGACAAATAAGATAGAAAAGATGTCCAAAAGACAAGATACGGTATGGAAAATATTATACGTAGCTTAAAAGTATTATTTATTAATTAATTTCGTCTATTTAAATAGTGATTTTTAAAGAATTCGGTCAAGAAAATGATTTAAAAATCTTACGCGATTGAGAAAACGTATTAAAAATCCTACGCGATTTTGAAAACAGAAAAATATATTTACGTGATTTCAAAACATTTGTAAAAACGACGAGATTATGAAAACGGGATAAAATTTTTACGCGATTGACCATTACTGTATCTATTTTCGCTGTCGGGAAAATGTGAACCCGTATAGGCTTTTGAGGATTTTTCGCTGTCGGGAAAATGTGAACCCGTACAGGCTTTCTATTTTTCTGCCATTGAGGGCATATTATTATCTTGAGGGCATTTTCATAATTTCATATTTTTTGGAATTATGTATTGTGTCTATGCCAAATTTTTGGTGTTTTGGTTGACGAGACGAATCACATCATGTTATCGATGCGATAAACGTAGTGTGGTTCATTGTTCTAATGAACTTGGAGACATTAGTGTACGGGATCCCATATGTGGACAGTTGGTAGCTCTCCGGGGCCGTGGTAAACCGATAGCACACTAATGGACTCGACACGCACTATATTTAATCGAGATTTGTAAAATCTAGTAGTACATTTGCCTGTAGTGCCACAACGTGAGATCATGTGAACTACACCACGCCCGGATGATGGATTCTGTGTCGTGGGGCTATAGACGCAACATGTGACAACAATAGTTGGTTGGGCAGCCGTGGTACTAATAGATTTTGCGGGTCATTCTCTCGATATCTTTGTGTGTTTTTAGCTCCATGGAGTAGGGTGTGTTTTATATTTATTTATTGGGATTTATCTATTTATTTTATCTTATCTATTTATTTCATCTTATCTATTTATTTTATCTTATCTATTTATTTTATGTTATCTATTTATTTTGTATTATCTGTTTATTATATTGATTTATTTGTTTACTATGTTTGTGTTATCCATTGTTGCATTGTAGCATTTGTTTCTTATTTTATCTCGTAATGGCGTATTGCTGGAATATTTATATCTTTTTGAATCTTTACGCTACTCTATTACTTATTATTGTTATAGTTTTTTTTTTATATTGTATGAACTGTATATCTGTTGTTTGTCGTCTTCTTATTTGCCATGTTTGTGGTGATTTTAGATTGTCTTACCTCTTTATTGTACGTGTTTCCTGTATATTTATTTTATGCGGTAAAGAGTTTGAAGAAGAAGAAGAGGAACAACCTCTTGAGGTCTTGTATGTAACACCCTCCTAGAGGATGTCACATTTATCAAAAACAATAATTAAAATATAAACCCTTACCCAAGTTATAAATCATTTCGTAATAAATATTTTTTTTTTGTCTGAAACATTATATTATAAAATACACGGAACATAAAATAAAACAACTATTACATACACACCATAATTATACATATGATTATGTTTTTAATAGGTACAAATAATTCACATAATATAAAATATTTAATAAAACAAGAACCGTCTATGCTGGTTTAAAGCAAACCATAAACTAGCCCAAGCATAACACTAAAAGTTTTGATTCTCCAAAGGATCTTCCTCGGAAAAATCATTATAATACGAAAACCTCGGTCAATGTTATCCCACGTCGAAATCAATCCATATAATATGGGTGATCTCGAGGCTCACCCTCCTCAAACCGCTCGTTCGGTTCGGTTGTTGCTCTCCTTCGCATCCGAAAATCCAAGTGGTTGTTCCTCTTCTACTTTCTCAACTATTGTACGTAACATAAATAATAAACAGAAAATATACACAAAAGAGGTGAGACAATCTACATCATTACAAGCATGGCAGGAAAGAAAACGACAATACAAACAGATAAGAAACACAAACAGATATAACAATTAATATAACAATTCATATTATCAGATCATACATAATATCAAACATAAATAAACTCAATCATGTTATAATGCAGACTACATATGCAAATACACACAGACACATACCTACTCCATGGAGCTAAACATAACCATAACATCAACATTGACATCAACATCTGAGAGAATAATCCGGATAGACATGTCTGCACATCAAAAACAATGGTTGCCTCAACCAACTGTTACACAGTCAAATACGTCGTGTAAACAGCACACAGTCAAATACGTCGTGTAGATGGTACACAGTCAAATACGTCGTGTACGACCCAGGCAATGCGCACCAGACAGTCCCCATGGATTCTGATTAAGACGAGTATTTGTCGAGATCGTCAGTGTGTGATCAGTTACCACGGCCCAGAGGAGCTACCATCTGTCCACATGTGGAATATACTGCACACTAACGCCTCCAAGTTCAAACACACGAACAACTGCGGATGATAGGCAGAACTCAGACGTAGCTTAGTTCCCTTAGCTTCTTGTAAGCTTCGCCAAAATCTTGACGTAAACCTCGGGTCTCTATCAGAAACTATACTTAAGGGCACACCGTGAAGTCTAACAATTTCACTAATGTACACTTGGGTTAATCGTTCCAACGAAAACTTGATATTGATCGACAAGAAGTGCGCTGACTTCGTAAGCCTATCAACTATAACCCATATAGAATCATGACCCTTTTTAGTCCTTGGCAATCCGGTAACAAAATCCATTGATATACTATCCCATTTCCATTCTGGAATAGTCAAAGGTTGTAACATACCGGCTGGTCTTTGATGTTCCACTTTTGCTTTTTGACATACCAGTGCAAGACGCTACACGTTCCGCAACATCTCTCTTCATCCTTGGCCACCAAAACATCCGCTTTAAGTCTTGGTACATCTTTGTCAAACCCTGATGCATACTCAACCTACTAGTATGAGCTTCATCCAAAATTGCTTGCTTTAGGTCGGAATCATCAGGTACACAAATCCTTCCTTTAAACCTTAAGACTCCATCAGATCCTTCCTCAACCGTTACCTTATGACCTTGCTTTAAAAATTCTCTCTCATTCAACAAATATGGATCCTCATTTTGCTTTTCCTTGATTTCCTCTAGCAAGTCATTCAAAATAGTAACTTTACTTAGGCGAATCCTTCCTGGTGTCAATTCCACTGACAACCTCAAATCTCTAAACTGGTTGATCAATTTTTCCTCCTTTATCATCATAGTAGAAACATTGATCACCTTTCTACTTAAGGCATCCGCTACCACATTCGCTTTTCCCGGATGGTATTGGAGTTGAAAATCGTAGTCCTTCAAGAATTCCAACCATCGCCTCTGCCTCATATTCAATTCCTTTTAATTAAACAAGTACTTTAAACTCTTGTGATCACTGAAGACATTGAACACAGCTCCATACAGAAAATGTCTCCATACTTTTAATGCAAAAACCACTGCAGCAAGCTCCAAATCATGCGTTGGATAGTTCCTCTCATGAACCTTCAACTGTCTCGAAGCATATGCCACCACATTTCTTTTCTCGCATCAACACGCATCCTAACCCTTGGTAAGAAGCGTCACAATACACCTCAAATGCTTCATTAGGATCTGGCAAAATTAGCACTGGTGCAGTCGTTAATCTTTTCTTCATCTCCTGAAAACTTGCCTCACATTCTTCCGTCCAATCGAAAGCTTGACTCTTCCTTGTGAGTTGTGTAAGAGGTCCAACTATCTGAGAAAATCCTTCAATGAACCTTCGATAATATCCGGCCAATCCAACAAAACTTCGGATTTCGGTTACTATCTTTGGCCTCTCCCATTGCAAAATGGTTTCTATTTTTGATGGGTCCACCGTAATTCCTTCCTTGGAAATTACGTGTCCCAAAAATTGAACTTCTTTCAACCAAAACTCACACTTTGACAATTTTGCATACAACTTTCTCTCTTTCAAAATTTGGAGAACTATTCTGAGATGTTCAGCATGCTCATCCTTATTTTGAGAATAGATCAGAATGTCGTCGATAAAAACAACGACAAATCTGTCTAGGTATGGACGAAAAATCCTATTCATATAATCCATGAATATTGTAGGAGCATTCGTTACTCCGAACGGCATCACTTGATACTCGTAATGTCCATAACGAGTTCTAAAAGCCATTTTAGGTATATCATCTACCTTAACACGAATTTGATGATAACCAGATCGCAGATCTATTTTAGAGAAAATAGTTGCTCCTTTCAACTGATCCATCAAATCATCGATCCTTGGAAGTGGGTACTTGTTCTTTATCGTGACCTTATTCAACTGGCGATAGTCCACGCAAAGACGAGAAGTTCCATCCTTCTTCTTGACTAGCAAAGACTCTAGGTGCTCCCCATGGGGAAACACTCGGTCGCACAAATTGTTTTTCCAACAATTCCTCCAATTGCTTCTTCAACTCCACCAATTCCGATGGTGACATCCTATATGGTGCAATTGAAATAGGACCTGCTCCTGGTACAAGATCGATAGCAAACTCGATTTCCCTTTCGGTGGTAAGCCGGTACATCATCGGAAAACTTAGGAAACTCATTCACAATTGGAATAGCATTCACATCTTTTTCACTCTTGACTTCCAAATAAGATAGTAGCACGTATCCTTGAGCTCCATCCCTTAACAAAGATTTGACTTTGACGGCGGTTAAAAATCCAGAATCCTCATCCTTAGGAAAAACTAGGGTTTTATTGGCACAATCTAATAGGATACGGTTAGAAGATAACCAATCCATTCCTAATATTATATCTATTTCAACAAAAGGTAAACAAATCAAATTGACTGAAAAGACTCGATCATTTATGGTAATAAGACAGTTTAGACATACTTTAGATGTAACAACAGGCTTAGCAGTGGGTGTAGCGACAATTAATTGAAAACTCAAAGAAGACATAGGTAATTTCAATCGATCCACACAGTCATATTACCTTGACGCAAACCAAGAAATTCCATCTCCTTGGCATGTCGAGCACTATCAGGAAAGTATTTCTCCATAAATACTTCACAAAATACCTCCCAAGTAATTTCAGTTTCCTCAGCTTGCAGTAGGCGTCGGGTTCCTCTCCACCAGACATCTTCTTCTTTAATCAAACAAGACAAAACAAAGTCAGACGTATCCTTTCGGACACCAATCACAGAGAATCACATAACACAAGCAAAAACAGACCCAACCACAATCCCAAAAGACTCTAACTTGGGCTCTGATACCAACTAATGTAACACCCTCCTAGAGGATGTCACATTTATCAAAAACAATAATTAAAATATAAACCCTTACCCAAGTTATAAATCATTTCGTAATAAATATTTTTTTTTGTCTGAAACATTATATTATAAAATACACGGAACATAAAATAAAACAACTATTACATACACACCATAATTATACATATGATTATGTTTTTAATAGGTACAAATAATTCACATAATATAAAATATTTAATAAAACAGTAAACTGTCTGGTTTAAAGCAAACCATAAACTAGCCCAAGCATAACACTAAAAGTTTTGATTCTCCAAAGGATCTTCCTCGGAAAAATCATTATAATACAGAAAACCTCGGTCAATGTTATCCCATGTCGAAATAAATCCATATAATATGGGTGATCTCGAGGCTCATCCTCCTCAAACTGCTCGTTCGGTTGTTGCTCTCCTTCGTACTAAAAATCCAGTGGTTGTTCCTCTTCTACTTTCTCAACTATTTTACAGAACATAAATAATAACACAGAAAATATACACAAAAGAGGTGAAACAATCTACATCATTACCAACATGGCAGTAAAGAAAACGACAATACAAACAGATAAGAAACACAAACAGATATAACAATTAATATAACAATTCATATTATCAGATCATACATAATATCAAACATAAATAAACTCAATCATGTTATAATGCAGACTACATATGCAAATACACACAGACACATACCTACTCCATGGAGCTAAACATAACCATAACATCAACATTGACATCAACATCTGAGAGAATAATCCGGATAGACATGTCTGCACATCAAAAACAATGGCTGCCTCAACCAACTGTTACACAGTCAAATACGTCGTGTAGATGGTACACAGTCAAATACGTCGTGTACGACCCAGGCAATGCGCACCAGACAGTCCCCATGGATTCTGATTAAGACGAGTATTTGTCGAGATCGTCAGTGTGTGATCAGTTACCACGGCCCAGAGGAGCTACCATCTGTCCACATGTGGAATATACTGCACACTAATGCCTCCAAGTTCAAACACACGAACAACTCCGCTTATCACACCGTAACACAGTGTCATTCATCTCATCAGTCAAAAGCCTTTTGCAACCAAGTTGGCATGTTCAAAAATACGTAATGAACCAAAATCTCCAAAATACGTTCATATCCACCATAACTCATAATTACAAAAATACCCTTGGTATTGATAATTTCCAAATACAGTACGTTTTCACTTGACAGTACCATTTCTCAATACGTCCGGGTCCACCACTTTGGCCCGACAGTAAAAACTCACTGTTTTCATAAGTCACATAAATAATTTATCGCCTTTTCATAAATATGTTGCCTTTTACAAACGTTTTTCAATCGCGTAAATATTTTCAAACGTTTTCTCAATTGCGTATTTCAAAAATTACTGTTTTAAATACGTGTAAGTTATTTCTATTATTTTTCACTGTATAAAATTCATTTGTTTGGTTATATCCATAAAATACCCTTCAAAAATTAGGAACATACTTTATAACTCAAAAGTAAATATTTTTCAAGAGTCAAAAATTCATTTCTTTTATAGACTAGACTTCTACAAAAATTCATTTACTTACTTGATTCTTGAAAATTTATTAAAAATTGAATTCTTTTTAGGTTAACAAAGTCATTTACACTTAGAAAACAATTTTTGAATCAATTAAACTCCAAAAATTCTATGATGGCCGAAAATCACCTTTCCTTAAAAATCATTATTCAAATTATTTTTCATCTATAAAATCATTGTAAAATCCTTTAACTTAATTAGATAAATTAGGTCATCCTTTAAAAAAAAAAGATTGAGAACACATTGTTTCTCTTTTTCATAATAAAACCATAAACTCATCATCTTGTGTTCTTTGGAACACTTTTACAAATCTCAACATAATATTCATATCCAACCAATTATCATAAACTCATAAACACATACATATATTTATGAACACATACCATATAATAAAGCAATAGACATACTTGCAATAAACAAGAGAATAAACATACACACAAAATTAATCACAAATAAAAAGACATCAAGCAATCAAATGGATGAATCCTTATGGATTCTTCACCATAAACAAATTCCATTCTCCCACCACCACACATGGTTGATGAGATTAAATCTCTCTCTTACCGATTTAGATGACAAAATCTCCTTGAACTCCTCCTCAGAAATTCTTGTGTAGCTTCAACAAAAATCCTAATAAACTTAAACAAATTTTAAAGTTATGAACTATGGATGAAAAAGATAAACCATGGATCAATCATGGTTTAGAACATCAAAAATCAAATTAGAAACAAGAAAGAAGAATTTTCACCTTATAGGAAAGAAACTTCAAAGTGATTTTCCAAGCTCCAAATGGATGATTTTGCAAAAACTCACAACTAGAGATGTTCTTAGAATATGGTTTAGGTTTAGAAAAGTAGGTTGGATAAATTTTTTGATGGGTGGAAGTAGGATTTGTGGTGCTTGGCCGAATGGGTGGTTTTTTGTGGACTTAGGAAATTTTCTTTGGTTTCTTGTTAGGAAGAGAGAAGAATGAAAGTTTAGAGTGATAGAATCATTGATTTAGGAGTGAATGATGGCCTTAAGACTTAAGCATGGTCGTGAACTCTCCTTCCAAATGCAGCCCCCTTTTTTTATGTTTTTGTTCCATTATGGGTTTGATAATTTGCATGATACATTAGTTAAGTAATAAAACATCTATTGATTGCTTAGTGGTTTGCATAAGCATGCATTATGGCCATAGAATACTAATGAAAAGAAGCCCTCCTTTTGACATTTCTCTTAGTGCTAATTTAGTGGATGCATAATAAAATATATAATAGTTTAGTGCTTAATTAATGGATGCATAATAATAATAATAATAATAACCTAGTGCTAAATTTAGTGGATGCATAATAATATATAATAGTTTAGTGCTTAATTAATGGATGCATAATAATAATAATAATAATAACCTAGTGCTAAATTTAGTGGATGCATAATATTATTAATAATAACCTAGTGCTAAATTTAGTGGATGCATAATAATATTAGGACAAAATGCTATAGGAAATCCATTAGTAAAAATAATAATTAATGCATTAGGACAAAAAGTAAAAATAATAATTAATGCATTAGGACAAAATTTCTATAGGAAATCCATTAAGTAAAAATAATAATTAATGCATTAGGACAAAATTTCTATAGGAAAATCCATTAAGTAAAAAAAAAATAATAATTAATGCATTAGGACCAAATTGCTATAGGGAAAATCCATTAAGTAAAAATAATAATAATTAATGCATTAGGACAAAATTGCTATAGGGAAAATCCATTAAGTAAAAATAATAATAATTAATGCATTAGGACAAAATTGCTATAGGAAAATCCATTAAGTAAAAAAAAATAATATTTAATTGATTAGATAATTTAAAAATTTACAAGCATTTTTACGTTGGTAAACTTTTCCCAAAAGTGGGTCCCACAAAACAAAAGTGGGTCCCACAGATTTTTCGGTATGGTAAATATTTTATTACACCAAAAAATCCGTAAAAATAAAAGATTGATATACGCATTATTCGGATTGGGTTTAGTAAGATCGCCCAGCTCCAAATAATTCAAACAAGGTTTTTCCCGGCCCGAAAATTATTATTTTCTTGGCCCGGAGCAAATCACACAAAACAATCAAATACAGTCACAGAACAGTCAAATTCATTGTATAACACATAGAAAACAGAAAAATAGCGCAAAAGGGCAAAATTATAATTAGTCAAAAATTGGGGTGTTACATTGTACCCTGAGGAGGAGGAAGATCAGCAAACCGACGACCAGTTTTACGATCAAGAACCATCTGATCATCCATATCCATTGGATTGATTAGTTTTGGTATGGCTGTGCCCGGATTTTTGGGGTTCGTGACGCTAGAGTTTCACGGTGGATCTCTATCGTGGAACATTAGAGGAGATAGAGACTCGGTGACATATGCTGGACGGATGACCGTGACCTTACGTCATAGGTTTGATGGAGAGCCGATCATGACTACGACAGTGTTTCTATACTTAGAGTTACCCTTATCCATTAGGCGTCATTTTGGTGGTATGACCACGGAGCCTAGTGAGATAAGTATCGTATCGACTGCGCGATCACGTTATCGCCGAGGGTCGAGGCATCCAGGATATTTGTCCCTTGATGATCATTTTCATGATGAGAGTGATCCTTCAGAGGAGTAAATATGTTTGATGTTTTTTTTGGGCGCATCTGCGTATGGATGTATATATTGACACTTTTACTGTTTTTATTTATCTTGCTTTGTTTAAATATTTGTAATTGTAGTTGTAAATTATTTGTATAACTTATAACTTAAAACATATGTATATTATGAGCAATGTTATTCTGTCTAATTTATGTTTTCCGCAATAATTTATTTTTATTAAACTGTATATCAGGAATTACTTTACGACCCATATTATTATTTGATAAATGTTTTACAACTTGGGTAGATTTTATTTCTATTTCTTTTATTTTCTTTTATGTGTGACATCCTCCAAAGGGGTGTTACAGTAATTGATTATTTAATTTATTGTGCTCAATTTATATACTATAGAAAAATTGATCTTTATGATAACATAATGGATTAATAATCAATGACTAACCTCTACGGATCCAAAATTAGTAGATACCAAAGAAAGTACTTTGAATGGTGTTCTAGGGTGACTATTAACTCAAGCATGCATTGAAGTGATATACAACTATGTTACTTGAGGTTGGGAAAATTTAAAATGGTCTATATTCTCCAAGTGTGATGAAAACATAAAAAGAAGGGCATAGAGAACCATAACGTTCTCAATGAGCTTGAGACATGGAAGCTGGAGTTACCTACAAAAACTCAAATAGTACACTTTTTGGTGACATCAATCTCTTATCCTTATTTATGCTTTAAATTGAATATCATGTGATATTTGGAGAAGTAGAGACTTGTTTTATGCTTAATTAACACGCCTTAAGTTGTGCATCTCTAGCATTGTGTCTTGAAAGTGTCTTTACATATGCTAACATGCTAGATAAGTACATATCATATTTGGAATGACATGTTTTATGGTAATATCTTTGATCTTGAGCTTGTGACCAATTCTCTTTGTTCAAATATGAAAATTCACATGCTCATAAGTAGTTATAATCCTTTCTCTTTATGCTTAATTGCTTTATATACTTACTTGGAGATTGGAAAGTTAAAAGTTATATGTCTTCTGGTTTGAAATTGCTTGATATGTTCATATCTTGAAAATAAGAAGTAAATGATTCATTTTGTGTCTTTACCTTGTCTTATAACTTCAATGGATTTTACAATGAAGTATATCTTGAAATGAATTATAAATGGTTTCAAAAGTTATAGTTCCATGGTTTTTCAATTCTTGCATTACAATAAGGGACTTTTTGTAACACCCCTTAATTTAATAACCATAGCACAATTGTCATTATGCCACAGTCACTAAATCTAGATGTGCTACAGCTCAACAACAAGTTTACAAATTTAATCATTGTGCATATATAGAAAATACGAGCCTCGATATGAGATATATTTATATTTACTCGCATCCAAAATACAACATCAGTTTAACATAAGGTTATATTTCCACAATCCATGCATAAAAGTAACATACAACAATATTAAACATAAGTTTACATAGAGTAACTACCATATAAAAGTTCGACCTCTCCCAAAGTCAAACACCTGAAGAGAAAGGTCCTGCACTTGATCCCCCTCCGGATCTCTAACAGATGAACTTACCCCTTGGGGCACGTCATGATGCATAGGAACCTGAATAGGTGACACAACCGAAATCTCTCTAGGAAAGAGGTGGCGATCATCCCACAACTCCCTAATGGGCATAGGGAACTCCACATGCATAAAAGTATGAAAAATGCTCGCAGCAGCTCCAGGATAATTACCATTCCAAATTAGGGTCACATCCTCTATGTACGTAAAATGTTCCGCATCACGGTCAGAATGCCAGGCTTCCAAGCCTCCATGGAACTGTATCCACATATAACTGAAGAAAGCTTATCCAGATGCTATCGTAAAGAGACAAAGGTCGATCCCAAACTAAACTAAGCGAATTCAACTCACTTTCTTCATAGTCTTTATCCAAACATAAGCATAACACAGAGTAATACAACAAAGAGGTGATGTAACACCCCAAATTTTCTAACTATTTGACAGTAATTTTGACAGTTAACAGAATTTTACTGTTTAGTGATTTCTATGTATTGTAAAATTATTTTGAATATTCCGTCAGTACATTTGATCGTTTGGTGTGATTTACTCCGTGTTAAGAAAATAATAATTTTCGGTCTAGGGAAAATTTTATGTAATTTAATTATTACTATTAAGACTTAATTATTTTACGTAATCTGATTTGATATTTATGAATTTTCTAATTTTTATGATTTTGTGGATGATTATGAAATTTTTATATTTCTGGACTGTTTGTGGGCCCAGGGAGGCTGTACGTGGGCCTGAAAAAGTGAAAATTTTTTCGTAGCCAGAAAATTTTGTATTGTTGAGACGGAGACGGGGGATCTTACTAAACCTGAATCTGGAAATAGTTTTTAAAATTTTCTTTTACTGTGTTTTGTACTGTATTTAATTATCGGGCGACAAAAATATAATAAAAAATATTATTCGTAGGATAATAACAGATAAAAATAAATATTATACTACTTAGTCAACCTTGATGGTTTGGAGATCCACCATTGATTTAATCAAGGGTGGAGATATGGTCTTGTAAAGTGACAAGGACCATTTATGACCATTGGATGTAAAGTTTGAAGGAGTGATCTTGACCCTTCATTTTGGAGATACATCTAATGGATAGAATTTCAAGGAGAAAGATCCAATGGCCTAGATTAAGTCTTCTAATCTAAAGGCTATACCTAGTGTAACACACCTAAATATAACAACCGCAGCGCAAGCGTCATTACACCATAGTTACTAGATCCATGTGTGTCACAGTCACGATAATAGTAGTTTCAAAATTAGCGAGTTTATTTTTCGTGTTTATGCATAAGTAGAAGATACCAGCCTCAAATGAGATATAAATATATTGACTCATCAACGGATACAACATCATTTGATACAAGATTATATATATTTAAAATTAATGCCTAAAGTAGAATTACAGCATATCAGATTTAAACCTTTCATTACATAACATAAACTACCAAATGAAGGTTCGGCTTTCACCGAAGTCGAACACATGAATGGAAACCTCTCTAGGGAAGAGATGACGGTTATCCCACATTTCCCCAATGGGTATAGGGAACTCCACACGTAATGTAACATAGGCGATGTTAGTCCCATCGCCAGGTTCATCTCCACATTGCACCAGGGTTACATCTCCCACGTATACGACAAGTCTCGCTTCACGTTCGAAGTGCCAGGCTTCCGAGCCTTAGAGAAACTATATCCATGTGCGAAACATGTAGGGTGTTGGGGACGTCATCACCAGGAAGTAGAAATCGATCCTCAAGTACAACTAATCGAGTCCACCTGCACTTTTCACTGTTTTTATCCAATTTGACATAGAACAGGGTAATACAAGAAAGAGGTGAGACACCCATCTTTCATTACCACTACGGCAGCAAGAAAACAGCACGGCGCAAAGCACCCATGAAGCAATACAGTTCATACATTTACATTTATAACACAAATAGTTCAGTTATAAGCAATAATAAGAATTAATCACTTTTATAGTAAAAGTAGATCAGCAATAGGCAATGACAATAACTAATTTCAACAGACAAATCATCACAGGATTTCCAATAAATCAGCAAAATCATCAGACAAATCATATACAGTAGTAAAATAGATACTTTAACAGATGTTCATGCTCAACAACTTATGAGACTGATAATGGATGATACACAATGCATTCTGGTACCAAATCCTACTCCATGGAGCTAAACATTAACCTTTTCAGAGTGAATGATCAAGGAGTAATGCCAGTATATCGTTAGCCTTAAAATACAGTGTGCTTTATCTCATAAAATGTATGCGCAATGGCTTATACATGGCATCTCAACAGTTGATCGCGACATAGGATAGCGTCTCAGTCCGGATCGTTAGTGTGTTTGCATCGGTCTACCCCACGGCACAGAGGAGCTCTTAACTGTCCATGATGAGGCACCCGCACCCCGACGCCCCCAGGAGCCAACAACATATGGCAACACTTATGCTTAGTCTATTCGCACCTGCACATAGGTGTTTTTCTACTCTTAGGTATACATACGCATGATGACACAATGTCCAGTCATGTATGTTTATCAATGATTCATTCATCATGTACAATACATATGCATGACGACGCAATGTCCAGTCATGTATGTTTATCAATGATGCTTTCATCATATACAATACCACAACGGTATATAGTCTTTATCAAATTACATATGCATGACGACTCAATGTCCAATCATGTATGTTTATCAATGATGCATTCATCATATACAACACCACAACGGTATATATTCATTCTCAATGATACATATATCATATACGACGCCTCAATGGCACATAAGCATTCACCAACATCAACATGTCATTTCTCATCGAGGATTAAACCAATAAGTATATAACCCTTCATAGGGACTCACAACACATAGAGTTAAATCTCAATATTAATATATATTATGCCTTATCAAAACCACTATTTCCCACTAAGGGTTTAACCATTCCACAGATCTAAGTCTTAATCAATTATGCAAACCTTTAGGTTATCTAACCTTCGAAATCGTAGCCTCACAAGCCCTCAAGGTTCTAAATTCCTTCTCGCGTTATGCTCTAGTCTCTTGATACCAATCACTTAGTTTTTTTTTTTATTTTACATGGGATCAATCCAATTCCTCAACATTATTAGGTATTCATGGTTTATCAATTATCATCATATCCACATTAGGGATTTTTCATGTCTTTAAACTCCTAATCTCCAAAGATGCACAAAGGTATCATTTAAACTTTAAGTTTTTCATAATCAACTCCACTATGATTATAAATCCTTTAGTGTTCAATTACACAAGCTTTATTGCTTACTAACTCAATCCAAACTCTCATTATCATGGGTCCAAACCGTGGCCCTTCAAGTCCTCAAAGATCCAATTTCTTTCCATTTTATGTATTAACTTCTTAATATCAATTTACTTCAATTTTGATTTATCAAAGTCATTCAATTCCGTATGATTTTAAGCCAAAACCGTGGCCATCATTTGTCATCAAAGTTTCAATTCTTCACCACATTATGCATTAGTTACTTGATACTTAATCACTCAAATTCTATTCCTCACAAGATCCATTCAATTCCCAAATTTCCAAGGTCCAAACCGTGGTTTCATAAGTCCTCTAAATTTCACTTTTTCTTTCCTTTTTATGTACTACGTTATCATTATCAATTCACTTAAATTTTAGTTCATTAAGACTAATCCCATTGCCTCTTTGTCAAGATTAAAACCGTGGCTTCATGTGGGGTAGTAAACCCTTGGAATTTCATATTCATAAGTTTTATTTATCATCATTTAACATTCAATTTCATAGCTTCCTTTTATTATGTACAAAACAAATTTACCAATCAAGAATCATCTCAAAACCGTGGCATCAAGTCAAGGTAGGAAACTCCACATTTTCCATTTAACAACCTTGACTTGATCAAGCATATTTAACACATCAAACATATTCAAGAACACAATTCAAACATTAATCAAATTCAAGAACACTATATCATACAAATTTCTACAATTCAAGTAAGCATACAAGGATGGAATTCTCCATCAATATACATACAAAGTTCCCTCACCACCATAAGTGGTTGAAGTGAGTAGTCTCCCTCTTACCTAGAGGAGACAATTCAAGAAAACAACTCCTTGGCTCCTTGATTTACAAATTCGGACTCCACCTTCGCGAGAACCATAAAGTGGTCAAATTTTCATAATCACTAACTAAGGATTGAAAAGAATGATCCTTGGTCACATAGGTGACCAAGGAAAACGAAATTGAGAAGTGAATGTGAAGAACTTTGCCTAAAGCCTTAAGCTTGAACTCCTTGAGATTTCTTTTTTGGTGATTTTTGGATTCCACTCACCCAAGAACCCTAGAGTGTTCAAAATCACTCACATCACACATCAATGCTCAAAAAGAGAAGCCCTTGGTCACGTAGTAACCAAGGAAAACGAAAATGAGAAGAAATAGGAGAGAAATCAAGAATCTTTACCTTGGAAGACAATGGAGACAAGGTTGGATTTTGAGCAAGCCTTCTAAATAAAACTTGTAGGGAAGATGAAGGTGAGTATATAAAAGTGTTTAGTGAAGAGAAAAATCAAAAAGCTTAGTCATCCATGGAAGAGTGATTTTCGGATTTGGAGAAGGAGAGATAGAAAGGTTGGATTTTTGAAGAGATTTTCTAAAGAGAAAGTGTAGAAGAGGGTGAGAGAAGTCTAGAAATGGTCTTAGTGAAACAAAAAGATGAAGAATCATGGCCATTAGTGGGCTGCCATTTTCGGATTCAAGAAGAGGAAGAAGAGAAGAGGTGGAGAGAAAATGGAGATAGGAATGGAAAATGAAGAAACTTTCTACACAAAGAAGGTAGAGGAAGTGAGGGCAAGTGTAGAAATGAGCTTGTAGAGGAGAAAAGATGAACAAAAATGGTGGATGTGGTGGCTGCAATTTCGTGGCTAGGGTGGAGGTAGAGAGAAGGAGGAGAAAAGATGAAGAAGATGAAGTGAAGAGAGAGAAAGTGGTAGGTTAAAGTGAATTAGAGTTTGAGTGTTAAGTGTGTAGTAGAAGCTTGACCAAATTTGGCTCCAAATGGGATGCCAACCGTAGCCCTATGAGAGTGTGGGAGGGAGTGTTTTGTCCTTTCCATGCAACTAGAGTGGGTAATTTGGTCATTTGGCCAAAGCTTCTAGAAGAAGCTTCATAAAGGAGATTCAAAATTTGAATTAAAGTAAGATTGATTTTACATAAAGTGGATTGCATTGAGATAAGGTGATAGGATTTCTAATGCATATTATTATCCAATGGATAATAGTTACAGTCGACAGAAGTCAGTATTAATTTATCTGACAGATGAAATTTACACAGCGTTTTATTATTTCATCTATTAAATTTCTCGAAAAATGTGAAATCTCGTAAACTGTGTCTGGTCTCGGGTTTAGTAAAATCCTCCGTCGACGCTTCCATAGTTCAAGGTTCTAGGGAAAAAAATATTTTATTTTCCCGGCTCCACTCAGCGTGCACGCAAAACGAAAAATATATTAAAATATTCGACGTTTCTGGAAAAATTCCAAAAAATTCTCAAAAATCCCAAATATTGTAAAATGAATATTTGTCATAAATTTTTTCAACTTTCGGAGCGCTACAGTCATTTTTCAGAGTCTGCTCGATGTACACGTAAAACGAGAAATATATTAAAATATTCAACGTCCTTAGAAAAATCTGAAAAAATTCCTAAAAATCTCAAATATTGTTAAATGATTATTTATCCTAAAGTTATTAATTTTCAGGATGTTATACCTAGAATCTACATTAATCCTAACCATTGAACTAGTCAATGGTTAGGAATGCTTCAAATAATGGCTAGTGAGATTGGTCACTCAAGGAGAGTGCAAGAAGGGGGGGATGGTTTGGAGGCTTAAGGCAATAGCCAAGTTTCAAGACACCAATTATTTCTCATATTGATCATTATTGATCATTTCCAAGAAGCTAAACTTATCAAACTTTCTCTCCATTTCTCTTCTTCTCTAAGTTTTGGCCAAGCACCCATACTCCATCTTCCAGCACTCTTTAATTTCAAACAAACATACTTCTTGAATCTATACCTCATTCTAAGACACTTTGTAGTTTGGAGCAAGTTCTAAATCCATCATCTTCAAGAACTTTCTTCAAGAGCAAAGTTCTACGATTCTTAAGGTAAAGTTATAGAAAACTTCATTTCTTATCGCTTTTTTTATGTTCTAAGCCATGTTTGATCCATGGTTCCCCTAGTTTAAGCTTAATATGCTAATAAACTTGTGTTTTATTTTGTATTTGAGAAGCTTTTGGTGGTGAAGGGCTTGGAAAAAGAAGCAAAGCAATGAGTTTTTGAGGTTCTTCAAGAGGTAAGAGGGAGATTCTTCTCACCAACCAATTATGGTGGTGAGAGATGGTTTGTCTATTTGATGGATGGTGAATCCATGTGAGGATTCATATCCATAGTTATGTAATTATTTGTGGGTGTTTATGTGTTTATGTGGTTTATGTGCTTTGCATGGTTTATTTGTGCTTACATGCTTAGTATGATTTTTATTTGCTTTTATGGTATGCTTGAAATATAATATGTTGATTATATGTGATGTATGTCATAAAAATTGTTGGAAAGGAAACTAATTTTTGGTTCCAAAGACCATGAGAATTTTAGCCAAGACACCTCAAAATAGGTGCTCACAAATTAATTTTTTCATGAATGGTAAAATTGGATGTTTAGAAAAGCAAGGAAAATGAACAAATGATTTGACCTCAAAGACCAAGTGTTTCACGGTTTTGATGAGGAATTTTAATGGTTTTGTTTGTGTAAAACCATGAATGGAACTTAGATGATTTAGAAGGAAAAATATAAGAATGGTTTCAATGCCCATGTCCACAGTTTTGAAGGCTTGTAAATGCCTTGATTTTATGAAGCAAAGTGATTTTCAAAGTGAAAATATAATTTGATTTAGTGTAAGGATTTTGGAAAGGGAATCAGAGTGTTTTATCACTTGAGAAATAGAAATTTCGGTAATGAAAGGAGAATAGAGGTTGTAAGGGTTTGAACCTGAAATTATTTTGGAAGAGAATTGAATTTGAGAATTTATTTTGAAAACGTTGATGATTTAAAATTTACTAACGTAAAACTCATCCTTTGGGTTTTGGAGCGTGTAAGGGAATTTTAAGTGAGAAACATTAATTTAATTCAATGAAATGGTGAATTTATGGAATAAATTGCGAAAAAGATTTTCTTGAGTAAGAAAATGTGGAAAATAATGTGAGAAGTCATATTATTTTGAGAAAGGTTGAAATGGAATTTTTTTAAAGTTGAGAAATATTTTACGAAGTTGAAAAATGGTGAAAAATGATTTACGTAACTTAAAAACGTGATTTTTAAGCTACGTGATTTGAAAAACGTTAAAATATTTCTACGCGATTTGAAAAGCATTTAAATATTTTTACGCAATTGAAATCTTGTTGAAAAATAACTACGTGATTGAAAAATGATGGAATATTTTTACGTGATTGAGAAAAACGATGGAAAATCGCTACGCGATTTGAAAACGTGACAGAAATGTTGTGCGATTTTGAAAATGTGACATGCGACTATGAAAACGCGATGATATGATTTCGCGACTGAATAAACAGTAGGATTACTATTGGACTAGTGTATGGACACTGTATGAGAAAATGATGAATTTGCCTGTGATTGGCATTGGTGCATTTTACATGCATGGACTAGTGTATGGACACTGTATGAGAAAATGATAAATTTTACCTGTGATTGGCATTGGTGCATTGAACATGCTTTGAAAAGGTCCGATGGACTGGATAAGGCAATTTGCCTAGGAGAGACGTACACCTCTTGAGTGGGTGGGATATGCGTAATGTAACTCACTTCTTGACTTTGGGGGCATCGGGGTGCGGGTTGCTCGCATTGGGCAGTTGGTTGCTCTTCTGTACCATGGGTTATATCGATGCAACACACCAATGATCTTGACCGAGACACTATTCTTAATCAAGATCTAGTAAAGATTGTTGTGTATATGCTAGATGTGCAAACACATATGAGAAATGTGGCACGTGGTCTGAGGCATGTTAGTACAGACAGATCTTTCAGATCAATTTCTCTGAACTGAGTATTAGCTCCATGGAGTAAGAAATTGAGTCTATGTGCATATGCATAAATTTGAGTATGTATATTGTATGATATAATAATTGGGGAATATTGGCTATGACAATTGAACGAATTGTTGAGGAATATTAGATGATGATGATGATGATGATAATAATGTTGATGACATTATTGTAATTATTGTTATTTTATACATTATGATGATGACATAATTGTAATTATGGTGTGATATATCTGTATGATATACTGTTTATATTATCTCTGTGCTACCATGTTGGTATTAGCGTAGGTGATCTCACCTTTTTGTTATATTGTTTTGCTGTGCTTATATTGTTAAAAATGTATAGTAGATGGAACGAGTTTCTTAAACTTGACTGGAAGCAAATATTCTGAGTTCGGTGACAACATCGAGGAGTGGCCATCCTAGATTCGATGGTGTACAGATTTGAGGAGGAACAGATACATGACACATCAAGATGGATACAAGATGAAATAAGTATGTTGAGTTTTCTCGTTAGTGTTTTACCGTGCTATTAAGTAGGACCCGTCATAGGGTTTGCTACTATTTAAAATTGAGTCTGTAAGTTTTATATTTCTTGAATATTTGTTAAATATTAAGTGGTGTCTGTTATATGAGTTTTAATTAGTTTAAAATCTATTTTTCAGTATTACTTACAAATATCAGTAAGTTTATGTTTCCGTGAAAAGAAATTTTGAAACCCACCTTTTATAACTCAAACCTTTTATGAAATCATTTTCAGATTATAAGTTGGTAGTCAGAAATGTGATGCCCTACAGAGGGTGTTACAGGTGAGACACCCAACATTCAATACCAATACAGCAGTAAGAAAACAGAACAACACAGGACGCTCACATGATATCACATATATATATATATATATATATATATATATATATATATATATATATATATATATAAGCAGTAATAATAAAAATAAGCAATAAAAGGAAACAACAATAATATCTCAGGCAGTAAGCAGTTTATCAGTCAGATAATTATTACAACATTAAAAGAGATAATTTATTAGTTATGGACACTAATGCAAGAAGAAAATATGAGACAGACAATGCATAATGCATACGATACCCAAATCTTACTCCATAGAGCTAGACATAAACATTCAGAGAGAATAATCAAGAAGTCATGCCAGTATCTCGTTAGCTTAAAAATAAAGTGCTTATCAGAAAAATAATATTTTGCGCAACATGGCTTATACATGGCACTCGCAACAAGATCGCGATATAGGACAGTGTCTCGGTCTGGATCGTCGGTGTGTTTGCATCGGTCTATCCCACGGCCCTAGTGGAGCTACCACTGTCTATTGTGAGACACCCACACCCCGACGCCCCCAAGGCCAACAATATGACCTACACTTAGTCTACTCACACCCGCACTAAAGTGTGATTCAATCTCCTAGGCATACACAGCCTTAACAACAGAGTCCAACGGACTTTTACAAATGCATGATGACTCAATGCATATCATATATATTCATCAATAATATACTTCTCATGAACCATATCACAAATTGGTCAAATTAAACATCACCAAGTCTTTTGTCCCACACATGGACCCACAATAACATATAATCAATTCTTAATAACAACATACATTTATAAGGTTCAACACAAATCATAATTTCATTTTATGAATGCATAATCCCTAATTACCTAAGTCTTGATCAATTACACAAGTCTAGGTCAAATAGACCCTTGAGGCCATGGCCTCTCAAAAACAAGATCCAACCATTTTTCTTTCATCGCATTATTGATTTCACAACACTAAATTGCTTAAATCACAAGGTTGTACAAAAGCACACTTGGGCCCCAAAAACTCCCTAGAGGCCATAAGCCTCCCAAGAGTATGAAAACCCAATTTTTCCATCACATGTATCAAATCCTTTAACACCTAATCACCTAAGTTTCAATTCATACAAAAATCAAATTCAAACCCCCAAAATTTGTCCAAGGTCGTGACCTCCCCTAAATGGGTAGGAAACCCTACATTTTTCTGTACACCAAAATCAAGCAATCCAACATCATCAAGACATTCAAAATAACCAACTTTTTCATATGAATCAAATATACACAAAAGTATGAAAAACAAACATACAAAGTGAGTAATCCATTATGGATTCCTCCATCAACAACACACAAAGGTTCCCTCACTACCAATAAAGGTTGAAGTGAGTAAATCACCCTGTTACCTATGAAAGACAACACAAGAAAGCAAGCCTCTTGGTTCTCTCCTTGAAATTTCGTCTGAATCTCCAAGAAACCCTAAAATGAGCAAACTTTCATAATCACAAACCAAAGCTTGAAAAGAGGAGTCCTTGGTCACAAAGGTGGCCAAGGAACACGAAAAAGAGAAGGGAAAATAGAAAAAGTCATGAACTTTACCTTGAAGCTTCAAAGCTTAGAGCTTTAATGGTGGATGATGGAAATGGAGGATTTAGGAGGTGACTACCAAAGAGAAGAATCTTATAATAATGGAAGGAAGCTAGAAATATGATTGATTGAAATTTTTGTGATAGTGTAGGTGGAGAATGGTGTGGTGCCGTGGAGGGAGAGGAAGAGAAGAAAAGAGAATGGCTTGAACAAGAATGAGAGAAGAGAGAAAAAAGAAGAAAGAGAAAGTGCCTTGAAATGTTGAAATTAGAAATGAAGGTGATAAATGAGAAACAATTTTGGCTCCCCTAAAGTGGTGCATTACTGTGGAAACAAGAGAGAGAGGAGGGAAGAGAGAGAAATGTCATGTTTAGGAAATTTCTAGGAAGTTTCCTTAGGAAGCTTTTTGATTAAATTAATCATTCTTTTGGAATAACAGACATTGGATGTGACATAAAGTGGATTTCTTTAGATAAGGTGATAAGATTTCTACTACAAGCTATTATCCAATGGACAATTGTTACAGATAGCAAAGCTAGTATTAGTTGTCCAACGGATAATAAAATGTATAGTAATTTTTATTTATCTGATAAAATTCTCAAAAAACATGAAACCTCGTAAATCGTGTCTGGTGTCGAGTTGAGTAAGATCCCGCAATACCGCTTGCACAGTTCAAGGTTCTTGGGGAAAATACTTCATTTCCCCGGCACCACTCAGTGCGTACGCAAAAGGAGAAATAATATTAAAATATTCCACGTTCTCAGAAAAATCTAGAAAAATTCACAAAAATCACAAATATTATAAAATGACTATTTATCATGAAACTAAAAATTTTTGGGATGTTACACTTTTGGTCTTGATTAACATGTGTGCATACTAGAATTCCTTACTTGATATTACATGCCTTACATGATCATTGTTTGCCTCAAAATGCTTATAAGAATTCTGTACCTAGCCATCCACAAGAAACCACCATAGCCAGAACCAGAAGCCACCACACACAGCCATAACCCGCCGTTAGGACCCGCGCTTTGCATTGTCCTGCACACACCACCGCGTTGTTCCAGATCCGACTAGCACGTACTACCACGTCAATCGATCATCCGTGAATCGCGAAGCGCAACCCAGCACTAGAGCTCCACCAGCGCCCCTGTTCGCATCATCCTCCATGCTACATCAGTCGTGCGCCACCGCGAATAACTGCCCCAAGCGTCTCTATCCCGGCTGTTCTCCCCCAAGAACTTCATCCCTGCCATTGGCATTCTCAAACCCCCATCAAACCTCTATTTCATTTCGCAGCCCAGTAAAAAGCTTCCTCCTTTTGTTGATTTCTTACTTTCTTTTATTTGCAACCCTTTTATTATTATTATTCTTTTATTCTTTTATTTGTGCTTTTATCTATTTTGATTTTTTGTTTGGGTTGATGTCTTTTTATTTGCTTTAAGGAAATGGTCATATAGGTCGTGAGTCAATTGGCTTGTTTTATATTGGTATTTTAGGTAGGTTTTGTTTATCTCTTGGGTTAATAATTGGGTCAGTCCCTTTTTTTATATTTATTGAATAAAACATAAAACAAAACAAAAAAAGAAAAAAAGAAAATAAAAAAAACAACAAAAAAAATTAGGCTTAGATTAATGGGCTAAGTGGGCTGAAAAGTAAAAATAAAAAATATGAAATAATTGAACCCTTTTTAGAAAAATAAAACAAGATTAGCTGAGTTGTGACAACTTGTTAATCTTATAACTTTTAGAATCATATAAGTTATGACAGCTTGATGATTTGTTTGTTTCTAAATATATAAAAAAAATCAAATGAGTTTTCAAAATAAAAATCTTTTCAAAATTAAAAGTAACCAATCCACTATTGTTTTTCTAAAGAACGACATGAATTTAAATTCCTCATTGCATCCAAGGATACATAAGAGCAGAATCTCTTTTTGGTCAAGCCAAAATTACATTTTCATAATTTATCCATTGATTTCTTTTCTATCTTTTAAAAAAGGGGTAAAACAAATATTTTTAAGAGTTATGAAAATTTGCACTACTGATTTAAGGTAACCGTCTTAGGACAGATGTATTAGGGATGCTGTAAGGTTAAGTCTCCACCCTTTTCTATGCATAATTAGTCTCCCAAATCTGAATCTTTGAACGCATACCATTTTTCTTAGGTTTTCTAATTTTTTCTCGATTTAAATAAAATTGGTGATGACTCTATTTCTTTTTCCTATTTTATTATTTTTTGCCGCTCCCGTCATGATCCTAGTCGCGACATGAACAGTTACTGTTACATTTTCTAAAACCAATTTTACATATTTATTAAAAGTACTTTTATTATTTATTTTTTGACCCCTTATATTCTTTTCTTTTTAATATTAACTCTTCGACTAAATATTCTTCTTCATCTCTACACTTTATCTACCCCACCGCACGTCACTGTCGTTGCATAGTTCCACCTCCGCTAACGACTCCCTCTTGCCATAGACTGCCCCTCTCACCCTCTATGCGTTCGCGACCGACGGTTCTTCATCGGAGAACGACAATGCCTTTCCTATACGCGCAACTAGAACCCAAAATAAAACAACCCATAGTAGCCACACAACCACCACCGTCAACCCAAAGACCAGAACCCAACTTGGCAACCAAACCTCACACTCGTCAACACTCACCACGAACCATGACCTTAGCCCTGGAAATACCCAGATCTGCCACCCACGCACCGCCATCACACAAGCACCTCCACACCTCACCATGAGCTTTCATCCGCGCACCAGTTGTCCGGATCCATCCCTCCACCACAGTCGGCCTCCACAGCCATCATGCCACTTAAACGATTAATTTCGAACCATCACCAGCACCCAGTCGTGCTGATCTATGGTGCCCCGCTATCGTTCTTGCAGCAGCTACGTGGATCTTCAACGGCTCGCCGTCTCGCCCTTGTCGATTCACCATACCATCGTGCCGTTTAGACCACTCGAACCCACCTCCACCTGCAACACGCCATGTCGCGCCTTCTTCCATCATCGCCAGAGTTGTGCGCGATGTAACACCCTAACTTTTGAGTTAAGTACGATATTGTCCTGATTGTACGGTATTATGTTTTCTGTGAGTTATAAATTGAATTTGACTGTTTTGTTATTGTATTTGATCATTGTGTGTGATTTACTCCGAGTCAAGGCAATAATAATTTTCTGGCCGGAAAAATCTTAATTTAATTATTTAGAGCTGGGGGATCTTACTAAACCCAATTCTGAATGATACATGTATCAATCTTTTAATTTTTAGAATTTAACTGTGTAATAAAATAATTTTATATTATTATAATATTATTTTATTTGACAGTACCTACTGTCTCGAAAATAGTAGAAATTTGTTCTAAAATAGACCATAGTCCCGAAAAAGCCTGTGGGACCCACGTTTAGTAAACCAGTCAACGTTTCTGACTAGATTAAATCCTAAGCCAATGAAAGCTAGTCAACATTAGTGGCTTGAAATTTCTAGACCAATAAGAAGCAAGTCCACAAAAGTGGTTAGACTTGTTGAATTATGACTAGAAAGCTTAACCAAGTTAGTTTGAACCTAACTAAGTTAGTATAGGAAGCTTGTTTAGTAACTAAATGAAGGAAACCTAGTTAGCTATCTAATTAAGTTCTAGTTAGAGAAGGTTCTAGAGAAATCTAGGAGATGGTTAGTCATCCTAGCTAACTAAATGACTAAGTAAGTAACTAAGAAGCCTAACTAAGTTTGCCTAAACCTAACTAGGAAACCAAATGAACCAAAACCTAGTTTGTTATTCCTAAAGGCCATTCGGCCAAGCACCTTCAAGAAGGGCTTAGTCACTTGATGACTAGGTTTTCCTACACTAATGAGAAACAAGCTTGGAGCCAAAGCCTTTGATATTATCCATTGATCTAATCTAAGGTCATTAAGGAGTCTTAAAGTCAACAATGATGGCTACCTCCTTTGTGAAGCTCAAGGCTATGCTTAGGAGTTAGGAGATCATTTTCATCTTCATCTTCATTTTGCTATCATTCAAAATCTCTTTTCTTTCTACGATAACCTAAAAACACCATTGTCACTCTTTGAGAGCAATTCGGCCAACACCTACAACCAACACCTCCACTCTTCTAAAATTTTACCCAACCTTATTTCTTAAATCCAAACACCATTACAAGAACATCTCTAGTTGAGGGTTCTTTCAAAAAAGTTCACCTTGAGCTTGGAAAACCATCTTTGAAGATTTTCCTACAAGGTAAAAATCTTTGTTTCTTATTTCTAACTTGATTTTTGATGTTTTAAGCCATGATTGATCCATGGTTTGTATTTTTCTCCTATAGTTATAGCTCTTTAAAATTTGTTTAAGCTTGTTAGGAACTCTTTGGGAGCCACATGAAATCACTAGGAAGGGTTAGAAGGAGTTTGTCTTCCCTTAAGGTAAGAGGGAGATTTAATCTCATCAACCTTGTGTGGTGATGAGAAAATGGATTGTATGTATGGTGAAGAATCCATAAGGATTCATTCATTTGGTTGTTTAATGCTTTCCTATTTGTGGTTGATTTTATTTGTAAGCATGTCTACAGCTTTAAAAATATATTGCATGTGTTTATAGATGTATGACTATTATTGTAGGATGTGAATAATATGTAAGGATTGCATGAGTGTTCCAAAGAACACAAAAGGAGCTCACGACTTCTCCAAAGAAAAGAGAACCAAAATGTTCTCAACCATTTTCAAAATAATGATTTAATGAATTTAGGTAAAACAATGAATTGGAAAATGATTTAGAAGATGGAAAATGATTTAATGACCATTTGTAAAGGATATGTTGAATTCGGCCAATATGCCCTTCAACGTATAATTGATTTTCAAAAATTATTTTCTAAGGTCGATTGAGTAGTTAACTACAAAAGAATTTAATTTCAATGAATCTTTGGGAAATAAAATGAATGAACTTAGTTTTAGAATACTAAATTAGAAGAATTTGTTATAAGTAAGAAATAAAGCAAACACTTGAAAAATACTAACGTAGAGCTTACTCTGAGTTTTGAAGCACGTTAGCAAGTTTCAAGGTGTAAATAATGGTTATGGTTAAAATATGTAGTATTTAAAGAAAAACGTAGAAAATATCATTTAATGAATTTTCTAGACAAAATGCTGTCAAAATATACTAAAAATGGACAAATAAAAGAAAAAGTTTCATAATATATTTATAACGTAAGGAAAATATTCTACGTAGTTGAAAAGTACCAGAAATAGCTTACGCGTATTTAAAATAATGATTTTTGAGCTACGCGGTTAAGAAAACGATTTAAAAATCTTATGCGATTGAGAAAATGATTTAAAAACATTACGCGATATTTAAAAACGTCAAAATATATTTACACGATTTAAAAACATTTGTAAAAGTGACGCGATTGTGAAAACGCGATAAAATTTCTGTGCGAATAAATGGAACAGTGAGTTTTACTGTTAGGCCAAAGTGGTGGACCCGGACAGGTTGAGATATAGTACTGTCAAGTGGAGACGTATTATATTTAGAAATATTGAGACTGAGGGTATTTATGTAAATATGGTGACATATTGAGACTGAGAGTATTTATGTTATTATGGTTCTTATTCATGCATAGAGAGTTATGTCAATTTGGTTAACATTGGCGATTGATTGACGAGATGAATTACACCGTGTTATGGGTGTGATAGGCATAGTGTGGTTCATTAATTGAACTTGGAGGCGTTAGTGTGCGGAGGATTCCACATATGGACCGTTGGTAGCTCCTTTGGGCCGTGGTAATGGGCAACACACTAATGATCTCGACAAGTACTATTCTTAATCAAGATCTTGTGGAGACTATCTGGTACAATGCCTGTTATGCACGACGTTTGGGCTGTGTACTAACTACATGACGATTTTGACTGTGGGCTATTGACATGATGTTTGACTGTGTAATAGTTTGGTTAGGCAGCTTGAGGTATGGATAGGTTTTTTCGGATCATTCTCTTTGATGTCTGTGTTTAGCTCCATGGAGTAGGAATGAGTCGATATACATTTATATTTATGATCTGCATCTTAATGTTTACTGTAACTTGTGATAGCATGTATAATGTGTTAATTTGAGGTACTGTATATGATGTGATGGTATGCATTATTGTGTTAAATTGTGATATCTGTTTGTATTGTCGTTTTCTTTATTGCCATGTTGGTAATGATGTAGATTGTCTCACCTCTTCGTATGTATTTCTCTGTATTATTTTTATATTCTGTAAAGAGTTTGAGGAAGAGGAAGATAAGCAGCCTCTTGATATTCAATACCCAGAGGAACAGCAACCGAGTAACCAGTTTGAGGAAGGCGAGCCGTTAGATCACCCTTATCATTTAGATTGATTTTGGGGTGATGGCGTTGCCTGATTTCTTTGGTTTTGTGAGACTCAATTTTCACAGAGTTTCGGAGACCTGGCGGCTGCGTGAAGATAGAGGTTCGACAGTCTATGTGGGGCGTCGTGCTGTGAAGCTGCGTAGAGAGTTTGATGGAGCACCTATTTTTACTACTACTTTGTATTTACATCTTAAGATGCCTTTGACTCTTAGGCATTACTGGGGAGGACTTTTTCATGCGCCTAGTAAGATCAGTAGTGTGTTGACAGCACGGACTCCTGTTCATAGGGCTGCGAGACATCCAGGATTTCTGTCATCCGATGATCCATCTGAGGATGATCCTTCGGAGGGTTATAAATCTTTGATGTGCACTTGGGCATGTTATGTTTTAGTATTATGCTGACTTTTTACTGCTTTGTTAAATATTTGTAGTTGTAAATTATTTGTATACTTAAGACAAGATCATATGTATATTATGGTGTGTGATAACGGTTTGTTTTACTTTTTGTTTTGTTTTATTTTATTTAATGATATCTGATATAAAAAGAAAAATTTTATAACTCATATTAATCACGTACCAAACATTTTATAACTTGGGTAAGATTTTATTTTATTGCATAAAAAATTTGACATCCCCACAAAGGTGTTACATTAGTTGGTATCAGAGCCCAAGTTAGAGTCTTTTGAGGTTGTGGTTGGGTCTATTTTTGCTTGTGTTGTGTGATTATCTGCGATTTGTTTTTGAAAGGTGAGATTTGACTTTGTTTTGTCTTGTTGAAGAAAGAAGATGTCTGGCGGTAGAAGAATGTGTGCGAATGTGGAACGTAATGTGGACCCAATGACTGCAGCAGCTGAGGCTATGTAGCGAATGGCAGAGGTATTTACTCAACAAAATCAACGAGCAGCTCAGCAGTAAGACGTAACTGCTGATGCTCTAAATTTGTCTGAGTTTAGGCACAATAACCAGCCACAGTTCAGAGGCGAGTTTGACCCTAATAAGGCAAGTCTTTGGATATAAGACTTGGAAAGAATATTTGAAGGAATGGGGTGTGCCGATGATTGGAAGGTGACGTATGCTACTTTTATGTTGAGAGGTGATGGTGAGAATTGGTGGAGAGGAACCCACTGATTATTACAAGCTGAAGGGACTGAAATTACTTAGGAGGTGTTTAGTGAAGTATTTCTGGAAAAGTACTTTCCTGCTAGTGCCCGACATGCCAAAGAGATGGAATTTCTTGGTTTGCGTCAGGGTAACATGACTGTTGGTGAGTATGCAGCTAAGTTCGAGAGCTTGTCATAGTTCTCAAGGTACTTTCAAATTCAACCTGATGAGGCATAGAAATGCCGTAAGTTTGAGGAAGGACTGAGGGTAGAGCTGAAGCGAGGAGTGCTACCTATGAGGATGAATGAATTTCCTGCTTTAATGGATACGTGTCGACGACTCGAGGAGTTGGAGTCATCACGAGATTTGAGAAATCGCAACTTTGGACCGACTAGGTTCCAAAGAGGAGGCAACAACAGCAATAACCGGTTTTAGCACAAGCCTTATTCAAGACCACCGGGAAGTCAACCTTAACTTCCGTCTGTTGGGGGAAGTTCTAGTGGCAACAGAGCTGGCCCAAATGTGGCATTTATGCCAAGATGTTTTAAGTGTGGAAAGAGTGGCCACCTATCTAGGGATTGTTCGATCAGGGGAACGATCTGTTTCAATTGTAGAAAACCTGGACATGTTTCTAGGGATTGTACTCAGCCAGAAAGGAAGCCTGCTGTGAGTAATGTTCGTGCCACTCAGCCGCAATCTGGAGGGCGAGTATATACGATGACTGGAGCTGAAGCTTCTCAGTCTGAAGATCTTATTCAGGGGGAAGGTGTCATTGAAGGTAATCTCTTGACTGTGCTATATGATTCGGGTGCAACACATTCATTTATTGTGTATGATTGTGTGAATCAGTTGAAACTGCCTGTGTCTTCTTTGAGTTTTCAATTGATTGTTTCTACACTAACTGCCAAACCTGTTGTTACATCCAAAATATGTCTGAATTGTCCTATCACCATAAATGATCGTGTAATACTAGGAATGAATTGGTTATCTTCTAACCATATCCTAATAGATTGTGCAAACAAAACCATAGTTTTTCTTAAGGAAGAAAGTTCTGGATTTTTGACTGCTGTTAAAGTCAAATCATTGTTGATAGATAGAGCTCAGGGATATATATTGCTATCTTCTTTAGAAGTTAAGAGTGAGAAGGATGTGAACGTTATTCCTGTCGTTAATGAGTTTGCAGAGATTTTTCCTAATGATGTACCAGGTTTGCCACCGGAAAGGGAGATCGAGTTCTCTATTGATTTGGTACCAGGAGCAGGTCCTATTTCGATTGCACCATATCAGATGTCGCCATCAGAATTGGTAGAGTTGAAGAAGCAATTAGAGGAACTGTTAGAGAAACAGTTTGTGCAACCGAGTGTTTCGCCATGGGGAGCACCAGTGCTTCTAGTCAAGAAAAAGGATGGAACTTCTCGTCTTGTGTGGACTATCGTCAGTTGAACAAGGTCGCGATAAAGAATAAGTATCCACTTCCAAGGATTGGCGATTTGATGGACCAGTTGAAGGGAGCAGCTATTTTCTCTAAGATAGATCTGCGATCAGGTTATCATCAAATTCGGGTAAAGGTAGAAGATATACCTAAGATAGCTTTCTGAACTCGTTATGGGCATTATGAGTATCAAGTGGTGCCGTTCGGAGTGACGAATGCTCCTGCAATATTCATAGACTATATGAATAGGATTTTTCATCCGTACCTAGACAGATTTGTCGTTATTTTTATCGATGACATTCTGATCTACTCTCAAAATCAGAAAGAGCATGCTGAACATCTCAGCATAGTTCTCCAGATTTTGAAAGAAAAGAAGCTGTATATAAAGTTGGCAAAATGTAAATTTTGGTTGGAAGAAGTTCAATTTCTAGGCCATGTGATTTCCAAGGAAGGTATTTCAGTGGACCCATCGAAGGTGGAAACTATTTTGTAGTGGGAAAGGCCTAAGACTGTGATGGAAGTCTAAAGTTTTGTTGGATTGGCTGGATATTACTGAAGGTTTGTCGAAGGTTTTTTTAAGATAGCTGGACCGCTTACATAACTCACAAGGAAAAATCAAGCTTTTGGTTGGATGGAGGAATGTGAAGCGAGTTTCCAAGAGTTGAAGAAGAGATTGACAACTGCACCAGTGCTGATTTTACCGGATCCTAACAAATCTTTTGAGGTGTATTGTGACGCTTCTTACCAAGGGTTAGGATGTGTATTAATGCAGAATAGGAATGTGGTGGCTTATGCTTCAAGACAATTGAAGGTACATGAGAGGAACTACCCAACCCATGATTTGGAGCTAGCAGCAATGGTTTTTGCGTTGAAAGTATGGAGGCATTTTCTGTATGGAGCTATGTTCAATGTCTTTAGTGATCACAAGAGTCTAAAATACTTGTTTGATCAGAAGGAATTGAACATGAGACAGAGGCGGTGGTTAGAGTTCTTGAAGGATTATAATTTTCAGCTTCAATACCATCCAGGAAAGGCGAATGTGATGGCAGATGCCTTGAGTAGAAAAGTGATTATGTTTCTACCATGATGATGAAGGAGGAGGAGCTGATTAATCAATTTAGAGATCTATGGTTGTCAGTGGAATTGGTACTAGGAAAAATTCATCTAAGTAAGGTTGTGATTTTGAATGATTTGCTGGAAGTAATCCGAGAAAAATAGGATGAGGATTCGTTTTTACAGAATGAAAAGGAAATTTTGAAGCAAGGTCATAAGGCGACGGTGGAGGAAGGATCTGATAGAATCTTAAGATTTGAGGGAAGAATTTGTATACCTGATGATCCCGATCTTAAGAAAGCAATTTTGGATGAAGCTCATACTAGTAATTTAAGTATGCATCCGGGAATGACTAAGATGTATCAAGATTTAAAGCGGATGTTTTGGTGGCCAAGAATGAAGAGAGATGTGGCGGAACGTGTAGCGTCTTGCCTTGTTTGTCAGAAGGCAAATGTGGAACATCAAAGACCAGCCGGTATGTTACAACCTTTAACTATTTCAGAATGGAAATAGGATAGTATCTCAATGGATTTTGTTACTGGATTGCCAAGAACGAAAAGGGTTGTGATTCTATATGGGTTATAGTTGATAGGCTTACGAAGTCAGCGCACTTCTTGCCGATCAATATTAAGTATTCGTTAGAAAGATTAACCCAGATATACATCAGCGAGATCATTAGACTTCATGGTGTACCTATAAGTATAGTTTCTGATAGAGATCCGAGGTTTACGTCAAGATTCTGGCGAAGTTTGTAAGAAGCCATGGGAACTAAGTTACATCTGAGTTCTGCTTATCATCCATAGACTGATGGTCAGACGAAGAGAACAATCCAATCGTTGGAAGATTTGTTGCGTGCTTGTGTGTTGGAACAACAAGGGAGTTAGGATGAATTCTTGTCTTTGATAGAATTCACCTACAACAATAGTTTTCACTCAAGTTTAGGGATGGTGCCCTATGAAGTACTATATGGAAGACGATGCCGGACACCTTTGTATTGGTATCAAGATGGAGTAAGTATGACTATTGGGCCCGATCTTGTGCAACAGACTACGGAAAAAGTGAAGATGATTCAGGAGAAGATGAGGACGACTCAAAGCAGACAGAAGAGCTATGTTGTTAAGTGAAGGCGACCTCTTGAATTTGAGGAAGGTGAGCATGTTTTTTTACGAGTAACACCTATGATTGGTGTCGGGAGAGTTATCAAATCTAGGAAGCTCACTCCTAAATTCATTGGACCTTATCAAATTATTCGTCGGATAGGTCCTGTAGCCTACCAAATAGCTTTACCACCTTTTCTATCCAATCTACATAATGTATTCCACGTGTCTCAACTGAGGAAATATATTCCCGATCCGACGCATGTTATACAATCCGATGAAGTGCAATTGAAAGATAATTTGACGTATGAAACACTTCCTATTAAGATTGAAGACAAGAGAGTGAAGCAACTTCGGGGGAAGATGATTGAATTGGTAAAGGTGATATGGAACGACGTAACAGGTGATGCTACCTGGGAGCTGGAAGATAAAATGAGGGAGTAATACCCTCAACTGTTTTAAGGTACGATAAATTTCGAGGACAAAATTTTATTAGTGGGGGATAGTTGTAACACCCCAACTTTTGAGTTAAGTACGATATTGTCCTGATTGTACTGTTTTATGTTTTCTGTGAGTTATAAATTGAATTTGACTATTTCATTATTGTATTTGATCATTTTGTGTGATTTACTCCGAGTCAAGGAAATAATAATTTTCTGGCCTGAAAAATCTTAATTTAATTATTTAGAGCTGGGGGATCTTACTAAACCTAATTCTGAATGATACATGTATTAATCTTTTAATTTTTAGAATATAATTGTGCAATAAAATAATTTTATATTATTATAATATTATTTTATTTGACAATACCTACTGTCTCGAAAACAGTAGAAATTTGTTCTAAAATGGACCATGGGCCCGAGAAAGTCTGTGAGACCCACGTTTAGTAAACCAGTCAATGTTTCTGACTGGATTAAATCCTAAGCCAATGAAAGCTAGTCAATATTAGTGGCTTGAAATTTCTAGACCAATAAGAAGCAAGTCAACAAAAGTGGTTAGACTTGTTGAATTATGACTGGAAAGCTTAACCAAGTTAGTTTGAACCTAACCAAGTTAGTATAGGAAGCTTGTTTAGTAACTAAATGAAAGAAACCTAGTTAGCTATCTATTTAAGTTCTAGTTAGAGAAGGTTCTAGAGAAATCTAGGAGATGGTTAGTCATCCTAGCTAACTAAATGACTAAGTAAGTAACAAAGAAGCCTAACTAAGTTTGCCTAAACCTAACTAGGAAACCAAATGAACCAAAAGCTAGTTGTTATTCTTAAAGGCCATTTGGCCAAGCACCTTCAAGAAGGGCTTAGTCACTTGATGACTAGGTTTTCCTACACCAATGAGAAACAAGCTTGGAGCCAAAGCCTTTGATATCATCCATTGATCTAATCTAAGGTCATTAAGGAGTCTTAAGAGTCAACAATGATGGCCACCTCCTTTGTGAAGCTCACGGCTATGCTTAGGAGTTAGGAGATCATTTTCATCTTCATCTTCATTTTGCTATCATTCAAAATCTCTTTTCTTTCTACCAAAACCTAAAAACACAATTGTTACTCTTTGAGAGCCATTCGGCCAACACCTATAACCAACACCTCCACTCTTCTAAAATTTTACCTAACCTTATTTCACAAATCCAAACACCATTCCAAGAACATCTCTAGTTGAGGGTTCTTTCAAAAAAGTTCATCTTGAGCTTGGAAAACCATCTTTGAAGATTTTCCTACAAGGTGAAAATCTTTGTTTCTTATTTCTAACTTGATTTTTGATGTTCTAAGCCATGATTGATCCATGGTTTGTATTTTTCTCCTATAGTTATAACTCTTTAAAATTTGTTTAAGCTTGTTAGGAACTCTTTGGGAGCCACACGAAATCACTAGGAGGGGTTAGAAGGAGTTTGTCTTCCCTTAAGGTAAGAGGGAGATTTAATCTCATCAACCTTGTGTGGTGTAACACCCCAAACTTTCTATTTATTAAACAATAATTTTGACAGTTAACAGAATTCTACTATTTAGTGATTTTTGTGTACTGTAAAATTATTTTGAATATTTCGTCTGTATATTTGATCGTTTTGAGTAATTTGCTCCGTGTCAAGAAAATAATAATTTTTGAGTCGAAAAAATTTTACGTAATTTAATTATTACTAAAAAGTCTTAATTATTTTACGTAATCTAATTTGATGTTTGTGAGTTTTCTAATTTTTGCAATTTTATGAGTGATTATGAAATTTTTTACTATTTGTGGGCCCCAGGAGGTGTATGTGGGCCCAGGTGGCCATACGGGGGCTTAGGTGGGTCCTACAAAATGAAAATTTTTCTACGCATAGAAAAATTTGTACTGTTTAGATGGAGACAGGGGATCTTACTAAACCTGAATCCAGAAACGGTTTTAGAAAATTTCCTTTACTGTATTTAATTATCGAACGATAAAAAAAATACAGTAAATATATTCTTTTGTGGGGTTATAACAGATAAAAATAAAATTCTATACTGTTAAGTCAACATTAGTGGTTTGGATATCCACTATCGATTTAATCACCGTTGGAGATTTAATCTTGATTTAATCAACAGTGGAGATTTGATCTTAAAAGTGAATAGGATCAATTATAACCGTTGGATGGAAATTAAATCAAGGGTAGAGATTTAATCTTATAAAATGGTTATGACCATTATCAACCCTTGGATGTAGAATTAATCAGTGGTAGAGATGGATCATTAATGACCATTGGATTTGGATTTAGATCAATGGTGGAGAATTGGTCATAAAAAATGACTACAACCATTTTGGACCCTTGGATGTAAAGTTTGAAGGTGTAATCTTGACCCTTCATTTGGAGACACATTCAATGGTTAGGATTGCAAGCCAAAAGTGATCCAATGGCTCAAATAAAGTCTTCCATCTATAACCTAAATCTAGTAGCTATTTTTAATCCAAACCTTTCTTTTAATTAATGGCTAAGATGGCTTAAAAGGATGGCTAGGAAATTTGTCACACTTTGGAGTGCATGAAGAGGGGGGGATGGTTTGGAGAAGCAAGGAAGAGGGGAGACAACTTTGTGTAGGCTTTTTAGGCCAAAGAAAAGATGAAGGCAATAGCCAAGTGTCAAGACCATCTATTATTTTTCCTATTGATCATTAATGATCATGTTTTTCAAACTTCACTTTTCTATCTTTCTCCAATGCAAGCTACGGCCATGCATCACTTTGAAGACCAAATAATTCATTTCTACACTTTATATTATCACTTCTTCACCTTTTCCACTTAAGTTTCAAGAAACAAACTAAAGAAAACTCCATTCTCTTTCCCTAAAGAAGACCATTTGGGCAAGCACCCTAAACCTCTCCTCCATCACTCTTTAATTTCATACAACCTAGTTTCTTGAATCCTTACCTTATTCTAAGCAACTTTTATGTTGAAGACTTTCTCTAAATCTTCCATCTTGAAGGACTTTTACTAAGATCAAGTTATAGAGTTTTTGTTGGTGAAGTGTAAGAAAACTTCATTTATTCTTTTCTTTTTCATGTTCTAAACAATGTTTGATCCATGGTTCTTCTTATTCAAGCTTGATATACTAATTTTCTTGTATTTGTTTCATGTTTAAGAAGCTTGTGTTGGTGGAGATCTTGTTCAAAATACAAAGCAACAAGCTTTTTGGTGGTTCTTCAAGAGGTAAGAGGGAGATCCATCTCACCAACCAAGCATGGTGGTGAGAGATGGTTTTATATTTGATGGACGGTGAATCCATGTGAGGATTCATATCCATGGTCATGTAATAATTTGTGTGTGTTATGTGCTTTGATTATTTTTGCCTATGCTTGATATGCTTTGCATGATTTACTTGTGTATGCATGCTTAGTATGATTTTTTATTTACTTATATGGTATGCCTATGATATGCATGATGAAGATATGTTAAATATATTATGATGGATGCATGTTGAAATAAGAAATTTTGGCTCCAAAGGCCATAGAGAAGGTCACGGTTTTGGGTTTCCAAAACTAGGGTTTTATTGAAATTTTTCAAGTACAATGAAGTTAATTTTTAGTCCTTAAACTTAAGCATATTTTCGGCCAAGACACCAACCAATTTGGTGTTCACAAAATTATATTTTCATGAATGATAAAATTGAATGATTTGAGAAGTAAGGAAAATAAACAAAAGGGTTTGTTTTACAAAAATAATGCACACGGTTTTTGAGTTGTATTTTTATTAATTTATTTTGTGTAGAAACACGAATGGAACTTATATGATTTACAAGAAAAATATTTGATGGTTTCAAAGGCCATATATAAGGTTTTGATAATTTAGAAAAATGTTTTGATGTTATAAAATACAAGAATTTTCAAATAAGGATTTTGGAAAGGAAATTAAAGTGTTATCAATTAAGTGAAGTGGAATTTTCATAAATAAAAGAAAAAGGAGATTGAAAGTGTTGAACTTCAAATTATTTTAAAGAGAATTAATTTTTAGAAGTGATTTAGAAATATAAAAGAAAAACGTTGTAACTTAATTTTACTAACGTAGAATTTATTTATTGGGTTTTGGAAAACGTTAGGAAATTTAAAGTTAGAAACAGTAATTAAATCAACTAAATGTGATTTTGTAAGATTAAATAAAAAAAAGTGATTTTGAGAAAATATATTACGGAAAAGATTTTTTTTGACTAAAAAGAGGAAGAGAATAAATTAAGAAATTATATTATTGTAAGAAAAGTCCAAAATAATATGCTTTTTAAAGTTAAGAAATATTTTACGAAGGGTAAAGATGGTGAGAAACGATTTACGTAACTCAAAAACGTAATTTTTAAGTTACGCGACTTGAAAAATGTTAAGATATTTCTACGCGATTTTCAAAGCGTTTAAATATTTTACACGATCGAAATATTGTAGAAAAATCGCTGTGCGATTTAAAAACAAAAGAATATTTTTACGCAATTTAGAATATAGTAGAAAATGATTACGCAATTTTTAAACGTAACAGAAAATGTTACAAATCATTGTTTACATAATAAAATATTACGTGATTGTGAAAATGTGACAAAAATATTTTACGAATGAGAAAAACATGGTAATGTGATTTTGCTGTTAATTATACAGTAAACTTTATAGTTAAAAATCAATATATGAATACTGTATAAGAAATTGATAAGTTTGCCTGTAATTGGCGTTAATATACGAACGTAAAACAGTATTTGAACCTGGTATGAGAAATTATGTGATTTACCTTTGGTTGGTAATTGGTGCATTACATATGCATTGAAAATGAAAATGGTCCGATGGACTGTATATGGCTAATTGCCTAGGAGAAACGTACACCTCTTGAGTGGGTGCGATACGCGTAGTGTAGGTCACTCGTTGACCTTAGGGGCATCGGGGTTCGGGTTGCTCACAATGGGCAGTTGGTAGCTCTTCTGTACTGTGGGTTAGACCGATGCAACACACCGAAGATCCAGACCGAGACACTATTCTTAATCATAAAAGTTTAAAATATCTGTTTGACCAAAAAGAGTTGAACATGAGGCAAAGGCGTTGGTTAGAGTTTCTGAAGGATTATGACTTTCAATTGCAGTATCATCCCGGAAAGGCAAATGTCGTAACGGATGCGTTGAGTAGAAAAAATACTTAGTGCTTCTGTTATGATGATCAAAGAGAAGGAGTTGATAGAAGAATTTCGGGATATGCGATTATCTGTGAAATTGATGCCGGGCAAGATACGTTTAAACATGATCACCATTTCAAATGATTTAATAGATAGAATTCGTGAAGGACAAAACAATGACCAGTATTTGCAAGAAGCAAAAGAAGCAAAGAGCCAAGGAGCAGTGTTGGAATTTAGCGAAGGTGCTAATGGAATTTTGAAGTTTCAAGGCAGAGTTTGTGTGCCTAATGATCCAGATCTTAGGAGATTGATTTTGGATGAAGCTCATAGGAGTAAGCTGAGTATGCATCCAGGAGCCACAAAGATGTACCATGATTTAAAACAAATATATTGGTGGCAAGGAATGAAGAAAGATGTTGCTGAGTATGTATCATCCTATTTAGTCTGTCAGAAGGCTAAGGTAGAACACCAAAGACCTTCGGGAATGTTACAACCTTTGTCTATTCCTAAATGGAAATGGGATGATATAGCAATGGATTTTGTGACGGGACTACCAAAGACTCGGAAGGGTCATGATGCTATTTGGGTAATTGTTGATAAGCTTACAAAGTTGGCGCACTTTTTGCCGATTAATATTAAGTACTCAATGGAAAAGTTGGCCTAAGTGTACATCAGTGAAATTGTTAGACTTCATGGTGTACCATCCAGTATTATTTCGGATCGAGATACAAGGTTTACGTCGAGATTTTGGAATAGTTTGCAAGAATCGATGGGAACTAAGCTACGTCTCAGTTCTGCCTACCATCCACAAACAGATGGTCAGTCAGAAAGAACAATTCAGTGTCTAAAAGATTTATTGAGAGCTTGTGTTCTAGAGCAAACTGGAGGTTGGGATGAATTCTTGCCATTGATAGAATTCACATATAACAATAGTTTCCATTCGAGTATAGGGATGGCACCCTATGAGGCATTATATGGGAGGCGATGTAGAACACTATTGTGTTGGTATCAGGACGGTGAGAGTGCTGTGTTAGGACCAGAGATTATCCAACAGACAACTGAGAAGGTGAAGATGATTCAAGATAAAATGAGAGTGACCCAAACTCAGCAAAAGAGTTATGCTGATAAAAGGAGAAAATCTCTTGAGTTTGAAGAAGATAACCATGTATTTTTGCGAGTGACGCCTATGACGGGTGTTGGGCGAGTGCTTAAATCTAAGAAGCTCACTCCAAAATTTATTGGGCCGTATCAGATTTTATGTCAGGTAGGTCCGGTGGCATATCAGATTGCATTACCACCTTTTCTGTCAAATCTTCACAATGTATTTCACGTATCACAACTACGGAAGTATATTTCTGATCCTACTCATGTTATTGAGCCAGACACAGTACAACTGAAGGAAAATTTAACCTATGAAACTTTTCCAGTAAAGATTGAAGATCGAACGACAAAGCAACTTCGAGGTAAGGAAATTTCATTGGTTAAAATCGTTTGGAATGATGTAAGCGGGGAAGCTACATGGGAACTAGAAGAAAAGATAAAAGAACAGTATCCCTATTTATTCTGAGGCTGTGAAATCAAGTTCATCAAGTTTCGAGGACGAAACTTTTGTTAGAGGGGGAGAGTTGTAACACCCCAAACTTTCTATTTATTAAACAGTAATTTTGATAGTTAACAGAATTCTACTGTTTAGTGATTTCTGTGTATTGTAAAATTATTTTGAATATTCTGTTTGTATATTTGATCGTTTTGAGTAATTTGCTCCGTGTCAGGAAAATAATAATTTTCGGGCTAGAAAATTTTTACGTAATTTAATTATTACTGAAAAGTCTTAATAATTTTATGTAATCTAATTTGATATTTGTAAGTTTTCTAATTTTTGTGATTTTATGTGTGATTATGAAATTTTTACTGTTTGTGAGCCCCAGGGGGTATATGTGGGCCTAGGTGGCCATACGTGGGCCCAGGTGGGTCCCACAAAATGAAAATTTTTTTACGCATAGAAAAATTTGTACTGTTTAAAAGAGAATTAATTTTTAGAAGTGATTTAGAAATATAAAAGAAAACGTAACTTAATTTTACTAACGTAGAATTTATTTATTAGGTTTTGGAAAACGTTAGGAAATTTAAAGTTAGAAACAGTAATTAAATCAACTAAATGTGATTTTGTAAGATTAAATCAATAAAAAAGTGATTTTGAGAAAATATATTACGGAAAAGATTTTTTTTGACTAAAAATAGGAAGAGAATAAATTAAGATATTATATTATTGTAAGAAAAGTCTAAAATAATATGTTTTTTAAAGTTAAGAAATATTTTATGAAGGGTAAAGATGGTGAGAAATGATTTACGTAACTCAAAAATGTAATTTTTAAGTTACGCGACTTGAGAAACGTTAAGATATTTCTATGCAATTTTCAAAGCGTTTAAATATTTTACACGATCGAAATGTTGTAGAAAAATCGCTATGTGATTTAAAAACAAAAGAATATTTTACGCAATTTAGAATACAGTAGAAAATGATTACGCGATTTTTAAACGTAACAGAAAATGTTACAAATCATTGTTTACGTAATAAAATATTACGTGACTGTGAAAACGTGACAAAAATATTTTACGAATGAGAAAAACATGATAATGTGATTTTGCTATTAATTATACAGTAAACTTTACTGTTAAAAATCAATATATGAATACTGTACAAGAAATTGATAAGTTTGCCTATAATTGGCGTTAATATACGAACGTAAAACAATATTTAAACCTGGTATGAGAAATTATGTGATTTACCTTTGGTTGGTAATTGGTGCATTACATATGCATTGAAAATGGTCCGATGGACTGTATATGGCTAATTGCCTAGGAGAAATGTACACCTCTTGAGTGGGTGCGATACGCGTAGTGTAGGTCACTCGTTGACCTTGGGGGCATCGGGGTGCGGGTTGCTCACAATGGGCAGGTGGTAGCTCTTCTGTACCGTGGGTTAGACCGATGCAACACACCGATGATCCGGACCAAGACACTATTCTTAATCGAGAGCTAATAAAGACTGTCGTGTATGTGCTAGATGTGCAAGATATAATTATAGCACTTGGTCTGAGGCACGTGGTACCAGCAGATCTTTTCGATCAATTTCTCCGACTTGAGTTTAGCTCCATGGAGTAGGAAATCGAGTCTATGTGTTCATGCATTAACATAAATGCTCACATCTGTGAAATATAATAGTTGTGAAATATTGATTATGACAATTATACTTTTTAAAATATCTGCTTAGTGTAGATGGCATTTTCCTGTAATTATTAAATGTTAATTTTGATTGATAATATGTTGATGCCATATTTGTAATATGATGTGTTTATATGGTATGCTGTTATGTTATCTCTATGCTACCATGTTGGTATTGGCATAGGTGATCTCACATCTTTTAATGTATATTTGTATATTGTATTTATAATTGGCTGAAGACGTTGAGAAAGAAATAGTACAAGAAGGAGAAGAAGAACTACTTCTCACGTCTGGGAACGCTTAATTTTGAGAAGATGGAGATGCCCAGCTTTCTAGGATACGTGACATTACAGTTTCGTGGAGGTTCGGAGGCATGGCATGTTCATTTGGATCGACAGTGTATATTTTATATAGGGGACCTGAACATTACTTACAATAGGCTTTATCAAGGGAACCCCTACTTTAGTGTCAATATTTATGTACAGTTGGAGTTTCCACTATCCATTAGGCAGTACTGGGGAGCTTACTACCGTACTCCTAGTGCGATAAGTATCGTGTCGTCTGCGCGGACACCTGTCCGTAGAGCTTCACGTAATAATGGATTCCTATCTACTGAGGAATCTGAGGAGGACCCATCTGAGGGTTCTGCTGTTTAGTCAGACTTGGGCAATATGTTGAGTCTTAAATTATGTTTAATTACTTTGAGAACATGGTCTGTAATATAAATAATCCTGACAGTACGTGTGTAACGTATAATGATGTAAATTATGTGTGATGATGTATTATATTTTTATTTTCCGCTAAGTTTATTATATTGTCATCAAAGAAGAAAAAAAAATTTTACAACTCGTATTTTTATCACAACATCACCTTTTATGACTTGAGGATATTTTGGTAATTAAATAACATAAATGTGGCACCATATGGTGGGTGTTACATGTGGTGATGAGAAAATGGATTGTATGTGTGGTGAAGAATCTATAAGGATTCATTCATTTGGTTGTTTAATGCTTTCCTATTTGTGGTTGATTTTATTTGTTAGCATGTCTATAGCTTTAAAAATATATTGCATGTGTTTATAGATGTATGACTATTATTGTAGGATGTGAATAACATGTAAGGATTGCATGAGTGTTCCAAAGAATACAAAAGGAGCTCACGGCTTCTCCCAAGAAAAGAGAACCAAAATGTTCTCAACTATTTTCTAAAATAATAATTTAATGAATTTAGGTAAACCAATGAATTGGAAAATGATTTAGAAGATGGAAAATGATTTAATGACCATTTGTAAAGGATATGTTGAATTCGGCCAATATGCCCTTCAATGTATAATTGATTTCCAAAAATTATTTTCTAAGATAGATTGAGTAGTTAACTATAAAAGAATTTAATTTCAATGAATCTTTGGGAAATAAAATGAATGAACTTAGTTTTAGAATCCTAAATTAGAAGAATTTGTTATAAGTAAGAAATAAAGCAAACACTTGAAAAATACTAACGTAGAGCTCACTCTTTGAGTTTTGAAGCACGTTAGCAAGTTTCAAGGTGTAAATAATGGTTAAGGTTAAAATATGTAGTATTTAAAGAAAAACGTAGACAATATCATTTAATGAATTTTCTAGACAAAATGCTGTCAAAATGTACTAAAAACGGACAAATAAAAGAGAAAGTTTCATAATATATTTATGACGTAAGGAAAATATTCAACGTAGTTGAAAAGTACTAGAAATAGCTTACGCGTATTTAAAATAATGATTTTTGAGCTACACGGTTAAGAAAACGATTTTAAAATCTTACGCGATTGAGAAAATAATTTAAAAACATTATGCGATATTTAAAAATGTCAAAATATGTTTACACGATTTAAAAACGTTTGTAAAAGTGACGCAATTGTGAAAACGCAATAAAATTTCTACGCGACTAAATGGAACAGTGAGTTTTACTGTTGGGCCAAAGTGGTGGACCCGGACAGGTTGAGATATAGTACTGTCAAGTGGAGATGTACTATATTTGGAAATATTGAGACTGAAGGTATTTATGTAAATATGGTGACATATTGAGATTGAGGGTATTTATGTAATTATGGTTCTTATTCATGCATTGAGAGTTATGTCAATTTGGTTAAAATTGGCGATTGATTGACGAGATGAATTACACCGTGTTGTGGGTGTGATAGGCGTAGTGTGGTTCATTGATTGAACTTGGAGGCGTTAGTGTGCGGAGAATTCCACATATGGATAGTTGGTAGCTCCTTTGGGTCGTGGTAACGGGCAACACACTAATGATCTCGACAAGTACTATTCTTAATCAAGATCTTGTAGAGACTATCTAGTACAATGCCTGTTATGCACGATGTTTGGACTGTGTACTAATTACACGACGATTTTGACTGTGGGCTAGTTTGACTGTGTAATTGTTTGGTTGGGCAGCCTGAGGTACAAATAGGTTTTTCTGGATCATTCTCTCTGATGTCTGTGTTTAGCTCCATGGAGTAGGAATGAGTCGGTATACATTTATATTTATGATCTGTATCTTAATGTTTACTGTAACTTGTGATAGCATGTATGATGTGTTAATTTGAGGTACTGTATATGATGTGATGGTATGCACTATTGTGTTAAACTGTGATATTTATTTGTATTGTCATTTTTTTATTGTCATGCTAGTAATGATGTAGATTGTCTCACCTCTTCGTATGTATTTCTCTATATTATTTTTATATTCTGTAAAAAGTTTGAGGAAGAGGAAGAGGAGCAACCTCTAGATATTCAGTACCCAGAGGAACAGCAACCAAGTAACTAGTTTGAGGAAGGCGAGCCGTTAGATCACCCTTATCATTTAGATTGATTTTGGGGTGATGGCGTTGTTTGATTTCTTTGGTTTTGTGAGATGCGATTTTCAAGGAGGTTTGGAGGCTTGGCGACTGCGTGAAGATAGAGGTTCAGTAGTCTATGTGGGGCGTTTGACTGTGACCTTGTATAAAGAGTTTGATGGAGCACCTATTTTTACTACTACTTTGTATTTACATCTTGAGATGCCTTTGACTCTTAGGTGTTACTGGGGAGGACTTTTTCATGCGCCTAGTGAGATCAGTAGTGTGTCGACAGCACGGACTCCTGTCCATCGGGCTACGAGACATCCAGGATTTCTGTCATCCGATGATCCATCTGAGGATGATCCTTCGGAGGGTTAGAAATCTTTGATGTGCACTTGGGCATGTTATGTTTTAGTATTATGTTGACTTTTTACTGCTTTGTTAAATATTTGTAGTTGTAAATTAATTGTATACTTAAGACAAGATCATTTGTAGTTGTTAAATACTTTTTACTGGTTTGTTTTACTTTATGTTTCGTTTTATTTTATTTAATGATATCTGATATAAAAAGAAAAATTTTATAACTCATATTAATTACGTACCAAACGTTTTATAACTTGGGTAAGATTTTATTTTATTGCATAAAAAATGTGACATCCCTACAAGGGTGTTACACGCGGCAGCAGTGGGGTTGGGGTGATCAGAATCTTCTAGAATGTGCTGAGGAAGGGTGGAATACATATTTTTTTTATATATTTTGCAGACTAAATATGTAATTTACAAAAGTACCCAAGTTATCTGTTATCAAAGTTGTAGGTGACTAACACCAGCCATTGATCAATTTCTCCTCAAAATCAATGGTTCTCATACTTAGAGCATCAATGCTCAAAAATTCATTATGAGTATTGTAAATGCCGCTATTAATGATTGCTTAGGAAATAAGGCAAGTTTTAAAATTTTTCAAGACTAATGTATTCTTCATTAAATTTTTCATAGATGATTTTAAGAGTATACTCTTAATATTAGGTTAGAAACTTGGGATTTAGGGATATTACAACACAACATTGCCTAGTGCCTACATATTATATACACCAATTGCTAAAATAGCCATACTAAAGGCAGGTCATACAATTCAATCAAACATCTCACATAAGAGACAAAGAAATGCACAACACAAAAAGGAACTCCTAAACATGCCTAAGCATAGTCAGTCCATACCCTGGTTCAACAGAATGAACGACTCTGATACCATAATATAATACACTAATACAATTATCGTAAAATAAACAAAATATTTCAAGATACATCACATTAAGCATGTCACTTCTAAAAGTGCATACAAATAAAAACCCATAATAACCTATATAGTCATTAAAGAGAGCCACGAATGATAAAAAAAATCATATATACATACATCACTGGTTAACAAGCCATACTGTATACATAAATTGTTACAAGCAACCAGAAGAGTACAAATATATAAACTGATTTAAAAAGAAATAAAGCTGCTAAACTAAGCCTTCTGCTTCTTCTTTTTCTTGTCCTTTCCCTTTAGAGGGTCTTCACTTGGATTTACATGGAACACAGATGGGTGAGAAATCATAATTTCTCAGTATTCATGTACCAAGACTAGCAGTTAATCATTTACAACAAATAAATCAACTGATCACATAGTTACACTCCAGGTAACATAATTCTAATAATCAACAATACCAAAGAATCGCCCATATAATCCTAAGATACTATCGAACAAGCAACCAATCAATCAACGAGTCAAGCAATGACAACTGCCCATACAATTGTCAACCATGAAATGCTTTATGTTATGAGGTATGATTATGCTCAAACAATGTCCTAATAACACATTTATGCAAATGCTAATGCAGGTTTTAAGTTTTTGAAAACACAAGTTACTTACTCATTTCTCAAGAGCCTCCGTTCCCTTGTATATTTTGGGTAGGATAGGCAATTAAGCCCAGACACTAGCTGGTGATGTGTGGACTCATTCCCCTCACAAAAGTAAGAGTACTAATACCAACCGCATACATTGGTAACCTTGACCTCGATGAGCCTCTGTTATGAGAATTTGGATTGAACACCACATTCTCCGGTCACATGGTTGTGCATACTATATAAGGTTGCAATACATAGGAAATTAGCAAATACCAAGTTTGAAAACCAAACGACAAGGTACATTTCTTAAACACTAGCACACTTGGATCTTAGCCTCACTTATCCAACAAAGTGGCAAGAACCATGATACTAGCACTTTCATATCTAGAGCCTCGCACCATCACTTCCCAAGTGATTACCAAGTCAACCTCTTATTGCATAAGGTTCTAAGTACTCTCAATGGCATTCTATCTCTCAAAGAATACTTAAGGCTTCTCAAATCCTCATATATGGTAGGAGGTCATCCTCTTCAAGAAATAACTCCACTAGTGTCTCAACACACTTAGAAAAGCATATATGAGTTATCCTAACACTTAGGAATTCCCAAAACATCAAGAACACATTTCTTGCTAAGTTCTGGAACTTACGCATAGGCGTGGCTTATGTCCTGTCTCATGCCTAAGCGTGGTGCTCTCTATCGCGCCTGGATAAAAAACTGATTAGCCCACACCTAGGCGTGGCCAAGCTGCAGCTAAGTGTGATCAATTCTGCAGAAAATTATGCAGAACCGAGCCATTGTTCCATTGGCTCCAAAATAGTTTCCAATCATGCAAACTTGCATTTTAAGTGTTTTCTATTTAATCATGGTCTCTAAACATGTTAGAATCATTAAACAACAATTCAACTCATTTAACATGTATTTAAAACCAATTAAGCCAATAAACATCCAAAACCTAAAATGCTCATCAAATAGGCCTATAGACGTCCTCCAAGCTAAACCATCAACCATGGCACCCAGTGAGTTGGAAAGGCTCTAACTCCACCCTTAGAATCAAGAACCAAGTTAAAAATAAAGATTTGGCTCACCAAACCACAAATTCCCATCTAAGAACCCTAACTTCATCAAAATGAATATAAGTGGTAAAAATGGATAGAATTCCCCTACTTTGAGTAGAAAAGACAAAGTTGATGATGGAGATGATCACAAGTCTTCAAGCTTACCTTTTCCCCTTACCTTCCTCTTCTTTCCTTCTTCTTTTTCCCCTTATCTTTCCTCCTTGTTGTTTCTGTTGCCCAGTTTCAGCCATCAAAAAGAGTGAAAGAGAAGTCAAAAGTTGATTGAAATATCAGCACAAAAGGGTCAACAAAAAGGGCAGAACCATGGAGTGTTAAGGGCCTTATGCTATAACACTGATACTTCCCAATCTGCTAAAAAAACTCAACTTTAGCTAAATCAAGATTTTCAAGTTCCCACAACATTAAAATAAATAGTAAAATTCATTAAAAAAATCATTCACCAATATCATAATTTTTTATATCTGTGACTAGTCATTTTGGCTTTAAATAGATAACCAGTTTGCCTAAAAATACCAAACTGACTCTGATTATTTTTAAACTTTTACCACATCACAGAATACATATTTGTGACTTAGAAATAAATTATCTACCTATATTTCTATTAGCTAAGCCATTTAACCTAATATGTGGGTCATTTTAAGCTACTTTTCACATTTCGGCTTGCAGCAAAGTGTCTAAACTAACTCAAATTGTCACAAAATTAAACAGACATGTTAAGCAAGTATTAAGCTTTCTCTGTAACTATTTACAAGTCTAACATGTTTTAGTGGATGTTACATTTCTCCCCTCCTTTTTAAAATTTTGTCCCCAAAATTATTTACCTCATATAAACAACTGCGAGTAGTCTTGCTGCATGTAAGACTCCAACTCCTAAGCTGCCTCCTCGAAAGTAGCACCATCCCAAAGCACCTTCACCAAAGGAATCCACTTACTTCTAAGCTTTTTGACCTCTTTGTCCATGATCCTCATTGGCCGCATAGCATAAGACAAATCCTCTATTATCTGCACAGATTCATTTCTCATAACATGTGAAGAATCTAGATTGTACTTCCTAAGCTGTGACACATGGAAGACATCATGAAGGTTAGACAAATTGGGTGGAAGGGCAATTTGGTAGGGACCAATGAAACGAGGGTTGAACTTCCATGTTCTCAATGCTCTATCAATTCTTATTGTAGGAGTGACTATCAAGAAAACATGATCTCCCTCATAGAACTCTAAAGGTCTTCTCCTCTTATTAGTATAGCTCTTCTGCCTACTATGAGCTCTAGCAAACCTATCCCAGATCATTTTAATCTGATCTGTGGTTTGTTGAACCAACTCAGGTCCTAGGATGGTTCTCTGTCTAGTCTCATACCAACATAAAAAGGGACCTATATTTTCTACCATAAAGTACTTCATACGGTGCCATACCTATGCTAGTATGAAAACTGCTATTGTAGGAAAACTCCACTAAGGTTAAGAACTTATCCCAACTCCCTTTCTGCTCCACTACACATGCTCTTAGCATATTCTCAAGGGTTTGAATAGTCCTTTTCGACTGACCATTAGTCTGTGGATGATATGTTATACTCAAACTAAGCTTTGTCCCAAAAGCTTTCTGCAAGGCTCCCCAAAATCTAAATGTAAATCTAGGGTCTCTATATGAAATTATAAAAAGGGTATACCATGCATCCTAAATATCTCCTGAAGGTATAGTTGGGCAAGCCTATCCATGGAGTAGTTAGCTCTAGTAGGTATAAAATGGACAGACTTGGTTAATCTATCCACTACAACCCATATTGCATCAAATCCTAACTAAGTCTTGGGCAAGCCCATAACGAAATCCATTGTGATGTTATCCCATTTCCACTCAGGGATTTCTAAAGATTGAAGAGGTCCAGAGGATTTCTGGTATTCTATCTTGACCTTCTGACAAGTTAGACACCTAGGCACAAACTTGGCTATATCCCTCTTCATTCCAGACCACGAAAACATCTTTTTCAAGTCTTGGTATATCTTAGTGGCCCCGAGATGGATAATGTATTTACTACAGTGAGCTTCTTCAAGGATTCTTTTCTTGATTTTGGATTCACAAGGAATGTAAAGTCTACCTCTAAACTTGATCATCCCATCATCCGACATATCAAAGTCTCTATGATTACCTAAAAAGATCTGCTCATTTACATCACCAAGAGTCTCATCTTCCTTTTGAGTTTCCAAGATCTGAGTCCTCAAGTCACTTACTATGTCCACTCAACTCGCATTGAGACTATGTGGTAACACAGTTACTGAAAGGCTCATGTCTCTAAAACTCTCCAAAAGTTCACTCTCTTGGATCATCATCTAGGATATATGTAGGGATTTCCTACTTAGTGCATCAGCCACCATATTGGCTTTACCCGGATGATACTTTAACTAAAAGTCGTAGTCTTTTAAAAACTCCATCCATCTACATTGTCTCATGTTTATCTCCTTTTGATAAAATAAGTACTTCAAACTCTTATGATCATTGAACACCTCAAACTAAACTCCATACAAGTAATGTCTCCAAACCTTTAGGGCGAACACTACTGTAGCTAACTACAGGTCATGAGTAGGGTAGTTCTCCTCATGAGGTCTCAATTGCCTTGATGCATAGGTAGTAACTCTCCTATGTTGCATCAAAACACAACCCAAACCCATCTTCAAAGCATCACAATATATCTTAAAGTTCTCCAAAGTATTTAGAATTACCAACACTGGTGCAGTAGTTAACCTCACTTTTAGCTCTTGGAAATTACTCTCACAATCCTGAGTCCAATAAAAAAAACTACCTTTCCTAGTCAATCTAGTGAAGGGTAGTGCTAATTGAGAAAAACCATTTATGAACATTCTATAGTACCGTGCTAAGCTTATGAAGCTTCTGATCTTGGTCACAGTGGTGGGTCTCTCCCACTACAACACTGCATCAACCTTGCTTGGATCCACAAAAATCCTACCCTGAGATATCACATGTCCCAAAAACTGCACTTGTGAAAGGCAGAACTCACACTTAGATAGCTTGGTAAACAACCTATTCTCCTTAAGGATCTCTAACACTATCCTCAAATATTGTTCAAGCTCGTCCATAGACTTAGAATAGATCAAGGTATCATCGATAAATACCATAACAAACTGATCTAGGTAGGGTCTAAAGATCCTGTTCATGTAATCCATGAACATTGCCAGTGCATTTGTCAACCCAAAAGACATCACAAGATACTCATAATGCCCATACCTAGTTGTAAAAGTTGTCTTAGGGATATCCTCTTTCCTAACCCTTATCTGATGATAACTAGACCTATGATTAATCTTTGAGAAAACCACAGCTCCTCTTAATTGATCCATTGGATCTTCTATCCTAGGCAACATATACTTATTTTTAATGGTTACCTTGTTAAGCTATCTGTAATCCACACAAAGCCTCATGGTACTATCCTTTTTCTTCACTAGTAACATAGACGCTCCTCATGGAGAAACACTCAGTCTAATGAATTGCTTATCAGACAAATCCTCGATTTGTTTATTGAGTTCCGCTAACTCTAGTGGCACTATTCTATAGGGTGCTATAGAGATAGGTCCCGTCCTAGGCACTAAGCCAATGGAAAACTCTATTTCTCGTTCGGGTGGCAACTCCACTATATCACTTGGTAAAACTTCAGGATATTCACTCACCACAGGTATTTCACCTAGGCTTTGGTCAACCTCAACACTTAGTGAAAATAAAAGAACATATCCTAGAGATCCCTCCTCTAAACAGAGATTAATTTGATTCATATTGAGATACACAGACTTAGATGGAATGACTCTAGTAGGTATATCTGATAAGAAAACTAGGGATTTATTTGAACAATTCAACACTACATGGTTGGCAGATAACCAATCTATGCTAAGGATGACATCAATATATACAAGAGGAAAACATATAAGGTTTACACAGAAAATCTTATCTTCTACCTTTACATAACAATCAAGACACACTTTGGATGTTGTAACTAGTTTACCAGTAGGAGTAGATACAAATAAGTCATATGAAAGTTCAAATACTAGTAAATCCAGCTCATTCACACAATCATTAGAAACAAAGGAGTGGGATGCTCCCGAATCATACAACATAATTAAAAGATGATTGTAAATATTTCATTTACCTTTGATAAGATTGGAAGACTGAGTCACTGCTTCACCACCTAGAGTGTAGACTCTCCCTCTGGCTTGTGGTTTCTGGGTAGGCATAGTTTCCTTTCTTGATGGATACTCCCTAGCAAAATGCCCAGGTTGTCCACAAACAAAACACATCGAGCAAGGCCAATCTGTGTGCTGTTTCCCACACTTGGAACACTTAGGTCCCACAAAACTCTTTCTCAATCTGCTTACCCTTATCTTAAGGAAAGCTAGACTTAGAAGCTCTTTTCTTGAACTTATCGTCACCTCGCTTCCTCTTTTGAAAGACTTGTGACTTAGGCTCCACTAAAGGCTTTTTGGCACACCCTTCGATTATCTGATATTTGTTAACCAAAGTTTCAAAGTCCCGAATTTCAAATGGTTGGATGGCATTTTGAATGTCTTCCCTCAATCCTTCCTCAAACTTAACACACTTTTATGACTCATCTAGGTTAAGCCTGATGCAATACGAGAACTTAGACAACTCACTGAATTTGACCACGTACTAGCCAACAGACATATCCACCTATTCCAACTTAAGAAATTCCATCTCCTTTGCATTTTGAAGATTTTATGGAAAAAAACTTTCTCAGAAATGATTTCTTAAAGATCTCCCATGTAACAAGAGTCCTTGCCACCATGAGAGCTCTCTTAGTGTCCACCCACCAATCCTCTGCCTTATGTAACGCCCCCTTTCAGGCTCTTCCTCGCCTCAGTCTTGAAGAAGCATAGATATACACGAAATAACAAAGTAAAAAGGTGAAATATCCAACATCATTACCAATTATGGAAGTAAGAAACAAAAACAATGTCTGACACCATACAACACAGCAAAAATAATAAGCAGTATCAAGATTTCAAAAATAAACAGTTTAATAATCCAGGTAGTCATAATATCAGTAAAAGAAACAATTCCATAATCATATATATATATATATATATATATATATATATATATATATATATATATATATATAGCAGGTAAATATGTTGACCGATTATGCACATGCACAAAATACTAGAATCCTACTCCATGGAGCTAAACACAACATCAGAGAGAATGATCAAGGAGATATGTCTGTATCTCATCAGCCTCAAATCAAGTGCTTCAATATTAACAAATTGTGCAACATGACTTATACAAGACATTCTTCACAAGATCGCGATATAGGATAGTGTCTTGGTCCCAATCGTCGTTGCGTTTGCATTGGTCTATCCCACGACACAGAGGAGCTAACAACTGCCCATTGTGAGATACTTACACCCTGATGCCCCTAAGGTCAACAACTGACCTATACTAGTCTATTCGCACCCGCACTAAGGTGTGATTCATCTCCTAGGCATAAAGCCTTACAAACACAGTCCACCAGACTTTCACAATGCATGATGACTCCATGCATATACACATATATTCAACAATAATATAATTATGTCCATAATCGCACGCCATAATTAGCCAAATTAATTATCAACAAACCTTGGTCCCACTTATGAACCCACAACAATTCATTGTCCAATTCTCAAATGCGAAAAATATACTTTTAAGGTTTGATATAAAATTACGCTTCAACTTCAACACTTTTCCTATTAAGCCCCTCTAGGGGAATTTTCTAGTATTTTTTACCTAATTTTTGTTACTGTAATTAAACAAGTCATTTTCTTTGTTCTAAACAAAACTCACTTAGAATAATTATTTTAAGTTTCTCAAAACCTCACTCACACTCATGTTCTTTCTTTGGCCAAAAATCACTTTAGGTTGTAGGATAAAATTTCATTCTTTTCTCTTTCCATTTTATGAATTCCTAATTAAGTATCTAATCACCTAATTACCTAAGTTTTAACTTAATGCAAAAAATTTTCCATTGGGTGCCCTACAATGCTGTGGGCTCTAGGGGATAGGAAATCCAAAATTTTTCATCATCTCACTAATCACTCATCATTTAATTACTTAAGTCCCAAATTAGTACACAAATTCCACCATGGACCCATCATTGGGCCTCTTAGCCGTGAGCCTCCAAGCAAAAGGGGTAAGAATCCTTTGCCTTCCATACATACTTCTAACTATTCAAAATATTCCATATCCATCTAGTTATACATTAGCAAGTAGTAAAATCATACAAGACAAAATAACCACAAAATCACCAAGAACCATACAACAAAGTGAGTAACCCTCACATGAATTCCTCATTATCAACACAAAAATGTGTTCCTCACCACCATGATAGGTTGAAGAGGATGATCTCCATCTTACTTAAAGAGACAATAAGAAAAGCAAGCTCCTTTGTTGCTTCTTGCAATTTTCGTCCACCACCACCAACAAAACACTAGGATGATCAAACTTGTTACTAAGTGGCCTCAAACTCAAGAGGGGGGTAAATTGAGTTTATAAAATATTTTCGCAAATCTTTCATAAAACCTTTGTTTATCAATTTTCGTTGAAGCTATTAATTGACAGAAATGAATGAATGAATGAGATAGAAAGATATTGCACACAAATGAACAAGACAAGGAAGATAGTATTCAAGTAAATCAATGAAATAGCGCACAATATAAAGAGGTTGAGTTAGGAAAACAAACACCAAGCTTTATCCTAGTTCAGCCACCAATCCACTTATGGCTTACGTCCAATCCTCAAGCAACCACTCGAGATTTCTACTATATCTTCAAGCTTGAAATCAGGTGCTTGACAACCATGACAAATTTGAAGCACTCAACACACCTTGTGATACCTCACCCTTGTGCTTGAGCCTCTATATTCAAGGGATACCTCACCCTCTCTTTACAAATTATACAAGATTTTGATGAAAGAAGTTCTCTCTAGAGCAGATAATACAAATTGAAGAACTATGGGTATGAAGGATTTACACTTTAAGCTCAAAACAAAGTATATGATGAAAATGATGAGAAAACTCATATTTAATGCTCAAGGATGATTTTCAGAATGTTTTTCAACCCATAATCAATGCCTAACACTTTCATTTATAGCCCATATCATTTAAGAGACATTAGAAGTAGTTGGGGGCATTAAATGCTCTCGAAAGAGTCGCTGTGAAAGAGTTCTGTAAGTGTCCATAACTTGTTATGGCATAACCATAATCGGTTATGGCTTGCAATCATGTTACCCTAGGCTTTTATCTAACTTCATAACCTATTATGACTTTTTCATAATCGGTTATGGAGTTTTCATAACCTGTTATACATTGTCATAACCTATTATGACTTTTCTCATAATCGGTTATGAAACATTTCATAACCTGTTACAATAATGGCATAATCGTTTATGGAAGCACTTAAAACAAAGTGGACGCTCTGTTAGTTCCATATAACCTATTATGGAATAGGCTTAATTGATTATGGACATGTGTAGAGTCTAAAAACACTTCTTGACTTGTCATATAACCGATTATGAGAAATGCATATAATCGATTATGAGACTTTTGGAAAAACGTAGGAAAGCTTATGACTTGGTCCATAACTTGTTATGGAGAATCCATAATCTATTATGGAGTGTTTAGAAACATAGGATTTTCAAAGAAATTCTCAACCAAGGATATCCAAAATATTTCCAAGCTTTCTAAAATCATTTTACTTAATCTTAAACACACTTTTCACAAGATGAAAACATGATTATGCAAAGCCATTTTAAAGATGAGTGTGTGAGTCCATTATACCTTTACATATGATCTAAGTCCTCTTAGCTATTCTTGAAAGACCTTGGGACTTAATCTTTGCACTTCATTGCTTTCTTGTTTGTTGATCATCAAAACCAAAACCATTGCCATTCACATTCTCCCCCTTTTTGATGATGACAAACAATCATTTGAGAAAAGCATTAGTTCAATTAAATTGGTATTCACGCAAAGTATTAAAATAAAACTTACTGCCCCTCTATTTTTCAAGAGGTGACAAGTTCAGAGTTTGCACAGCTCCCCCTTGATATTTGAATCCTAGAATCATTGATTTTATACCTTTTGTTTACCTTTTCTCAACAACTTTCTTCTCCCCTTTTTGTCATGATCAAAAAAGATATGCCATATATTTTGACAAAGAGAGAAGAGATAGTGCAAAACCATTACTAATTAACATGAAGAAAAAAAATAAGCAATAGTATCATCAAAACATAAATAGATTTCCACAAAAGATCATTAACGTCATAATAGTCAAGGCAAGAATATAAACCAACCATTAACAAAGTTATGTAGCATGTCTTATGATATTAGCTAAACAGAGCAAGACAGAGTTATGGTTACAACAAACATATTGATAAGTAGAAATGAATCCAAACTCAAGTCCCATAATCCTCTAAAAAGCGTTGCTCAAATTTGTCCAGATGATCTTCCATGGCACTGAGGCGATCATAGATTGCTGTGTTGCTATTTTCTTGATAAGCTTGAAGATTTGTAAGCCTGGTTTAAATCCTTTCATTTTGAGCTTGAATGTCTTGAAGAATAGCGAGAAGACGGTCTTTGTTGTTTGCAGGGTCATTCTCCCTAGGGGCATCAGGACCTGCTACCTCTCATCCTCTTCAATATACCCAAACACCATCAACTTTCTTGATGTGCATGTAGTTGAAGGTGGCTTTCCCAAATTTGTTATTTCCAGCAAGCTCAATCATGCTATCTTCTTGTATAAAATTTCCTTCTTGGTCATAGTGGTCCAGGAATGTGGCAATAATCAGAGCATAAGGGAGATCCATCATAAACTTGTCTTTGGCCTTCATCATGTAGTGCATGATAAGAGCGGGCCAATGGATATGCATTATTTGTTTCATTGCCCACATGAAGAAGATATCTTCCTCTTCAACCAGGGCATAATTGCTAGCCCTTGGAACTAAAATATGAACTAACACAAAGTGAAGAAGATGATCTTGTGGTTTCAAATAACCAGCAGTGAAATTTTTGGTGGTTGGAATTAGGATTCCAGGTTGAATCATATCTTGAATGACTACTGTTTTATCATAGTTTTCCCATTCTGTGTGACTTTCCTCTGTGAACCTTGCCCCAGAATATTTCATACCAAACAAAATGTGCCAATGTTTTGGTGTGATAATTAGCCTATGTTTACTAACTACTAAAATCAAATTTGCTCCAGCAAAGTGCATATTACAGAAAAAGACTTTGGTAGCTTCAAGATAGTAATACTTATATAGAGTGGTTACAAATGCTTTTAGCCCATGAAAATTCAAGAGGTCAGTGAGGGAGGTGAATCCTTGTTGAATGAAGAACTCCCAATCCATATACTTGGGCTGAATAATGTTTCTTCCATGAAACTTTAAATGATACGTACTTTTCTACCATGAATTTGAGAAATACCTTCCTAGGTCAAGGTTGACGTTGGAGTTGTCTTGGGGAGGAGTTTCCTTTGGTACATTAGGATTCTTTGTACAAGATTTTCATGGAATATAGGAGGAGCTACTAGCCATGGTCAACAATGGAGTTAGGGCACATTTGGAGGAGAGAGAAAGTGAAAGGGGAGGTGAGAAATTGGATGAAAATGGAGGTTTTGATCGGTGAAAATTAATGGAAAAATGATGGATATTGAGTTTTAGTAGTAGATTTTGGTTGGATTTGGAGTGGGAGAGGTGTTTGAGTGATTGGGTGTAAGTGGGTGTTGGAGAGAAGAAAGGGAAAAAATGATTATGGTGAAGTGGGCTGTTTCGTGAGCTCCTTGATTTGCTTTTGAGGGATAGCCATAACCGATTATCTTGTTTTCATAATCGGTTATGACGTTAGTGCAATTTGTTGGTGCTTCTCGGTCAGGCAATATAATCGATTAGAGATAAGCTTTAACCGATTATGGGGGATAAAATGAAAAGGACCATATCTCGAGTTGAAGTGTATAATTGGCTATAGAAATATCCATAACCGATTATACTTGGCTTCTAGATTGCTCCCATATAAATCAATGACTTCATAATTGATTATGTGAGGTCCATAATCAATTATATGGAGCTTGATAGAGAACCTTTCCAAGGTGCCAGACATTTCCACAACCCTCATAACAGATTATGGTCTTCTTATAATTGATTATTCTTCAAACAAAACCAGAAAATCCTTCGAGAATTAATCCTTTAAGACTATCAGTACTTGCCTTTCACCAACAAACCAGAAAAGTCTTCAGGAGTGCATCCTTTAATATATCAGCAACTTATTCCATCCTTAAGCAGTTACTTGACTTAGCCATGTTTCCATCATTTCTAAACACCTTAAATATAACTTACAAACTAATTATACTTCTTTAAAGGAGCTTGAATCTAATTTCTTCAATACAAACTTAAGATTGGATGGTTGAGGGAGTTGAGCATGGGTCAAGTACCTGCAAAACAAACTTGGGGGAAACTCCGACGCTCAAGTCAGTATTTGATTCAAAAATAATTTAAAGCAAAAGTATAGTGCAATATATCAAATTATGCAGCAAACATCCAAATTATGCAACAGAGTTATTCTTCAAATATGAATGCAAGAATGATCTAATATACCAAGTTCACTTCTTATATAAAAGAATGCTTCTTTGTTTAAGGGTTTAGTGAATATATCAGCTAGTTGTTTTGTTGTTTTCTCAAACTCAAGCATGCAATCACCTTTTTGAACATGATCTCTAATAAAGTGATGCATAATTTCAATATGTTTTGTTCCTGAGTGCAAAATGGGATTCTTAGACAAATTGATTGCACTAGTGTTGTCACACCTTATGGGAATGTGATCAAGTTTAAGACCATAGTCTTGAAGTTGTTGTTTCATCCAAAGGATTTGAGCACAACAACTACCAGCTACTACATATTCAACTTCAACTGTTAACAATGCCACACTATTTTGCTTCTTGCTATGCCAAGAGACTAGTAAGCTTCCAAGCAAGTGACATGTCCCACTAGTGCTTTTCTTATCTATTTTGCATCCAGCAAAATCAAAATCGGAATAACCAATTAGACTACAAGAGGCACCCTTAGGGTACCACAATCCCATTTGTGAAGTGCCTATTAGGTATTTTATGATTCTTTTAATAACACATAGGTGAGATTCTTTAAGATTAGCTTGATATCTGTAACACCCCAATTTTTAGAAAATGTTTCGGATGTACTGTTTGCTGTTTTTCAAGCTTTTGTGTGAATGACCGTTGTGTCCCTATTTTACTGTTTCTCGATTTCTGTATGAAATACAAATACGTTTATACAGGCTCAAATTTTATTTGATCTTTTTACGTAATTTGTTTCTAGAAGGTAAAATAAAAGTTTTTCCGAGCTACTGTTTTAATTTTTCTGATTGATATACAGACAATTAATACTGTCTATAATTTTATTTGAACGTTTTGGTTGATTAGCTACGTTGTGGGAAAAAATAGGAAAATGACCATTACGTCCCGAATGTGCTGTTTGTGCTGTTTTTGCTGTTTTAAATTGTTTTCTACTTGATTTAGTGTTCAATATTACTGTCTGTGATTTTATTTAGACTTTTTGTACGATTTGCTCCGGGACAGGAAAATAATATTTTTCGGGTAGGAAATCTTGTTTTAATTATTCAAAGTGAGGGATCTTACTAAACCCAATTCTGAATGAGACGATTAGTAATCTTTTAATTTTTAGAATTTAACTGTCCAATAAAATAATTTTGTATATTATTTTATTAGTCAGTATAATTAGATGATAGTGGATCCAGAAATGTTTTGCGGGACCCACGTTTAGCTAAAATAATTAACTTAGTAGCTTAATTAATCATGATTAGTGAAGGAACATTCTTGAACATGGTGACTAAGCTAGATGACAAGGCTAAGTAATGATTAAGCATGATGACTAAGGGTAATGACTAGGTTAGGAACAACCAATGGGAGACAAGCTTGCTAACCAAGTTTTAATCTTGACCTTTGATGCATCCAAGGGCTTGGATGAAGCCAAATCCATGCACACCTTGCATGCCCATTGAATGCTACGGCCAAGGGAGTGTGGAAGACCATTCTTCACTTTTCTTTCATGCAAATTTCTCTCTTCTCTCTCATCCAAGAACCCTAAACACCATTGATGCTTTTCTTGTGAAGCATTCGGCCAAGCCAATACCTAGACCATCCAATCATCCAAAATTTCATCTAACCAAGTTTTCTAAACCTAAACACAATCCTAAGAACATCTCTAGTTGGGAGTTCTTGCTAAATCTTTCATTTGAAGCTTGAAAACCTACTTGGAAGATTGTACCAAGAAGGTGAAATTCCTAGTTTTTCTTTTCTAAACTCTTTTTCAAAGTCCTAAGCCATGTTTTCTCCATGGTTTAAGCTCTCTTTCTATGGTTAGTAACTTGTAATTTTTGTTTAAGCTTGTTAGGTTCTTGAAGGAGGAAAACCGAAACTCTAGGAGGAGTGAAAGAATCCTTTTGTCTTCATTTAAGGTAAGAGGAAGACAAATCTTATCATCTATGGATGGTGGTAAGAAGATGGAGTGTGGTTTTGTGATTGTAGAATCCATAAGGATTCATTTGTGTAGTTGTTAGTAGCTTGTTAATATGGTTGTGTATTTGTTAGTAGCTTTCCTATTTGTTGTTTGTAATAATTTGCATGTCTACAAGCTTTAATTTGCATGTCTACAAGCTTTGATAATATTGCATGTGTTAGAATTGCATGATAATGTATAAGATGTGAATAACATGTCAAGGAATGCATGTGTGTTCCAAAGAACACTCCACAATGCCCACAGTTTCTAACCAAGAGGGGAACCAAAATGTTCTCTTAATGTTTCTAAAAGGTAATTTAATTAATCTAGGAGAATTAGCAAGATATCAAGTTGTTTAGATCATGAAAAATGAATTGAGAAATCAAATGGTAAGACTTAGTATTTTCGGCCAACATGCCTAAAATTAATGTGTTGATTTATAAAACTATTTTCTAAAACAATGGGTTGATGAATTTAAACAATACAGTAAGTTTGAAAGGTATTTAGAAGATGAAAAATAATTTTGAAATCAAATACAAAGGGTTTATGAAATTTGGCCAACATGCCAAACTAGGTATTCATAATTTCTAAAATCAATACCAAACCTCTTTAAGTAATATAAGTTAAAAGGGAATTTTTTCTATAAAGAATTTTGAAGAAACAAATTGATTTGACTCAAGTTAAAGGATTAAAACTAATGATTTTACCGATAGAAAGGAAATACAGTACTTTCGAGAATTTCTAACATATAGCTCACTTTATGTTTTGAAGCATGTTAGAGATTTTCAAAAAGAATTAAATTATATGGTTAAAAATTAGGTAAACAGAATTTTTATGGAAAATTTAGGAAACCATTTATATAAATTTTCTAAACAAAATACTGTCAATTTTTATTAAAAATGGACAAATAAGATAGAAAAGAGGTCCAAAAGACAGTATACGGTATGAAAAATATTTTACGTAGTTTAAACGTACTATTTATTATTTCTGTTTATTTAAACAGTAATTTTTAAAGTATTTGAATAAGAAAACGATTTAAAAATCTTACGCGATTGAGAAAACGTATTAAAAATCCTACGCGATTTTGAAAACAGAAAAATATATTTACGCGATTTCAAAATGTTTATAAAAAACGACGAGATTGTGAAAACGCGATAAAATTTATACGCGATTGACCGAAACAGTATTTTTTTGGATTTCTGTATTTTTCTGCTGTCGGGCTATGAGGTGAACCCGTACAGGCTTTGAGACAGTATTTGTCCAAGTGGGACTTACTGTATATTTTTGCCATTGAGGGCATATATTTTTATACCTTGAGGGTATTCTGGTAATTTACCAATTTTTGGTGAATTTTGGTTGACGAGGTGAATCACATCGTGTTGTCGATGCGATAAACGTAGTGTGATTCATTGTTCTAATGAACTTGGAGATGTTAGTGTACGGGATTCCATATATGGATAGTTGGTAGCTCACATTGGGCCGTGGTAACCGATAGCACACTAATGGACTCGACACGCACTATATTTAATCGAGATTTGTAAAGTCTAGTAATACATTTGCCTGTAGTGTCATGACGTGAGACAGTGGACTACACCACGCCTGGATGGTGAATTCCCAGTGATGTGGGGCTATAGACGCAACGTGTGATCGTGGAATAGTTGGCTGGGCAGCTGTGGTACTAATAGATTTTTGCGAGTCATTCCCTCTGATATCTGTGGTATCTGTGTTGTTTAGCTCCATGGAGTAGGAACGTGTCATATTTCATATGAGTATATCTGGAACCTTATTTTATTTTATCTGTCTATTTTTATCTGGTTAGTATTATGGGGATTATTTATCTGTTCTATTATTTTATCTATGATGTTTTATTTTATATGTGATATTATGTGTCGTTATGATAATTAAATCTTTTTCTTTATTCTCATATCGATTTCTGTTATAGCTTTTCATATTGCATGAATTGTATAACTGTTGTTTGACGTTTTCTTATTTACCATGTTTGTGATGATTTTAGATTGTCTTACCTCTTTTCTGTATTGTGTATGTTTCCTGTATATTTATTTTACGCGATAAAGAGTTTGAGGAAGAGGAAGAGGAACAGCCTCTTGAGGTTCTGTACCCCGAGGAGGAGGAAGATCAGCTAGCCGACGACCAGTTTGACGATCAAGAACCATCTGATCATCCATATCCGTTGGACTGATTAGTTTGGAGATGGCGGTGCCTGGATTTTTGGGGTTCGTGACTCTTGAGTTTCACGGTGGGTCATTAGCTTGGCATATGCGGGGAGACAGAGACTCCGTGACGTATGTGGGACGGCTGACAGTGTCCCTACGTCATAGGTTTGATGAGGAGCCAGTGATGAGGACTACAGTGTTCCTACATTTGGAGTTACCGTTGTCCATTAGGCGTCATTGGGGTGGGATATCCACTGAGCCTAGTGAGATGACACTTGTGTCGACTGCGCGATCACATTTTCGCCGAGAGTCGAGGCAACCTGGATATTTGTCTTCTGATGAGTTTCCTGAGAGTGATCCATCGAGGATTGAATGTTCATGATGTGATTTGGGCGCGTCTACGTATGGTTGTAGAAATTGCTTTACTGTTTTTTTTTATTTACTGTTTCTGTTTAAATATTTATAGATGTAGTTGTAAATTATTTGTATAACTTATAACTTGGAACATATGTACATTATGAGTTATGTTGTTCTGTTTATTTTATGTTTCCGTATTATTTTATTTTTAATAATCTGTTTAATAGGAATTATTTTACGACCCATATTATTATGTAATAAATGTTTTATAACTTGAGTAGATTTTATTTATTTTCTTTATATATGTGACATCCTCCAAAGGGGTGTTACATTAGTTGGTATCAGAGCCCAAGTTAGAGTCTTTTGGGGTTGTGGTTGGGTCTGTTTTTGTTTGTGCTGTGTGATTCTCTGTGATTTACTTCCGAAAGGATGCATCTAATTTTGTTTTGTTCTGTTTGAAGATGTCTGGACGAGGTAGAGGACGTACGAACATGAATCGTGATGTGGACCCTATGATTGCGGCTGCTGAGGCTATGCAGCGGATGGCTGAGGTAATGATGCAACAGAATTTGAGAGCAGCTCAACAGCAAGATGCTACGGCTGATGCCCTAAATTTATCTGAATTTAGGCGCCATAATCCGCCACAGTTTAGAGGCGAGGTTGATTCGGAGAAGGCAAGTCAATGGATACAAGACTTGGAGAGAATTTTTGAAGGAATGAGATGCACAGACAATAAGAAGGTGACTTATGCTGTGTTCATGTTGAGGGGAGATGGAGAACATTGGTGGAGAGGAACCCGCCAAGTTTTGCAAGCTGAAGGAACAGAAATCACATGGGAAGTGTTTTCTAATGTTTTTCTGGAGAAATATTTTCCTACGAGTGCTAGGCATGCCAAAGAAATGGAATTTCTTGGTTTGGGACAGGGGAATATGACGGTGAATGAGTATGCCACAAAGTTTGAGAATTTGTCTCAATTCTCAGATTATGCTCAGACACGACAAGACGATGTGTGGAGATGTCGGAAGTTTGAATCAGGGTTAAGGGTGGAACTGAAACGAGGAGTGGTATCCTTGAGAATGACTCAGTTTCATGCTTTGGTGGATGCTTGTGCTCGACTTGAGGAGTTGGAGCCATCTAGAGATCAGAGGAATCGGAACTTTGGGCCGACAAGGTTTCAGAGAGGTGGAGGTAGTAATATGAATCGGTTTCAGCGTAAGCCGTATTCCAGACTAACAGGGACTCAATCTCAACGACCATCAGTTAGTGGAGGTGCAAGTGGTAGTGGAGCTGGACAGAGAGTAGCGTTCACGCCGACATGTTTTAAGTGCGGGAAGAAAGGCCATATCTCGCCGGAGTGCACGATTAGAGGTACAGTTTGTTTTAACTGTAAGCAACCTGGGCACATGTCAAAGGATTGTACTCAACCGGAAAGGAAACCTGTTGTTCGTTATGTTCGTGCTAGTCAGCAGAAATCAAGGAATACTCAACCGAGATCTGGAGGGCGTGTTTATACCATGAAGGGAACTGAGATTTCTAAGTCTGATGATCTTATCCAAGGAGAAGGTGACATTGGAGGTAATCTTTTGTCTGTGTTGTATGATTCTAGTGCTACACACTCCTTTATTGCATATGATTGTGTGGAAAGACTGAAGTTGCCTGTGTCTTCTCTGAATGTTAAATTGAGTGTATCTACGCCAACTACTAAACTTGTTGTTATATCTAAGATATGTTTGGATTGTCCTGTTGCTGTGAAGGGCCGTCTGTTTATGGTCAACTTGATTTGTTTGCCTCTTGTTGAGATAGATGTAATCTTAGGGATGGACTGGTTATCTTCTAACCATATCCTTATAGATTGTGCAAGTAAAACCATAGTTTTTCCTAAGGAAGAAGAGTCTGGATTCTTAACTGCTGTTAAGGTCAAGTCTTTATTAAGAGAGGGAGCACAGGGATATATGGTATTGTCTTCTCTAGAGGTTAAGAATGAGAAGGATGTGAATACTATTCCTGTTGTCAACGAGTTTCCAGAAGTTTTTCATGATGACGTACCTGGTTTACCACCTGAGAGGGAGATCGAGTTTTCAATTGATTTAGTACCAGGAGCAGGTCCTATCTCAATTGCACCGTACCGTATGTCGCCAACAGAGTTAGAGGAGCTGAAGAAGCAATTGGTGGAATTGTTGGAGAAGCAGTTTGTGCGACCAAGTGTTTCGCCATGGGGTGCGCCAGTGCTTTTGGTCAAATAAACTATGGGCCTATTCGAATAACAATGACTAGGAAGGATGAAATGGGGTGTGTTATTCAAATAAGCCATGGGCCTATTCAAATAACAATGACCAGGAAACATAAAAAAAATTGTTATTCAAACAACATCCTATGCTATTCGAATAACAGTGTCCAGAAAGTCATAAAACGAGTTGCTAATCGAATAACAAGGTGGTATATTCAAATAATAACACCTGGAATTGTGAAAAACAGAGTATTTTACACTATGGAAACCAAAAGAAAAGCTTATGAAATAGTTCAATTCACTTGTTGAGGTATAAAGTGCTATGAAAGAGCATATAGTAAGCCTTAGAAATGATGTTAAGTTGAACTATTATTAAATGGAAATAATTGTGTATTATCCTTGTATTCGAAGGATAAATTATGAATTATTCCTCGTATCTAGAGGGAGAACTAATGATCATTCCTTGTATCTGAAGGATTTATTACTGAATTTTCCTTGTACCTAAAGGATATTGTATTGATTATCCTTGTACCTGAAGGTTATTATAATGATTGTGTTGATTTAATAAATTTAGTAATTGACAAAATAATCTCTGTGGGACGATACTCTTACTCATCATTTTATTACTTTTGTGATTTAGTACACTTGCCAACATCACAACAAGTTTTTGGCACTGTTACTGGGGATTGTTTATTTGTCAATATTAAAAGAGTAGTTAGAAAGACACTAGTTTATTTGGGGGCAATCATGTCAATGGTGAATGCGAGGCAAACAACTAAGGTTTTATTTCTCAAGAGCAAGTCAACTACATGGATAATCCTTCAAGACCCCAAGGTATCCCATGCTCAAACACGTATAATCCAGGGTGGATAAATCATCCCAACTTTTCTTAGAATAATCAAGGGATGCAACATGCTGCTCAATGTAACATCCTCTCTAACTAGTTAGACTTAATCATGGTTATAGAAGCTTAGTAACTCTGGTATGAGTTACTTGTTAACTTTGGTAACCTTTTTAAGTTAGTTGGGTTATTTCACTATAACACTGAGTGAGAAAAATAGCTGTTAGTAGCCTAAAAAGTAGTATAAATTACTTAGATGAGGGAAATAAACAAGGAGAATTTATTTCCAGGTCACGAGTAAATAAAAAGTGATGTGGTTAATTTTGAAGAATTAACTAAGACAGTTTAGTATTTTTAGCAACACTGAGTGAGTGTTTAAAGACCATATTAAATAGTCAGATATCTTGAAAAATTATGAGAATTTGAGAAGATATCAAGTAAAGAATGGAGAATTTTCTAGTAAAGATTATCGGTTAAGGTTGATGCTTGTAATTCTATTAGCTTATTTCCTTAAGTTTAATTTAACTTGAGAAAGAGTAATAGGACTTAAGTGTCAGTTTTAGATGTATGGAGAGTTATGAAATGATGAGAATAGGATTGAGATGAATCCTAGAATTTTTCATAACACCTATGGAAGTTAGGAAACTTGGATTGGTAAGATCAAAGTATTCCTAAGAGATATAAGGTTTCTAGCTAAATATCTTAACCCATCCTTGTCTCTCCATTATCCTTCACCTTTCAAGCCTTCATCTTTAACTTTTTTTCTTTGCTTTTCTCTCATTTTCTCACATTGGGGACATCAGAAAAATAGAGAAATGGAAGGAAAGAAAAGAAGAGAAGAGAAGAGGGAAAGGAAGAAGGAAGAAAGAGGAGAATCAAAGAAAGGCAAGAAGACCAAGTTCAAGCATCATCCTTAGAGGTTAGAGGTAGGGGTGTTTGATTATCTAGTTCTATCCTTTTCTACTCTTTATTGATACATGGTGCATGCTTGATTGGTTAGAAAATGGGTTTTGAGAGTTTTCTCAAGTGTTTGAGTTGGATGAACTCATTAGAAACTTGAGATATGATTTGTATTGAGTTAATACATGTATGGTTGTGCTTTAGAACATGTAAGCTTCCATAGAACTCCATTAACAAATGTTTGAGGAAAATGGGTTTTTGGATGAAGGTTTAATATACTTGTTCTTATTTCACTATGTGAGTGATTTGAGAATGTGTATGAGAGTTTAGCATGTTTAGAGACCATGTTTGGGGTTGAAAACCACTTAGTGTAACACCCACCGTAGGGTGCCACATTTATGTTACTTTGTTACCAAATTACCCCAAGTTATAAAATATGATGTTATAATAAAATACGAGTTGTAAATTTTTTTTTGACAATAAAATAAACTCAGCGGAAAATAAAACTATTATACATCATCACACATAATGTACATCATTATACATAACAGTCATCACACGTAATTTACATCATTATACATATTACACAAGTGCTGTCAAGTTTATTTATTACAGACCATTTCTTGAAACAACAATACACTTAAATAATTACAGACATTATTTATATCAGAGTTCAAACATGCCCAAGTTTAACTAAGCAGAAGACCCCTCAGACGGGTCCTCCTCGGGTTCCTCAGCAGGTAGGAATCCGTTATGACGAGTAGCCCTACGAACAGGTGTCCGGGCTGATGACACTATGCTGATTTCCGTTGGGACATAATTTCTAGTGTCCTAATGTCGCCTGATATGCAACGGAAATTCAACATGAACAAAGATAGTCACACAGAAAAATGGATCCCCACGATACAGCCTACTAATACTAACAGTCAGGTACCCCTCGTAAATAAGTCCTCGCTCATCGGGACTTGTCCTCCATTCTCCAGCTCCTCCGTCAAATTGTAAACGTACATATCCGAAGAAACTGGCTCTTGACGTCATACTGTCAGAACTCTGCGGTTCTTGATGTGAGAAGTAATTCCTCTTCTCCTTCTAGTACCGTATCTTTCTCAACGTCTTCACCCAATATAAATACAATATACAGATATACATACAAAGAGGTGAGATCACCTACGCCAATACCAGGATAATAGCACAGAGATAATACAAACAACATATTATACCAAAAATATCATATCACGATCACAATTATGCCATCATCATAGTGCAAGAATAATAATTACCATCATGCCACTATCACTGTTTAAATCACAAAATAACTACACAAACACCATCACATAGATATAGATGCTCAGTTTCATGCATGCGCACGTAGACTCAATGACCTACTCCATGGAGCTAATACTCAAGTCGGAGAAATTGATCGAAAAGATCTGTCGATACCACATGCCATAATTATATCTTGCACATCTAGCACATACACGACAGTCTTTATCAGATCTCGATTAAGAATAGTGTCTCTGGCCGGATCATCGGTGTGTTGCATCGGTCTAACCCACGGTGCAGAAGAGCTACCAACTGCCCATTGCGAGCAACCCGCACCCCGATGCCCCCAAGGTCAACAAGTGACCTACACAACGCGTATCGCACCCACTCAAGAGGTGTACGTTTCTCCTAGGCAATTAGCCATATACAGTCCATCGGACCATTTTCAATGCATGTGTAATGCACCAATTACCAACCAAAGGTAAATCACATAATTTCTTATACGAGGTTCAAAAATCTTTTTACGTTCATGTATTAATGCCAATTTCAAGCAAACTTCTCAATTTCTTGTACAGTATTCGTATACTGATTTTAACTGTAAAATTTACTGTATAATTAACAACAAAAACACATTACCATGTTTTTTTCTCATTCGTAAAATATTTTTGTCACGTTTTCACGTAATCTTAATGATTTGTAACATTTTCTATTACGTTAAAAAAAATCGCGGAATCATTTTCTACTGTATTCTAAATTGCGTAAAAATAATCTTTTATTTTTAAATCGCATAGCGATTTTTCTACAGTATTTCGATTGTGTAAAATATTTAAACGCTTTAAAAATCGCGTAGAAATATTTTAAGGTTTTTCAAATCGCGTAACTTAAAAATTACGTTTTTGAGTTACGTAAATCGTTTTTTCATCGTTTTTACCCTTCATAAAATATTTCTTAACTTTAAAAATATTATTTTGAATAGAATTTCTTACATTATTCTCTTCCTTTTCTCAATCAAAAATCTTTTCCGTAATATATTTTCTCAAAATCAGTTTATTGATTTAATCTTACAAAAAATCAGATTTAATTGATTTAATTACTATTTTCAAATTTTAAATTTCCTAACGTTTTCCAAAACCCAATATTTAAAATTCTACGTTAGTAATTTTAAGTTACAAACGTTTTCTTTTATATTTCTAAATCACTTCTAAAAATTAAATCAAATTCTACATTAGTAATTTAAGTTACAAACGTTTTCTTTTATATTTCTAAATCACTTTTAAAAATTAATTCACCTTTAAATAATTTAAAGTTCAACACTTTAAATCCCCTTTTTCTTTTATTTATGAAAATTCCACTTGACAACACTTTAATTCCTTTCCAAAATCCTTATTTGAAAATTCTTATATTTAATAACATCAAAACACATTTTTTTTTAAATTATCAAAACCTTATAGATGACCATTGGAACCATGAAATATTTTTCTTCTAACTTAAACAAATTTCATTCTTGTTTCTACACAAAATAAATTCATGCAAATATTACTCAAAAACCGTGTGCACTCTTTTTGTAAAACAAACCCTTTTGTTTATTTTCTTTACTTCTCAATTTATTTATAAAAATATCATTTTTATGAACACTAAATTTGTTAGTGTCTTGGCTGAAATTTATTTTAGTTCAAGGACTAAAAATCAACTTCATTGTTCTTGAAAAATTTCAATAAAAATCCTAGTCTTGGAAGCTCAAAACTGTGACCTCCTCCATGGCCCTTGGAGCCAAAATTTTGTTTATTTCAACATACATCCATCCTAATATATTCAACATATATCATCATGCATATTATAAGCATACCATATAAGCAAATAAAAATTATACTAAGCATGCATACACAAGTAAATCATGCAAAGCATATCAAGCATAGGCAAAAATAATTTAAAGCACATAACACACACAAATTATTACATGACCATGGATAGGAATCCTCATATGGATTCACCATTCATCAAATATAAAACCATCTCTCACCACCATGCTTGGTTGGTGAGATGAATCTCCCTCTTACCTCTTGAAGAACCACCAAAAAGCTTGTTGCTTTGTCTTTGGAGCAAGATCTCCACCAACACAAGTTCTTAAACATGAAACAAATACAAGAAAATTAGTATATCAAGCTTGAATAAGAAGAACCATGGATCAAACATGGTTTAGAACATGAAAAAGAAAAGAATAAATGAAGTTTTCTTACACTTCACCAACAAAAGCTCTAGAACTTGATCTTAGTAAAAGTCCTTCAAGATGGAAGATTTTGAGAAAGTCTTCAACATGAAAGTTGTTTAGAATAAGGTAAGGATTCAAGAAACTAGGTTGTATGAAATTAAAGAGTGATGGAGAAGAGAATTGGAGTGCTTGGCCGAATGGTATGTTTTTGGGAAAAAGAATGGGGTTTCCTTTGGTTTGGTCTTGAAGCTTAAGTGGAAAAGTGAAGAAGTGATATTATGAAGTATAGAAATGAATGTTTTTGGTCTTCAAGAGGATGCATTGCTGTAGCATGCATTAGAGAGGAATGAAAAGTGAAGTTTGACAAACATAAGCATTAATGATCAATAGGAATTGGTCTTGACACTTGGCTTGTCTTCATTCTTTTTTCTTTGGCCTAAAAAGCCTACACTAAATTATCTCCTTTCCTCCTTGCTCTTCAAACCGTCCCCCTCCCCTTCATACACTCAAAATGTGCCAAATTACATAGCCATCACTATAAGCCATCCTAACCATTGATTAAAAGAATGGTTTGGATTTAAATTAGCTACTAGGTTTAGGTTATAGATGGAAGACTTCATTTGAGCCATTGGATCATTTTTGGCTTGCAATCCTAACCATTGAATATGTCTCCAAAATGAAGGGTCAAGATTACACCTTCAATTTTTAATCCAAGGGTCCAAAATGGTTGTAGTCATTTTTGATGACCAATTCTCCACCATTGATCTAAATTCAAATCCAATGGTTATTAATGATCCATCTTCACCATTGATTAATTTTTACATCCAAGGGTTTATAATGGTCATAGCCATTTATAAGATTAAATCTCTACCCTTGATTTAATTTCCATCTAACGGTTATAATTGATCCTATTCAATTTTAAGATCAAATCTCTACCGTTAATTAAATCAAGATTAAATTTCCAATGGTAATTAAATTAATAGTGGATATCCAAACCACTAATATTAACTTAATAGTAAAGAATTTTATTTTATTATTTTTTTCTATTTTATAACCCCACTAAAGAATATATTTACTGTATTTTTATCATCCGATAATTAAATACAGTACAAAACACAGTACAATAAAATTTTAAAAACTGTTTCCGGATTCAGGTTTAGTAAGATCCCCTGTCTCCGTCTAAACAGTACAAATTTTTCTATTCGTAGAAAAATTTTTCATTTTGCGGGACCCACCTGGGCCCACGTATGGCCACCTGGGCCCACATACACCTCGTGGGGCCCACAACACAGTAAAAATTCCAAAATCACACATAAAATCACAAAAATTAGAAAACGCACAAATATCAAATCAGATTACATAAATCAATTAAGACTAAACAGTAAAAATTAATTTACGTAGATTTTTCCAGCCTGAAAATTATTATTTTCTTGACATAGAGCAAATTACTCAAAACGATCAAATATGCAGACAGAATATTCAAAATAACTTTACAGTATACAGAAATTACTAAACAGTAGAATTCTGTTAACTGTCAAGATTACTGTTTAATACATAGGAAGTTTGGGGTGTTACAACTCTCCCCCTCTACAAAAGTTTCGTCCTCGAAACTTGATGAACTTGATTTCACATCCTTAGAATAAATAGGGATACTGTTCTTTTATCTTTTCTTCTAGTTCCCATGTAGCTTCTCCGCTTACATCATCCCAAATAATTTTAACCAATGAAATTTCCTTACCTCGAAGTTGCTTTGTCTTTTGATCCTCAATCTTTACTGGAAAAGTTTCATAGGTTAAATTTTCCTTCACTTCAGTATCTTGTGTCCGGCTTGATAACATGAGTAGGATCGAAATATATTTCCGTAATTGTGATACGTGAAATACATTGTGAAGATTTGAGAGAAAAGGTGGTAATGCAATCGATATGCCAGGACCTACTCGACGTAAAATTTGATACGGCCCAATAAATTTTGGAGTGAGCTTCTTAGATTTAAGCACTCGCCCAACACCCGTCATAGGCGTCACTCGCAAAAATACATGTTCACCTTCTTCAAACTCAAGAGATTTTCTCCTTTTATCAGCATAACTCTTTTGCCGAGTTTAGGCCATTCTCATCTTATCTTGAATCATCTTCACTTTCTCAGTTGTCTATTGGACAATTTCTGGTCCTAACACAGCACTCTCACCGTCTTGATACCAACATAACGGTGTTCTGCATCGCCTCCCATATAATGCTTCATAGGGTGCCATCCCTATACTCGAATGGAAACTGTTGTTATATGTGAATTCTATCAATGGTAAGAATTCATCCCAACCTCCATTTTGCTCCAACACACATGCTCTCAATAAATCTTCTAGAGACTGAATTGTTCTTTCTGACTGACCATCTGTTTGTGGATGGTAAGCAGAACTGAGACGTAGTTTAGTTCCCATCGAGTCTTGCAAACTACTCCAAAATCTCGAAGTAAATCTCGGATCTCGATCCGAAATAATACTAGATGGTACACCATGAAGTCTGACAATCTCATTGATGTACACTTGGGCCAACCTCTCCATTGAGTATTTAATATTAACCAGCAAAAAGTGCGCCGACTTTGTAAGCCGATCCACAATTACCCAAATGGCATCATGACCCTTCCAAGTTTTTGGTAGTCCTGTTACAAAATCCATTGCTATGTCATCCCATTTCTATTCAGGAATAGGCAAAGGTTGCAACATTCCCGAAGGTTTTTGATATTCCACCTTAGCCTTCTGACAGACTAAACAGGATGATACATATTCTGCAATATCTTTCTTCATTCCTTGCCACCAATATAATTGTTTTAAATCCTGGTACATCTTTGTGGCTCCTGGATGCATACTCAGTTTACTCCTGTGAGTTTCATCCAAAATCAATCTTCTAAGATCTGGATCATTAGGCACACAAACTCTGCCTTGAAACTTCAAAATTCCTTTAGCACCTTTGCTAAATTCCAACACTGCTCCTTGGCTCTTTGCTTCTTTTGCTTCTTGCAAAAAATTGGTCACTGTTTTGTCCTTCACGAATTCTATCCATCAAATCATTTGAAATGGTGATCATGTGTAAACGCATCTTGCCTGGCATCAATTTCACTCGCATATCCCGAAATTCTTCTATCAACTCCTTCTCTCTGATCATCATAACAGAAGCACTAAGTATTTTTCTACTCAATGCGTCTGCTACGACATTCGCCTTTCCAGGATGATACTGCAATTGAAAGTCATAATCCTTCAGAAACTCTAACCAACGCCTTTGCCTCATGTTCAACTCTTTCTGGTCAAACAGATACTTTAAACTTTTATGATCACTAAAAACAGTGAACGTAGCTCCATAGAGAAAATGTCTCCACACTTTCAACGCAAACACCACAGCCGCCAACTCCAAGTCATGAGTCGGATAATTCCTCTCATGATTTTTCAACTGCCTTGAAGCATAAGCCACCACTTTACGATTCTGCATAAGTACACAACCCAATCCTTGGTATGAAGCATCACAATATACTTCGAAAGGTTCGTTTGGATCGGGTAGAATCAATACCGGTGATGTAGTCAATCGTCTTTTCAACTCTTGAAAACTTTCTTCGCATGCATTAGTCCACACGAACGGTTCATTCTTTCGTGTAAGTTGGGTAAGAGGTCCTACAATCTTTGAAAACCCCTCAATGAACCGTCTATAGTAACCAGCTAATCCGACAAAACTACGGATTTCTGTTACAGTCTTTGGTCTTTCCCACTCCAAAACTGTCTCCACCTTGGAAGCATCAACCTCAATTCCATCCTTCGATATTACGTGTCCCAGAAATTGAACTTCGCTCAACCAAAATTCACATTTAGATAACTTGGCATATAACTTATTCTCCTTTAAAATCTGAAGAACCACCCTGAGATGTTCAGCATGTTCCTCCTGATTTCGAGAATAGATTAAAATGTCATCAATAAAGACAACAACAAACTTGTCTAAGTAGGAACGAAAAATTCTATTCATGAAGTCCATGAATATGGCTGGTGCATTTGTTACACTGAATGGCATCACAAGATATTCGTAATGCCCATAGCGCGTCCGAAATGCAGTCTTAGGAATATCCTCCGCTTTCACACGTATCTGGTGATACCCGAACGTAGATCAATCTTGGAAAAATATTGCGGCTCCTCATGGCGATCCATTAGATCATCTATCCTTGGTAGTGGATATTTATTCTTAATCGTAACCTTGTTTAATTGTCGATAGTCTACACATAGACGTGAAGTTCCATCCTTCTTCTTAACCAATAAGACTGGAGCTCCCCAAGGTGGCACACTAGGTCACAAATTGCTTCTCCAATAAATCCTCTAGCTGTTTCTTCAGTTCGGCTAATTCTACCGGCGACATCCGATAGGGTGCTATAGATATCGGTCCAGCTCTAGGTACAAGATCAATGGCAAATTCGATTTCCCTTTCTGGTGGTAGTCCAGGTATATCTTCAGGAAACACTTCAGGAAATTCGTTGACCACGAAAATATCCTTCAAAATATCTTCACATTGCACCTCCAAAGAAGATAACAATAAATATCCGCGACCTCTTTCTTTCAGACAAGCTTCCACTTGAATAGCCGTTAGGAATTTAGAATCCTTAGCCTCAGGAAATACTAATGTTTTATTCGAACAATCAATTAGGATATGGTTAGAAGACAACCAATCCATTCCCAAGATTACATTAATCTTGGAAAGAGGCAAACAAATCAAATCCACATAAAGGATTCTATCCCTAACACAGACAGGACAATTCAGGCATACTGTTGAGGTAACTACAGGCTTGTCAGTAGGAGTAGCAACACTCAAATCATACGGCAAAGCAGTCACAGTCAATCCCAGACGCTCAACACAATCACATGCAATGAAGGAATGTGTTGCTCCTGAATCATACGGTTAAAGGATTACCTTTAATAGTGCACTCCTCCATTATCAAATCCTCAGATTTAGCAGCTACCTCCCCACTCATTGTATAGACACGACCATCCGCCTGTGGCCTGGTAGTACGGACGTTTCCCACAGAGGATTCCTTCTTTATCTGATCACAGTCTTTGGAGAAATGTCCAAGCTTGCCACACTTAAAACAAACAACTTCTTTATGTTGATAATCCTTCGTGAGATGATCCTTCCCACATTTAAAACATCAAATAGGAGTCCCAGCTTGACTTGCCTTATTGCCGCTAGAACTTCCTCCCACAAACTGCTTCTTGTTCTGACCTCCTGTCGGTTTTGCATATGGTTTCTGTTGATAACGGTTTCCTCCGCTACCCTTTCCTTTTTGGAACCGTGTGGGTCCAAAGTTCTTATTTCTTGCCGCAAGTTGATGATCAATCTCTTCAACTTTACGACATTTTTCAATCAAAGTTAGAAATTGATTAATCTCCAGCATCGATACAGCTCTCTTAATATCCAGCTTTAATCCTTCTTCAAATTTCCTGCATTTCCAACCCTCATCTGGGTTCATCTGTAAATATCTTGAAAACTGAGACAAACTTTCAAATTTTGCCGCATATTCACTGATGGACATCAATCCTTGTCGTAAACTCAGAAACTCCATCTCCTTCATATGCCTCACACTTGCTGGAAAATATTTCTCCAGAAATCTTTGCTTAAAAAGTTGCCATGTCACCATCCTTCCTTCAGCTTCCAGCAGTCTTCTAGCTCCTGCCCACCAACGTTCACCATCTCTTACCAGCATAAATGTTGCCAACGTAAGCTTCCGTTCATCAGCACATCCCATACCATCAAATATCTTTTCAAGTTCTCGGATCCAAAGTTTAGCTTTCTCCGGATCAAACTCTCCATGAAATTTTGGTGGATTATTCCTTCGAAACTCCGATAAACTGTGCACATTTTCATTAGCCCGTTGATTTTGTTGTGTAACCACTTCCGCCATTCTTTGCATAGCTACTACAGCTGCAACCATGTTCACATTATCATTCCCATTCAGTTCCATATCAGTGCTAGTATTTCCACGTCCACGTCCTTGTCCAGTCATTACTTTTTCTACTTAAACTGAGCAACACAAAGAAAGCAAAGTCAATCTTCAAGCAATATTATTTCTTTTCAGAAAACAATAACAGAGAATCACACAACACAAACAAGACAGACCTAACCACAACCCCAAAAGACTCTAACTTGGGCTCTGATACCAACTAATGTAACACCCACCGTAGGGTGCCACATTTATGTTACTTTGTTACCAAATTACCCCAAGTTATAAAATATGATGTTATAATAAAATACGAGTTATAATTTTTTTTTGACAATAAAATAAACTCAGCGAAAAATAAAACTATTATACATTATCACACATAATGTACATCATTATACATAACAGTCATCACACGTAATTTACATCATTATACATATTACACAAGTGCTGTCAGGTTTATTTATTACAGACCATTTCTTGAAACAACAATACACTTAAATAATTACAGACATTATTTATATCGGAGTTCAACATGCCCAAGTTTAACTAAGCAGAAGACCCCTCAGACGGGTCCTCCTCGGGTTCCTCAGTAGGTAGGAATCCGTTATGACGAGTAGCCCTACGAACAGGTGTCCGAGCTGACGACACTATGCTGATTTCCTTTGGGACATAATTTCTAGTGTCCCAATATCGCCTGATATGCAACGGAAATTCAACATGAACAAAGATAGTCACACAGAAAAATGGATCCCCACGATACAGCCTACTAATACTAACAGTTAGGTACCCCTCGTAAATAAGTCCTCGCTCATTGGGACTTGTCCTCCATTCTCCAACTCCTCCGTCAAATTGTAAACGTACATATCCGAAGAAACTGGCTCTTGACGTCATACTGTCAGAACTCTGCGGTTCTTGATGTGAGAAGTAATTCCTCTTCTCCTTCTAGTACCGTATCTTTCTCAACGTCTTCACCCAATATAAATACAATATACAGATATACATACAAAGAGGTGAGATCACCTACGCCAATACCAGCATAATAGCACAGAGATAATACAAACAACATATTATACCAAAAATATCATATCACGATCACAATTATACCATCATCATAGTGCAAGAATAATAATTATCATCATGCCACTATCACTGTTTAAATCACAAAATAACTACACAAACACCATCACATAGATATAGATGCTCAGTTTCATGCATGCGCACGTAGACTCAATGACCTACTCCATGGAGCTAATACTCAAGTCGGAGAAATTGATCGAAAAGATCTGTCGGTACCACGTGCCATAATTATATCTTGCACATCTAGCACATACACGACAGTCTTTATCAGATCTCGATTAAGAATAGTGTCTCTGGCCGGATCATCGGTGTGTTGCATCGGTCTAACCCACGGTGCAGAAGAGCTACCAACTGCCCATTGCGAGCAACCCGCACCCCGATGCCCCCAAGGTCAACAAGTGACCTACACAACACGTATCACACCCACTCAAGAGGTGTACGTTTCTCCTAGGCAATTAGCCATATACAGTCCATCGGACCATTTTCAATGCATGTGTAATGCACCAATTACCAACCAAAGGTAAATCACATAATTTCTTATACGAGGTTCAAATACTGTTTTACGTTCATGTATTAATGCCAATTTCAAGCAAACTTCTCAATTTCTTGTACAGTATTCGTATACTGATTTTAACTGTAAAATTTACTGTATAATTAACAACAAAAACACATTACCTTTTTTTCTCATTCGTAAAATATTTTTGTCACGTTTTCACGTAATCTTAATGATTTGTAACATTTTCTATTACGTTAAAAAAAATTGCGGAATCATTTTCTACTGTATTCTAAATTGCGTAAAAATAATCTTTTATTTTTAAATCGCATAGCGATTTTTCTACAGTATTTCGATTGTGTAAAATATTTAAACGCTTTAAAAATCGCGTAGAAATATTTTAATGTTTTTCAAATCGCGTAACTTAAAAATTATGTTTTTGAGTTACGTAAATCATTTTTTCATCGTTTTTACCCTTCATAAAATATTTCTTAACTTTAAAAATATTATTTTGAATAGAATTTCTTACATTATTCTCTTCCTTTTCTCAATCAAAAATCTTTTCCGTAATATATTTTCTCAAAATCACTTTTATTGATTTAATCTTACGAAAAATCAGATTTAATTACTATTTTCAAATTTTAAATTTCCTAACGTTTTCCAAAACCCAATATTTAAAATTCTACGTTAGTAATTTTAAGTTACAAACGTTTTCTTTTATATTTCTAAATCACTTCTAAAAATTAAATCAAATTCTACGTTAGTAATTTAAGTTACAAACGTTTTCTTTTATATTTATATTTCTAAATCACTTTTAAAAATTAATTCTCCTTTAAATAATTTAAAGTTCAACACTTTAAATCCCCTTTTTCTTTTATTTATGAAAATTCCACTTGACAACACTTTAATTCCTTTCCAAAATCCTTATTTGAAAATTCTTATATTTTATAACATCAAAACACATTTTTTTTTTAAATTATCAAAACTTTATAGATGGCCATTGGAACCATGAAATATTTTTCTTCTAACTTAAACAAATTTCATTCTTGTTTCTACACAAAATAAATTCATGCAAATATTACTCAAAAATCGTGTGCACTCTTTTTGTAAAACAAACCCTTTTGTTTATTTTCTTTACTTCTCAATTTATTTATAAAAATATCATTTTTATGAACACTAAATTTGTTAGTGTCTTGGCTGAAATTTATTTTAGTTCAAGGACTAAAAATCAACTTCATTGTTCTTGAAAAATTTCAATAAAAACCCTAGTCTTGGAAGCTCAAAACCGTGACCTCCTCCATGGCCCTTGGAGCCAAAATTTTGCTTATTTCAACATACATCCATCCTAATATATTCAACATATATCATCATGCATATTATAAGCATACCATATAAGCAAATAAAAATTATACTAAGCATGCATACACAAGTAAATCATGCAAAGCATATCAAGCATAGGCAAAAATAATTTAAAGCACATAACACACACAAATTATTACATGACCATGGATAGGAATCCTCATATAGATTCACCATCCATCAAATATAAAACCATCTCTCACCACTATGCTTGGTTAGTGAGATGAATCTCCCTCTTACCTCTTGAAGAACCACCAAAAAGCTTGTTGCTTTGTCTTTGGAGCAAGATCTCCACCAACACAAGTTCTTAAACATGAAACAAATACAAGAAAATTAGTATATCAAGCTTGAATAAGAAGAACCATGGATCAAACATGGTTTAGAACATGAAAAAGAAAAGAATAAATGAAGTTTTCTTACACTTCACCAACAAAAGCTCTAGAACTTGATCTTAGTAAAAGTCCTTCAAGATGGAAGATTTTGAGAAAGTCTTCAACATGAAAGTTGTTTAGAATAAGGTAAGGATTCAAGAAACTAGGTTGTATGAAATTAAAGAGTGATGGAGAAGAGAATTGGAGTGCTTGGCCGAATGGTATGTTTTTGGGAAAAAGAATGGGGTTTCCTTTGGTTTGGTCTTGAAGCTTAAGTGGAAAAGTGAAGAAGTGATATTATGAAGTATAGAAATGAATGTTTTTGGTCTTCAAGAGGATGTATTGCCGTAGCATGCATTAGAGAGGAATGAAAAGTGAAGTTTGACAAACATAAGCATTAATGATCAATAGGAATTGGTCTTGACACTTGGCTTGTCTTCATTCTTTTTTCTTTGGCCTAAAAAGCCTACACTAAATTGTCTCCTTTCCTCCTTGCTCTTCAAACCGTCCCCCTCCCCTTCATACACTCAAAATGTGCCAAATTACATAGCCATCACTATAAGCCATCCTAACCATTGATTAAAAGAATGGTTTGGATTTAAATTAACTACTTAGGTTTAGGTTATAGATGGAAGACTTCATTTGAGCCATTGGATCATTTTTGGCTTGCAATCCTAACCATTGAATATGTCTCCAAAATGAAGGGTCAAGATTACACCTTCAATTTTTAATCCAAGGGTCCAAAATGGTTGTAGTCATTTTTGATGACCAATTCTCCACCATTGATCTAAATTCAAATCCAATGGTTATTAATGATCCATCTTCACCATTGATTAATTTTTACATCCAAGGGTTTATAATGGTCATAGCCATTTATAAGATTAAATCTCTACCCTTGATTTAATTTCTATATAACGGTTATAATTGATCCTATTCAATTTTAAGATCAAATCTCTACCGTTAATTAAATCAAGATTAAATTTTCAACGGTAATTAAATTAATAGTGGATATCCAAACCACTAATATTAATTTAATAGTAAAGAATTTTATTTTATTATTTTTTTCTATTTTATAACCCCACTAAAGAATATATTTACTGTATTTTTATCATCTGATAATTAAATACAGTATAAAACACAGTACAATAAAATTTTAAAAACAGTTTTCGGATTCAGGTTTTGTAAGATCCCCTGTCTCCGTCTAAACAGTACAAATTTTTCTATTCGTAGAAAAATTTTTCATTTTGCGGGACCCACCTGGGCCCACTTATGGCCACTTGGGCCCACATATACCTCGTGGGGCCCATAACACAGTAAAAATTCCAAAATCACACATAAAATCACAAAAATTAGAAAACATACAAATATCAAATCAGATTACGTAAATCAATTAAGACTAAACAGTAAAAATTAATTTACGTAGATTTTTCCGGCCCGAAAATTATTATTTTCTTGACACGGAGCAAATTACTCAAAACGATCAAATATGCAGACAGAATATTCAAAATAACTTTACAGTACACAGAAATCACTAAACAGTAGAATTCTGTTAACTGTCAAGATTACTGTTTAATACATAGGAAGTTTGGGGTGTTACACTTAGAACCTGAGTTTGGGGGTCAAGAGTTAGTTTGAAAACCAATAGAACTTGAACTGAGTTTCTGGGCATTGAGCGCTTGAGCGCTCAGTCTTGAGCGCCTAAGCGCCCAAGACCAATAAGGACGAAGAGAAGTTCTAGGGCTAAAACACCTAAGCATTGGGAAGTGAGCGCCTAAGCACTTAAGGCTAGAAAGCAGAAAAAGTAGTTTCTGGTGCTAGGGCACCTAAGTGCCTAAAAAGGGAGCACCTAAGTGCCCAAGCCCAAAGAGAAAAGGTGTTAGGGCCCAAATGACAGAAAGAATAGAGAGGGTTTGCTGTCACTAAGCTCCTAAGCACTAGAAATGTAGTGCTTGAGCTCCCAAGAACATAACACTCTATGTGTTTCTTATGAAGGAAATGAAGTTCCCTATTGGTTTGGATCTTTCATGTATGTTTCTTAGTGTGTGATAATGTGAATGGCAATGGTCTTGGTTTTGATGATCAACAAACAAGAAAGCAATGAAGTGCAAAAGATCAAGTCCCAAGGTTTTTCAAGATTAGCTAATAGGACTTAGATCATATGTAGAGGTATAATGGACTCACACAAAAGCTCATTTCTTGGTTCAAAACTCCTTTTAAAATGGCTTTGCATAATCATGTTTTCATCTTGTGAAAGTTGTGTTTAAGATTGAGTAAAATGCTTTTAGAAAGTTTGGAAAGATTTTGGATATCCTTGGTTGAGAATTTCTTTGAAAATCCTAAGCAAGCCATAATAGGTTATGGATTCTCCATAATAGGTTATGGACTTAGTCAAAGGCTTTTCCTACATTTTCTTAAAGCCTCATAATCGATTATGTGTTTTTCTCCTAACTTGTTATATGACAAGTCAGGACATGCTCTATGTTTTCTAAATGTTCATAACCGATTACAAATTCTCCAAAATAGGTTATATGATGATTACAAAATGTCCACTTTATGTTTTAAGTGATTTCATAACCGATTATGCCAAATCTCATAATAGGTTATGACAAACTCTATAACCGATTATGAAAAACTCATAATTGCTTATGAAGTTAGATAAAAGCCTAGGATGTCATCTTTGCAAGCCATAATCGATTACGATTATGCCATAACAGGTTATGGTCAATTACAAAACACTTTCCCAATGGCTCTTTTGAGAGCATTTAATGCCCCTAACTACTTCTAATGTCACGTAAATGCTATGGGCTATAAATGAAAATGTTAATGCATTGATTATGGGTTGGAAAACATTCTAAAAAACATCCTTGAGCATTAAATATGAGTTTTCTCATCATTTCATTGATTTGAGCTTCAAGTTGTGATTATTCTTAATACCATAGTTCTTCAATTTGTATTATCTACTCTAGAGAGAGTTTCTTTCATCTAAATCTTGTATAATCTATAAAGAGAGGGTGAGGTATCCCTCAAAACAGTTAGGGTGAGGCATCCCTTGAATATAGAGGCTTATGCACAAGGGTAAGGTATCCCAAGCTGTGTTGAGTGCTTCAAATTTGTAAAGGTTGTCAAGCACCTGATTTCAAGCTTGAAGATATAGTAGAAATCTTGAGTGATTGCTTGAGGACTGGACGTAAGCCACAAGTGGATTGGTGGCTGAACCAGGATAAAGCTTGGTGTTTGTTTTCCAAACTCAACTTCTTTATATTGTGCACTATTTTATTGATTTACTTGAATATTATCTCCCTCGTCTAGTTCATTTGAGTGCAATATCTTTCTATCTCATTCATTCATTCATTTCTATCGATTAATAGCTTCAACGAAAATTGGTAATCAAAGGTTTTACGAAAGATTTGTGAAAAGTTTTTATAAACTCAGTTCACCCCCTCTTGAGTTTTGAGGCCACTTGGTAACAGATAAGACACTTTTGGGGGTATTTTATGAAAGAAATAACCACCTATCGCATATGTGAAAGTATAGACCTTTGAGCATCCAAGAGTAGTGGAATGTCTTAGGTATGTATCTAGTACCTTAAGTGCAATAGTGTGGTTTTTTATATCATATATGATGTACTAGATACTAGTTAAGTGAGCCTAGTTCTTTTGATGAACTATGGATAACATGAGCTTAGTTTCTTTTGATGAACTATGGAAGAATAATAGCTTGGTTCTTTGTTGAGCCATGGTAGTCAAGTAAAGTTTGGTTCTTTAATGAGCCATGGAAATGAAATGAGATTAGCCCTTTGTTTGACCATGGTAATGAGATTAGCTTGGTTTCCTTATTAGACCATAGTAGTTTATTAGCTTGGTTTCCTTATTGGACCACGGTAGTCCATTAGCTTGGTTCCTTGTTGAGCCATGGTAGTTAAGTAAAGCTTGGTTCTTAATGAGCCATGGTAGCTATGTATAGTTTAGTTTCCTTGATGAACCATGGATAATTGTTAGCTTAGTTTTTTGTTAGACTATGTAGATAATGAGCTTGGTTCCTTTAATAGGATCATGATAATATAATTAGCTTGGCTTCTAAGTTGAACCATGAATGTAAGTTGAGCTTGGTTTCCTTATTGAACCATGGATGATTAATAGCTTGGTTTCCCTTAGTAGACCATGGCATATTAGTAGCTTGATTTCCTTTATTGGGTCATGAAAATGAGTTTAGCTTAGTTCTTTTATTGATCCACAAATGTTTACTTAACTTAGCTCTTTTAGTTATTAAAGATGAGTCATGGAAGAGCCTATGAACATTTCTTACTCCTTATTTGTTAAGATTGTGTTTATAAGTTATAAATGTTTGGTTATGAAATACTTTTACTGAGAATTGTGAATTCTCACCCCGTTTGTTGTTTCTATGTAAATCCAGGTCAAGACCCTTCTAAGGGAAAGAAGAAGAAGCGAATAACATAGATAGTTTTTATTTGCTTTTGAGCAAAGCTTATATATTCTTACATATGCTTTGGTTTGTATAAAGGTTTATGTATTACACAATGCCCTTTGGAGGCTAATGTTGTATATATATAATATTTTCTTTCCCTTATGACTCTCTATAATGACTATGAATGATTGTTATGGATTTTCTTATGGTTTCTAAGTTTGAAGTAACATGGCTAATACTGTTTGTCCTGATATGTTCTGGATATACTGAGGTACTAGTATTAGGATGTTACACTCAACAAGAGAAGAAATATCCTCTAGAGATTGCTCTTGAAAAGCTCTCTCAATAGACATCTTCCTTTATGTAACAAATTCCAGTTTCACGCAGGAAATAAGAGCTAACTTTAAAAATCAAGAGGCAACTATTCGAAGTTTGGAAACACAAATGGGGCAAATATCAAGATAGCTTGCAAAGAGACCTCCAGGTTACCTACCTAGTGACATTGTGGTCAATCCAAAGGAGCAGTGTATGGCAATCTCCTTGAGGAGTGGTAGAGTTGTTAGTCCTCAACTAAAAGAAGACGATGCCAAGGAAGTAGCTAATCCTCCAAGACAAGACCAAGAGAAAGATGCACCAGAAGAAGAAGTCTCTACTGAAAACAAATTGAAGGGAGGAAGGAGAAAGAAGATGGATCTAGATTAGGACAAACCTAATGAGCTATCTCTTTATGTTAAAATCCCATTTCCTCATACGTTGTAGAAGGAAAATTAAGAGAGGCAATTCTCCAAGTTTCTAGATGTCTTCAAGAAATTGATAAACAATCCTTTTACTGAAGCACTTGAACAAATGTCATCTTATGCTAAGTTCATGAAGGAGTTGTTATCTAAGAAGAGAAAGCTCTAAGAAGATGAGACAGTGACGTTAACAAAGGAGTGCAGTGCTATAATTCAGAGGAAATTTCCACCTAAACTGAAGGATCCAGGTAGTTTCACAATTCCTTGCACTATTGGGAAGTTGTCTATTGGGAATACTCTATGTGATCTTGGGGCACGTATAAATCTCATGCCAATATCTATGATGCATAAGCTGGGAATTGAAAAGGTAAAACCAACAATGATCTCCCTTCAACTAGCAGATTGATCCATCAAACACCCATACAGTATAATTGAAGATATGTTAGTGAAGGTGGATAAATTTATTTTTCGAGTTGATTTTGTGGTTCTAGATATGGAAGAAGACATAGACATCCCTCTTATTCTTTGAAGACTATTTTTGGCAACTTCAGGAGCGGTAATTGATGTACCAAGGGGTGAACTCATCTTGAGAGTGAATGGAGACTATATGACAATCAATGTCTTTAGAGATGCTAAATCTTTCCCAATGTCAAACTATATGCCTCTATCAATATCATTCAAGCTAAGAAGCATGAAGCTTTGGCTATTAAGGATCCCTGCCATTATACAATGTTGATGTTTGTAATGCCCCTTTTTCCTCCCTTAGTCATAATGGGTAAGAAGAGGGAATGTCGCACCATAGTGAAACGACACACAAATGATTATGTAAAATTTGAACACCTTTTTTTTTAACGTAAATCCGGTTAGAACTTCCATTAGTGTACATATATACCTGTTTGTAAATATATCGCGTGATTGAGTTAAAACTTAAAAGTCTCATATTTTATATAAAACTTCTTATCAAAAATGTTAAAGAGAAATCAACAGGGAATGAAACATACAGCCATACACAACATGGATAATTACATGTCTTATATCAGAAGCACGAGCCTATTTAATTTACATTTCCAAAAAAAAGGATATACAAAAAGCAAAATGTGTACCTACCCCAAAAGATACAAATATATCTACCCATAAACCAGTATTACGTCAGGCTCCCTCAAAATAAACGGATAGCCATCAGTAGCCATCAGTAAAAAAAAAACAACCCTAAGACTGCCTGGAATGAGAAGGAACCGTAGACGGGTCCTCCTCAGGGTCCTCGTCGTCCGACGAGTCGTCCATCGGGACAACAGAGCAGCGGGCAGGAGCCCGGGCGGTAGACAAAAAGGAATCCTCACGAGGGGTATAATACATTTCACCCCACATGTCCCTCATGGGCATATAGAACTCTAGCCATACAAAAGCATGAAAATCAAAAATAGAAGCAGTGTAGCGTCCCCATGCCAAAGACACCGTCAATTCACCGTGGTACACACATCGATCAGTCTGAACGTTGATATGCCAGCAATCCGGACCACCATGAAAGTTGATCCGCACATAAACAAAAAATCCACGGGGGCGAAAAGACATTCTCGGCAACTTTGGTATTAATCGAGATAAGGCCAGAAACCTTGAAACTCAGTAGCTTCCTTGTTCTCCTCACGAGTGTCTTCTATAGAGCATACGATTCAACCAAGATACAAAATAGAGAAAAGTACCGAAAGAGGTGAGATTCCTAGCTTTCAGTACCAACAAGGCAGCAAGAAAATAAACGGCGTCGAACGCCCACATAAGACATAGTAAATACATACAGGTATAGTGATACATGAAAGCAATTAATGAGGATAAAACAGTAAGGAACAGTAATTAATATCATCCATAGCCAACTAGCAACATCAGCATTACCAAGCATCAGATAAATATCACAGTCATAATAGTAAATACATTATCCAATCATGAATGCTCAATGGACCATGTGACTGACAACTCACAATGTAACAAGGGTACCAAAGTTCCTACTCCATGGAGCTAGACATAAACATTTTCGGAGTGAATGATCAAGGAGTAATGCCAGTGTATCGTTAGCCTTAAAAATATAGTGTGCTCATCACATAAAAACATTTGGCAAAATGGCTCACACATGGCACCTCAACAGTTGATCGCGACATAGGACAGCATCTCAGGCAGGATCGTCGGTATGTTGCATTGGTCTATCCCACGGCCCCAGTGGAGCTACCACTATCTATTGTGAGACACCCACACCCCGACGCCCCCAGGGTCAACAACATATGACACCTACGCTTAATCTATTCGCACCCGCACAAAGGTGTTATTCAAACTCCTAGGCAACATAGCCTTCTCAACAATGTCCCACGGACAATACGCATGCATGATGACACAATGTCCAATCATATATGTTCATCAACGATGCATTTAGCATAAGTCTTTCCTCAATGGCACATAAGCAATATTCAATGTCCAACATAACATATCAACAATACATTTATTCAAAACATTGCCTCAATGGCACATCATCATCCTTATCTCATTGAGCACTACGTCAATAATTCTCAGCATCAACATGCATTTCTTATTACACATATACCACAATTTCCATAATCATGGATCCAAGGATTCCATATTCAAAACCATTTCTTCCCTATTGGGGTGAATGCACATTTCTATCACAATTTAGTAAAGTAAAAATCCTTGAATCTAGGGTTTTTAGGTTATGTTTGAGTTACAAAGGATAAAGAACCATAATCTCAATCATTTCCAGCTCAAAAATCTCATTTTTGGTCTTGGTAATCGATTACATCACCCTTGTAATCGATTACCTGAGAAACAGAACCTCTGAATCGATTACAATCTCATTGTAATCGATTACGTGATTCAGAATCACGTTTCGTAACTTCAAGGCCTTGTAATCGATTACACGTACCGTGGTAATCGATTACCATTTGACAGAACCTCCGTAATCGATTACCCATAGGTTGTAATCGATTACGTGATTCCCAGCAGCACCATTTCGTGACATCAGAGGCTTGGTAATCGATTACACTCCTCTTGTAATCGATTACAAGCTAAACAGAATCTCTGTAATCGATTACACACCAGATGTAATCGATTACCAGATTTCCAGAATCACGATTTTGCATCTTTAAGAGCTTGGTAATCGATTACAAGCCTCGTGTAATCGATTACCACACGTAAGTTTGCAGAAAAACAGAGTTCTCAGGTCCTCTAACTCAAACCAAACCATTCCTTATCATATTTAATCAATAAGGTATTCAAATACAACTCCAAATCATACAAGAGACATCAATAAATCATACAAACTCAATAAAATACATTATCATCAAGAATAACATAAAAATGAAAGAACTTTATACATAAATACAAAAATCAACAACAATACACATACAAGACATTCCCTTACTACCAAGGTTGGTTGAAGAGGATCATCTCCCTCTTACCTATATGGAAAATAACACAATGTGCCACTCCTTCTTGTTTAGATTTTCGTTTTCCCTCCTTCAAGAAAACCCCAATGTGAGTGATCACCACAATGTTCACTCAAACCATGAAAAATAGGTTCTTGGTCACCAAGGTGGCCAAGAGAAAACGAAAATGGCAAGGAAATGGAAGAAAGTTGAAGACTTTACCTTAAAGCTCCAAGCTTTAGCTTTAATGGTGGAAGAGAAATAGAAGAAGAAGAAGAAGAAGAAGAAGAAGAAGAAGAACCAAGAGATAACCAATAAGGAGAGTAGTCTCTTAATAGTGGAAGGAACAAGAAAATGTGATGGCAAATGAGGAAGTTGGTCACCAATGTGATGGTGTGTGTGTGTGTGTGGACGGTGGAGAGGAAGAAGAAGAGAGGAAGAGAGAATGGGTAGTTAGGTTTAAAGAAATGAGAGTGAGTATTAAGGCAATGGAGGGGTAATATTTGGGTTTCCCCCCTTGTAGCTCTGCCGTAGAAGAGTGAAAAAAAAGGAGAGAGAAAAATGTGTTGTAAGGGAAATTGCTAAGAAGCTTCCCATAACAAGCTTGGATTAAATTTAATCTTTCTTTTGAAATTAAAACTAATAGGTGTGATACAAAAATTAGATTTTGGATAAAGCGATAATATTTTTAATACACGTTATTATTTATTGGACAATAGTTATAGTTGGTAGAAGTCAGTATTAACAAATCTAACAGATAAATTTTTCACAGTGTTTTATCATTTTATCTGTTAAGATTTCTCAAAAAATGTGAAACCTTGTAAACTGTGTCTGGCCTCGGGTTTAGTAAGATCCCCCGTCGACGTTTCCATAGTTCAAGGTTCTCAGAGAAAATGTCTCATTTCTCCGGTTCCGCTCAGTACACACGTAAAACGAAAAATATATTAAAATATTCCGCGCTCTCAGAAAATTCCAAGAAAATTCCAGAAAATCATAAATATTTTTAGAATGAATTCTGATAATAGAAAAGTAAGTTTTGGGGTGTTACAATGTTGACCCTCTTAAAACTCAAGTTGTTGAAAAAGAGAAGGGCCCTCTCAGGGAGCATGGTCCACAAGCCACACTTGGAGCACAACATGATTCTAGAGGCACACCGAAGGACATTTGTCATGATTTGGCTCCACACTTTGACGAAGAAAAGAAGCTATCACCTCCCCTTCAATTAAAACCACCATGGTCTAATAGAATCTCTCATGCCAAGGCTCATTTAGGATAACCAATACCAATTGGAGTTCAAAATGCCTTTGAAGGCATTTCTAATGTCATTGACCAAATATTGAAGCATCTTTTTGAAAAAGGGAAGGAGTTATCTTATTTCTCTTACTTTTAGCCACCTAAATCATATCACTAGCAACGTCAAGCTAATAACGATAAACAAGCACTTTTTGGGAGGCAACCCAAATTTCTTTTCCCTTTGGTTTTACTTCATTGCATTGCTTTTGAATTAGTTGTTTTGGTTATTTGATTTGTATTTTTTATTAGTGTTTGTGAAGTCTTTCCCTTCAAATTTGAGTAAATTGTTTTAGTTGACTGTTTAGCAAAAAAGTGGTTTGTCAACAATAAAGTTAATTGGTAGAGTTGTATCCTTGTTAAGCGTCGAAAACCTAAGTCTCTCTCCCACCTTCAACTTAAATCCTTTCCAATCACTCTCAATCCGCCCAAACACCAACCCAACCTCATTCCTACACCAAAAGCACACTTAATCCCCTTCCTTAACATTCCCAAATTGTGAGAAATCCCCATTCAATCATCCATTGTAGATCTAGGGCGTGAAATTTGGGAAAAACGTGGGAACTTCTACTTGGTGCTCACCCAACCCACAATCTTCCTTCATTTAGGTATTTTCTCCAATTCCTATTTGTCCAAGCTTAGGATTTCACATTAGAATTTGTTAAAATACCTTTGTGAAGATTTTGAAATTTGAGTTATTTGGGATTTTCTGAATTTTGGTGGGTTTTTGAAGTTTGATAGCTTGTTTACTAAAGAAAAACTTGAATAAATTCTCATTATGAGTTGATGGATTGTTGTGAGTGCAATTTTTGGTGCTTAATTTGTTAAGTTTATTGAAAACTTTGAAATGCTCACCATGTGTTTGATGATTTGTTGGGTTCTTGAAATTTAATGACATACTTGGTTTGAATTTTTGATGGATTGATTTTATGAGTGATTGATGAAACTGTAAAAACTCATGTTTTTCCATTTCAAAATCTTGGTTTTCACCCTCTTCCAATCCCTTTTGATTGAGCTTTATTCTCAAATTTTATCATATTTTTATTATTTTAAACTTTGTTCTCATTTTGTGTTTTATTTGTTTTATTAGGTGCTTACACATGAAAGAAGACTAGATGCTTGAACAAGGAGCAAAAAGCTAAAAGGGAGATTCTAGTGCTGGGTGCTTAAGTGCTCAACTTTCCATTGCTTAAGCGCCCAAGCAAAGAATGGTAAGGGTTGCATGCTTAAGCGCTCAACTTTCCATCGCTTAAGCGCCCAAGCAAAGAATGGTAAGGGTTGCATGCTTAAGCATCCAATTTCTGACTGATTAAGAGGTTAAGTTCAAAATGCTTCATACTGCGTGATTAAGCGCCCAAAACTGAGCACTTAAGCACTCAATATGTTTAATGACATGTCTTTTTTCCTATAAATAGGAAAAAGTGATGTTTTTAGGCTTAATTCAGATAGTGAAGCAGGGCGTGAACCCTAATTTGATGTGGGAGCATCCAAGCTTGAAGATTAGAAGTTTTCTTCTGTTACCAAGTGGCTTCCAGTACTCAAGGGGGGTGAATTGAGTAATTAAAACTTTTTCGCAAATCCTTTTTAACATAAATTTTTTGAAGCAATATATTGAATATATAAAGTTGATGAAATGCCTTAAGAATAGTAAATAAACAATTAAGCAATAATAAATAAATTTCAATAAATAAAGAGATAAAGAAAAGAAAAGCAGACACAATATTTATCCTGTTTCAACCACTAAACCACTTGTGGCTTACGTCCAGTCCTCGAAACACAATCTAAGATTTTTTCACTAACAATACAAGCTTAAACAAGTGCTTGCAACTGTTACAAACTAGAGTACTTTTCACACACAGGGACACTGAACCCTTGTGCTAAAGCCTCAACCTTCAGGGATACCTCACCCTTATACAATCCTAAGGGATACCTCACCCTCGATACAAAGAACTAGAATATAGATGAAGAGAACCTCTCACAAAGAGTAAAATATCACAAATTGAAGCACTAGGGAGCTCTTTCAAGAATATCTCAAAGTTTTAGCAAAAGGAGCACAGAAAATAAGAGAAAAAGATGAAACACGTTTTTCAAGCAAGCAAAGAATAATCAGATTATGAGGCAACTCATCAAAGGTGACCCAAGGCCTTTATTTATAGAGCCTCGTATAAGAATGACAGTTGGATGCAATTAATATGATAATAAATGCTGAAAACATTTACGTATGAATTCAAAAATCAAAACAAAGCCTAATGGGTTATTCGAATACCATCATGGTGTATTCCAATACCACTGATTTTATTACTTATAAAAAAACAGTTCAAAAGCAGGTTATTCGAATACCATCAGGGTGTATTCGAATACCTCTATTTTAAAGACTTTGCAAAAACGGTTTAGAAAGATGTTATTCGAATACCTCTTAAGTGTATTCGAATACCTCTGTTGAAAATGCAATTTTCTAAAATCAAGTATATTCGAATACCACTTGGGTTATTTGAATACCTTAATTTTCAAACAGATTTTGAAAGGCTCTGTATTCGAATAGCATGCATGCATGCTATTCGAATACCTCTTTTGAAAACATGAAAACGTATAAAGATAGAAGTAGATTATTCGAATACCTTAGAGGTTATTCGAATACCTCTGTTGAAAACCATTTAAAAAATCTTTAGAAAATAAACTAGGTGATTTCTGAATTTTTACAAACTTTTTTTTCTTTATCTTTCAAAACACCATATTAAAACTTTAATTTAGTTTGTTAGAAACAGGTTTTTAGATCTTTTAAGTCAAACAATGAGATATCCAATAACAGCTCCGTACAAAAAAGATCCTAAGTCCTAAAGCTAATCTTGAAGATCTTGGACTTGGTCTTCTCATCATCCTCATGTTTGTTATCATCAAAACTCATCTTCATTGTTGCATAGTAATCACATTCTTCCCCTTTTTCATGACGATAAACTATCATTGATAAAAGCATTAGTTCATATAAATTGGAATTCAAAAAGGTAGGTTATGAGACTTACTCCCCTTCTTTTACATAAGAGGTGATTTAAATCAGAGATACGCGCAACTCCCCTTTATTTTTGGAATCCAATATGTGTTACTTAAGTTATCTGTCTTTTCTCAAAATTTACTGGTTATATATTTCTCCCTCTTTGGCATAATCTAAAAGATATTATATATATATATATATATATATATAAAGTATAGAAAGAGATACATGATGCATCAAAAACACTGATTTCATTAATAATTGAATTGGCCAACATACATATACAATTTGTAAAAAAAAAAAACATGTAGCCAAAATAAACTAAAGACAAAGCTTAGAAATAGGCATCTGGTAGAGGAGGAGGGGAGTCAGAACCCCTCGGAGTCAACAAAGCACTTAAAGCAGCCTGCACACATTCAACACCTTCAAGACAATCAAACAAGACAGAGAAGGTATGCTCTAGGTAAGCCCGGTTATCCTCCATATAAGCTCGGTTGGCCTGGTGGCCATGACTTAATCCAGAGTAACTGGACCAGCAACAACAACAACATTACCAGGAGTAGCAGGGGCAGTAGGATCAGCAGGTTCGCCTTGAGGTTCATCCTCATCATCTTCCACTTCAACTAGGAACACCCAGCCTTCGTCGGTCTTGATCATCTTCATTTTGTTCAGAGTAAATGAGCCAAACACATGATGATGAGTCAGCAGAGTTGCTCGCTCGGTTTCCAAAATCTGAGGATACTTGCCTAGGAAGGCAGTGATAATCAAACCATAGGGTAATTCAGACCGCTTTTTACCTTTAGCCCTCATCATATGCTTCATGATGAAGACAGGCCAGTTAATTTGGTATCATTTCTTCAGGATCCACAGTATGAACACATCATCTTTGCTCAGGTAGGCGTAGTTCCCACCTCTAAGAGCTAGGGTGTGGGCATAAGCATAATGTAAGAACTTGTCCTGGCTCTTCATCATGCCTTCTTTGACTCCCTTTTGAGTTGAAGGTATTGCCAACCCAGGTCTCAAAACATCTTCTATTGCTCTGTTCTTGTTGAAGTCTTGGAGACGTGTGATTGCATATTCTTCAAAAAGGCATCCATCAAATTGTAAGCCAAAGAGTTGTTCCCAATCCAAGGGAGTGATCACGATGTGTTGATCACTGACGTCAGAGTAAAGTTCCTGACCCTCGATCTTCAAGTTACAGTAGAACATCTTCACTAAATCAGGATAGAGAACCGCTTTGTAAGAGCAGAACCAAAGTATGCATTGATGGTTCAACAAGTTCAGAAAGTCAAAACCACCTTCTTTTTCGAAGAACCCCAAGTCGAGGTACTTCGGTTGCACAAGATTGGGCTCCCGAAAATGTGTAATGAAGCGACCAAGCTCTTTCACGTTGGATGAGAGCCTTCGAAGGTCCAGCGGGTTGTTGCATGGAGTCATCTTCATGCGAGGACGTTTGGGGCGAGAAGAAAAGGATGTCATTGATGGAGGGGAGATTTTGGGAGAGATGAAAAGAATGTAAGAGAAGAGGGAGGCCAACGGGTTCAGAAACGGAGAGAAACAGAAAGAAGAGGGAAATCAAAAGGTTTTGAAATAAAGAAATGAGAGAAAAAGGGAGTACGTGCACGAAGGGGTATATAAAGCAGATCCCAAATCTATTTGAATACCATGAGCCGTATTCGAATAGATCCATTGGGAAAGCCAAAAGGACACACCCTTCAGATAGGAGGTCTTCGAATAACCTAATAGTTATTCGAATAGCTTGGCCAGTTTGGCTTGGCTCCCAGCCATAGGTTATTCGAATACCTATTCTTGTATTCGAATACCCACCACAGAAAAGCAAACAAGGCAAGAACAAGTATTCGAATATATTGGAAACTTATTCGAATACTCCAGAAGCATGTGAAAAGCATTGATATTGATATGTATCAGGTTATTCAAATAACTACTTAGTTTTCGAATACACTAGCTTATAAAAACACAAGAATGATGTACTGATGTATGGTTATTCGAATAGCCATAGGTCTATTCGAATAGACCTAACAGAAACCACAGATTCACACGTACAAAAGCAATGGTATTCGAATACCATAGGAAGGTATTCAAATAACTTAAACAGGAAAGCATATATATTAAGTCCATAAATGCATATTTGAGAGAGAAAGACTTACCCAATCGATGAAGAACCTGAAAAAATACATTTTAGGGGTATCTCCAAAGCTTATGTCAGTAATAATCAAAGATCAATAAATCAATAAATAAGCATTATATGCAAAATTGATCCAAAAAACCAAGTTCTCTTCTTAAATGACAGAAAGAATCTTTAGGTAAAGGTTTTGTGAAAATATCTGCAAGTTGATTATTAGTTTCAATAAATTCTAATACACAATCACTTTTTTGAGCATGATCTCTTATAAAATGATGTCTTATCTCAATGTGCTTAGTCCTAGAATGCATAATGGGATTCTTGGTCAAATTGATTGCACTAGTATTATCACATCTTATAGGGATGTGATCTAGCTGAAGTCCAAAGTCTAGAAGTTGTTGCTTCATCCATAGGATTTGAGCACTTCCGACTACAACATATTCAGCCTCAGCGGTGGATAATGTCACACTATTTTGTTTCTTGCTATGCCAAGAAACTAGAGAATTGCCAAGCAAGTGACATGTCCCACTAGTGCTTTTTTGATCCAATTTGTATCCAGCAAAATCAAAGTCAGAATAACTAATAAGACTACAAGTGGCACCTTTGGGGTACCACAAGCCCACTTGTGTAGTGCCACCAAGATATTTCATAATACATTTTACAGCACTTAAATGCGACTTTTTAGGATTAACTTAGTATCTAGCACACATGCATACGCTAAACATTATGTTTGGTCTACTAGTAGTGAGATAAAGAAGAAATCCAATCATACCTCTATATTTGGTAATTTCTACAGGATTACCTGCTTCGTCCTTATCCAAGTAACATGAGGTACTCATTAGTGTATCCATATGTTTTGAGTTATCCAATCCAAACCTTTTGAGAAGCTCTTTGCAATACTTGGTTTAGCTAATGAATGTTTCATTCCTTGTTTGTTTGATTTGAAGCCCAAGAAAGAAATTGAGTTCTCCTATCATAGACATCTCGAACTCGCTTTGCATGATTTTAGCAAATTCCTTGCACAAATTTTTATTAATGGCACCAAATATAATATCATCTACATATACTTGTACAAGGAGTATGTCATGCTTTTTATTTTTAATAAAAAGGGTAGTATTAACCTTTCCTCTTGTAAAACTATGTTCTAAAAGGAACTTACTCAACCTTTCATACCAAGCTCGAGGAGCTTGTTTTAAGCTATATAAAGCCTTTTTCAATTTGAAAACATGGTTGGGTAGTTCATGATTTTCAAAACGTAGAGGTTGATCAACATATACCTCCTCTTGAATAAAGCCATTAGAGGAAGTCGTGTTCTCTTGAAGTGGCTAAGCTCTTTATACAAGAGTCTAGCTCTGATACCACTTGTTACTAAGTGGCTTCCAGCACTTAAGGGGGGTGAATTGAGTAATTAAAACATTTTCGCAAATCCTTTTTAACACAAATTTTTCAAAGCAATATATTGAATATATAAAGATGATGAAATGCCTAAAAAATAGTAAATAAACAATTAAGAAATAATAAATAAATTGCAATAAATAAAGAGATAAAGAGAAGAAAAGCAGACACAATATTTATCCTGGTTCGACCACTAAACCACTTGTGGCCTACGTCCAGTCCTCGAAACACAGTTCAAGATTTTTCCACTAACAATACAAGCTTAAACAGGTGCTTGCAACCGTTACAAACTAGAGCACTTTTCACACACAGGGACATTGAACCCTTGTGCTAAAGCCTCAACCTTCAGGGATACCTCACCCTTATACAATCCTAAGGGATACCTCACCCTCGATACAAAGAATCAGAATATAGATGAAGAGAAACTCTCACAAAGAGTAAAATATCACAAATTGAAGCACTAGGGAGCTCTTTCAAGAATATCTCAAAGTTTTAGCAAAAAGAGCACAGAAAATAAGAGAAAAAGATGAAACACGTTTTTCAAGCAAGCAGAGAATAATCAAATTATTAGGCAACTCATCAAAGGTGACCCAAGGCCTCTATTTATAGAGCCTTGTATGAGAATGACTGTTAGGTGCAATTAATATGATAATAAATGCTGAAAACGTTTACGTATGAATTCAAAAATCAAAACAGAGCCTCGTGGGTTATTCGAATACCATCATGGTATGTTCGAATACCATTGATTTTATTACTTATAAAAAAAACAGTTCAAAAGCAAGTTATTCGAATACCATCAGGGTATATTCAAATACCTCTATTTTAAAGACTTTACAAAAACAATTTAGAAGGATGTTATTCGAATACCTCTTAAGTGTATTTGAATACCTCTGTTGAAAACACAATTTTTTGAAATTAGGTATATTCGAATACCTCAATTTTCAAACAGATTTTGAAAGGCTCTGTATTCGAATTGCATGCATGCTATTCAAATACCTCTTTTGAAAACATGAAAACATATTAAGATAGAAGCAGATTATTCAAATACCTTAGAGGTTATTCGAATACCTCTGTTGAAAACCATTTAAAAAACCTTTAGAAAACAGACCGGGTGATTTCTGAATTTCTACAAACTTTTTTTTTATCTTTCAAAACACCATATTAAAACTTTAATTTAGTTTGTAAGAAATAGGTTTTTAGATCTTTTACATCAAACAATGAGATATCCAATAAAAGCTCCATACAAAATAGATCCTAAGTCCTAAAGGTAATCTTGAAGATCTTGGACTTGTTCTTCTCATCATCTTCATGTTTGTTATCATCAAAACTCATCTTCATTGTTGCATAGTAATCACATCTTCAGCCTTTCCACCTATCTTCCATGCAGTTTGTTAGAATTTCTTCTTTGTTTTCTTCTTTCTCCATGTGTAGCTAAACTTCTCTAGTTAGGTGATGATGAATCTTGTTCTTGGATGATGTAAATTTGTTTTTGTGTTTAATCTAAGTTTCTATTTCATGATTTACATGTTTATCTCTTCTCTTAATGCTTTTCTTGATTTGACTAATTTTGAAATGATTTAAGAGTTTATATATGATTTAGGAAAATTGTGCACGAATCTAGAACTTGTGATAAGCACCTCAATTTTTGCAATCATTAGGAATAAACGTTGTAGGTTGTGTAGTATTGCTCCTTGTTCCCTTGTTTTTTTATAAAGCCTTCTATATTTGAGGTTATACTAACAGATTGGTTAACTCAAAGTAGTGTGAAGATAATTAATATACAAAGGGATTGAATATTGATTAATTTTAGGAATTTGATCATGAATCACAAAATAGAACCTAGTTAAACTAATCTTTGAATTTGCATCAAAAGAGTTCAAGTGAAATCTGAACCCTAACACTTTGAAATCATTATATTTCATCCTTTGTCTAATTGATTTATTTTACTCTTGTTAATTTTAAATACTTTCTTGTTAGTGTTTTTCAATTTAGATTTATTTTTATGTTATTTACAATTTTATTAAATCTCAATTTTCAATAGTCTAAATAGTGTTGATTTAATGAATTTATTAATCAACAAAATAATCTTTGTGGGACAATATTCTTACTCATCATTTTATTAGTTTTGCGATTTGGTACACTTGCCAATATCACAATAGTGATTCTGCTATAATTCTAACAGTGACTAATGGGTTGAGTTGATTTTGTGAATGCCTAGAATTTGTGGTATTTTGACATTGTTATCTTTCTTTTTATGCTCAAACTTCTACTTATAATGTGGTATTTTGAATACAATAAATTGAGCAAATATTCATTGGTTGTACTCTTCTTTTCTGCTAGAATATCTCTTTCCAATGGCTCCAAACAAAAAGAGAAAGGAGACAGTAAGATCCAATTCTAGAAGCATTGCTTTTGATAACCACCATTTTCGCTCTCCTTAACATGAAGAGCGGCACAAGAAAGTAGTAGGGAAAAGGGGCACAATTAGAGAAGCAGTAATTGAACTGCAGAGCGAGAGGTATAGCCCCATTCTTAATGAAATCAAGCAAACAAATTGGGAAAGATTCTGTGCACCACCTCAACCAAGCTGGCCTACGTTGGTTAAGGAATTCTACACCAACAAATTCAAATGAGAAGAAGAAAAAAGGACTTCCATTGACATATGCTAAAAGATTCAAGACTTATATGAGAGGTCATGAGTTTTAGTTTAGCAAGGATGAATTGAATGAGCTGCTTAGTAAAGGAGTCAATTTTCAAAGAGCTGAGTATTGTGGATACGCCAGATTAGCCAACCAAGAGTTAGACCAAGAGGGAGTTTTTCAAGAACTTTGCAAGGAAGGTGTTGCATGGGAATGTGATGTCAATGATGCACCAAAGCATCTTAAAAAGAGCGATTTGAAACCTATTCCCAAGGCCTAGTGCACCTTTGTAAAAGCCACACTTGTTCCCTGCTTCCACACCCATGAGGTAACTATAAACAGGGCTCTACTTATCTATGTCATTGTGACTAGTTTCCCATTGAATGTGGGATAAGTGATTGCATCTCACATTAATGAATTAGCTCACTGTGACGTGGCATACCCCTCTATCATCACCAAATGTTGCTTAAAGGAAGGCATCCCGCTGGAAAATGATATGGAAGAAAGATGAGCTCTATCGTGCACTCTACCATGCTGGAGGCAAACTTCAGCGAAGACGGTGTGCCAATCCAACATCCTGCCCCACCAGCTTCAATCAAATAGAGGAGGCAGCAACAATCAATCAGAGAAAGGCTAACCAGGGTCAAGCGAGAAGTGTGAGACTGCAGAGGGATGTTAACCCACTGTACCCATTGCATGTTTGGAATGGAAGGAATGATATGCATCCTAGCTTCTCAACTGAACTTAGATTTGAATGAGCTTGGTGACCTTCCCCTCTACGTCCCACATGAGGAACAAGAGGAGGAGGAAGATGATGAGGAGGAGCATGATGAGGATGAGGAGCAAGAATGAATAAACCACTAAACAATGAGTTTTTTTTTTCCTTCATTTTTTTTGTTTTTACTTTTTCTTTGTTAATTGCTTATATTTTGTTTGCACAGTGAGGGCACTGTTTATCTTAAGTTTGGGGGAGTAGCTTTGCTAATTTTTTTTAGTTTTCTTCTGTATGTTAGTGTTTTGTTTTGAATCACATTGTTGAAACTAAGCATACCTGTATGTTAAATTGAATATCCAATGATTACATGAACTGTGGACTGATCTCTTTTCTTGAGAAATCACATGAGAATTCAAGAGTTGTGTTTATCTCTATTGTTTCAATTATGTATGAATACATCTCCCATCTTTATGTTTAGTAGACCTTGAAATATGAATGCATGTTAAGTGTTGAATCTCTAGCACAAGTAAGTTTTTGGGTCAAATTAGTTTTAGAATTAAAGAATTTAGGTAGAAATTAGATAAGTTTTAATTGTTTAAGAGTATTATAGGTTTTTGGTGTTCATTGGCTAATGGAATGCAAATTTTTTATTGAAACAGGTTTGGATTTAACTTAGAAGAAAGAGAAAGATGTTTCTCACTTGGTCTGTCGCAAGGCGAGCTTGATATGTCACAAGGCGAGCCTTCATGCATGCCATCGCGAGGCGAGTTGCTGAATGAAAGGATCTTCAAAGTTGTTGTGGGCCTTGTCTCACACGCGGTCCATCGCGAGGCGATATTGGGCCATCACGAGGCGATGGCCATTACCCAGCAAATTTTAAATATTAGATAAAACAATTTTTACAAAACTTTTTTATCACTCTCTGTTGAGGACTTCGATTTTAGGGGTTTTTACCCAGAGCTCTGCTAGGGTTTCATCTTCTTTCACCTCCATTGATTATTCAAGCTTGGGAACAAGATTTTGAAGGATCAATGGCCTCTTCTTCCTCCATTTGTTTGATTTTTCTCATCTCTTCCTCTTCCATCATGAGTAGCGAAATCTTTTTAGGCTATGGTTAGATGAACATTGTTGATACTCTTATGTAATCTATTTTATACTCTCTTACAAAGTTAATTTCATGTAATTGAACACTCTACTCCTTACTTAATGCTAATCAATATTTGATCATTATTGGTTTGAATATGGGTATTTCTTCTAATTGGAAAATTAGTTTTAATGTTGGAACTGAGTTGAGTTGGCATGATTATGATTGAATATAGGAATATATTATTGTAATTATGTGTTCCATGAAATCACTGTCATTAATGCTTAACTTGAATCACTAATTACCTAAGGAATTAGGAGTTGTGATTTGGGTTAAAAGGGTTTTGAATCAAGGGATTGATCATGACTTAATTATGTTGATTGGAACTTCAATTGCATGGTTACTACTTGTTTTGAGAGTTAATCAGTAGCATAAGAGGGTAAACAATGGGATTCAACCCTAGTCGCTTTTCTTTATTGAATTTTCTTCTCCTTAAAAATCCAAAAATATTCTTTAAATTGTCAATTGCTCTGTTTTTAATACATTTCTTTTATACTTGTTTAAAATCAATACAAATCAAAGTTACCAAATCATATTTTTAGTTCAAGTAGAAACAACCTTTTCTTTTGTTTTGATAAAAAGATTACAATCCCTGTGGAGACGATATTTCTTTTCTCATCATTATATTACTTGTAGCGATTCGGTGCACTTGCCGAAATTGTGTCAATAAGTTTTTGGTGCCGTTGCTGGGGATTGATGATTTGATTATCAACAAGGCAAAGGAGTTACTACTTTGGACAATTATTTTGTTTTTATTTTGTTTGTTTTAAATTTTGCCGCATTATTTTAATTCATTTCTATATATACTTGACTTTTACTTACAATTCTCCTAGTTTCTGTTTATGCGAGGGAAAAAAGCAACTGAATTATTGTTTGATCTCAAGATTGTGAAAACAGAAAAAGCAAATAGGAAGAAAGCTAAGAAAGCAAGGCAACTGAAAAAAACTCAAGAAAACAAGCATCTACTTCTTCTTCTCATATTCTCACAAAAAAAGTCATGGCTGAACAACCACCACCTAGGCGGACTTTGGGAGATTTTGGCTAGAGGAACAACCGTCAGAGGTTGGATATTGAGTATCAACCGATGGAGGCAAATGCCTTTGAGATCAGAACTTCTCTTTTGAATGTTCTCAAGCAGAATCAGTTTTCTGGAGTGGATAATGAAGACCCCAACCAGCACTTGGTGAATTTCTTTGAGATTTATGGCACATTGTGTAACACCCTACATAAGGCATCATTTTCGATTAAAAACTTAAAATCTAAAAAAAAAAATCATTTCATAAAAGATTTAAGTTCTAAAATATGGATTTTAAAATTTCTTTTTGCAGAAACATAAACTTACCGAAGCATAAGTAATACAGAAAATAAACTGAAAAAATTAACACACATATTACTTATATCACATAATATTCAATAAAGAAATAAAACATATAACTTACATACTCAGAGAAACAGTAGCAAAACCCAATGACGGGTACTACTATTAGCACAGTAACAATACTAATGAGAAAAATCCAACATACATGTTCCATTTCTCCACCAAACTACATCCTGTTGAAACTGAGAAGATCACTTCTCGACGCCGTCACCGACCACAAAACATTGCTTCCAATAAGTCTAAGAAACTTGCTTCGCCTACTACACGAATTTAAATAATACAAACACAACAAAACAGTACAGTAAAGAGGTGAGATCCCCTTTCACCAATACCAGTACGACAGCAAAGAATGATACGAATGACAAAATCATTCCATACACACAGATATCACAAATATAATCATGTTATAAATTCACAAATAATTCCAATAAACATATATTGTAATAAAATGAACAGCAATAATATTATCGTAACAGATACAACAATTGATACAATTAAATCATATAGTCATATCATGCGTAATAACTCACATTAACACATCATACATAATATCTCCATATTAAATATAAATAACCCCATAAAGATGCAGACCATATATGCAAATATGCACAGACTCATTCCTACTCCATGGAGCTAGACACAGACATCAGAGAGAATGACCCGTAAAGAACTATAAGTACCTCAGGCTGCCCAACCAAACTATTGCACTGTCTTACGTTGTGTCTATAGCCCACTGTCCAATCATCGTGTAGTAGCACACAGTCCAAACATCGTGTAACTACAGGCATTGTACTAAAATAGTTTTTACAAGATCTTGATTAAGTATAGTGCGTGTCGAGATCACTAGTGTGTTGCCAGTTACCACGACCTAGAGGAGTGACCAACTGTCCACATGTGGAATACTCCGCACACTAATGCCTCCAACTCCATACAAAGAAATGAACCACACTACACACAACACGGTGTTATTTGCCTCGTCAATCAAATCACCAATAATCAACCATATTGGCACAACTCAATGCATGAATAAAAATAATAATTATCAAATTACCCTTAGTCTCAAAAATATTCTCATATTACGCAAATACCCTCAATGGCAATAATCTCAAATACAGTACGTTCCCACTTGACGTACCATATTTCCACATGTCCAAAATATAGTACGTTCCCACTTGATGTACCATATTTTCACATGTCTGGGTCCACCACTTTGGCCCGACAGTAAAACTCATTGTTCTATTTATTCACATAGAAATTTTATCGCATTTTCACAATCTCGTCATTTTTACAAACGTTTTTAAATCGCGTAAATATATTTTGTTATTTTTAAAATCGCGTAGTATTTTAAAATCATTTTCTCAATCGCGTAAGATTTTTAAATCATTTTCTTAATTGTTAAGCTTTAAAATCATTATTTTAAAACCGCGTAAGCTAATTTTAATACTTTTAAACTACGTAGAATATTTTTCTTACGTTCAAATTTTATATTCAAACTTTCTTTATTATTAGTCCATTTTTAATTAATTTTGGCGACATTTTATCTAAAAATTTCATTAAGTGATATTTTCTAGGTTTCTATCAAAAATTTACTTTTCTTAATCATAACTAATAATTATATCTCGAAACTTGTTAATGTAATTTAAACTCAAAGGTAAGCTCTACGTTAGTATTTTTCAAGTGTTTAATTTATTTCTTATCCAATCTCGATTTCTCTATTTAAGTTTCTAAAATAAGTTTATTTACTTTCTTCTCTAAAATTCATTAAAATCCATTCTTAGTGAATAACTTTAACTTCGAAACATTATAAGTAGGCATGTTGGCCCAAAATCATTCTATGTATTAAAATCATATTTAGTTGTTTCTTATCATCTAATCTCTTATAAAAATTGTTAATCCAATTTATTATCATTAAAATCATTCTCTTTATATTTCTAAATTTATTAAATTGAGTTCCCCTTTATTAAATTACATAATCTACTCTTAGAAAATAATTTAGATCAAAAGTGTCTTAAATTGGCATGTTGGCCGAAATTCACTATGTTTAAATCATTTTTAAATTATCTTCTACTTACTAAGTTCTTGTAAAAATCATTACTAATTAAGTTTATTACTCCTTCCTTTAGAAAATAGTTGAGAACATTTGGGTTCTCTTTGGGATAGTAAAAACCGTGAGCTATATGTGTTCTTTGGAACACTCATGCAATTCTTTAACATATGATTCATGTCCTACAATAACTATCATACATCTATGAACACATACTATATATTAAAGCGATCATAAAACACATACCATATATTTTAAAGCTATAGACATGCTTGCACACAAAATCAATCACAAATAGGAAAACTTTAAACAATCAAGTGAATGAATCCTTATGGATTTTTCACCACAATCATATCCATTCCTCACCACCAACACATGGTTGATGAGGGTAATCTCCCTCTTACCTTAAAGGAAGACAAAATCTACTACTCCTTCTCCTAGGGATTTCGGGTTCACCTCCAAGAAAACCTAAAGATCTTAAACAAAAATTTAAAGAGTTATAACTATAGGAGAAAAATATAAACTACGGATAAATCATGGCTTAGAACCTTGAAAAAGAAGTTAGAAATGAAGAATAAGGATTTTCACCTTCTAGGAAAAATCTCCAAAGTGATTTTCCAAGCTTAAGATGATAGATTTTGGAAGAACTCTCAACTAGAGATGTTCTTAGAATGGTGTTTAGGTTTGGAAAATAAGGTTGGATAAAATTTTAGATGGATGGATGGTAGTTTAGGGTTCTTGGCCGAATTGCTTGGAGAAGAGTAACAATGGTGGTTTGTATTTTTGGAAGAGAGAATGTGTAGTAAAGTGTTAGAGAATGAAGTGAAATTTGCTCTCCAAAGTGGTGCATGGCCGTGTAACTCCATAGAGAGAAAGGTGGCCACTTTGTTTGACCTTCCAAGACTCCATCCTAGCCTTAGATGTGATCAAAGGTTGAGATCAAAACTTGATCACCAAGCTTGTCTTCCATTGGCTAACCCAAGCCTTGTCATAAGCCTAGTCACTTGTTCTTGAATGTTCTTCCTTAATGATGATCACTAATTAAGTTACTAATCTCATTTAAGTTTCTATGCACTCATAATCTAGTTTAATTAGGAAAATTAGTTACATTACTAATTAATTAGCATTCTTATAATCCAAAATTCAAGAGCTATTGATCATATCAATGGTTAATATTAGATAGTGATATGCTCAAATCTAAGCCATTAGATCTTATCTCCATGAAATTTTAGCCATTTAGATTCATCTTCAAAGATAAAGGGTCAAGATCTTCTCTACATTCTTCTCATCCAATGGTCACAATTGAATCTAACCATTTTTGTGAGACCAATCTCCACCGTCCATTAAATCAATGGTGGATATCCAAGCCTTCCTCACCAAGCTCATTCTTTACAATCATAGATTAGATCAATGGTTGATATTCAAAACTCAACCTTTTCATCCAACGGTGTAAATCAAGTCAAGCTCTCTTTGTTGACTTAATTCCTATTGGCTTAAAATAAATCAAGCCACTAACGTTGACTACTTTCTCTAAACGTAGGTCCCGCAAATCAATTGAGGGTCCTACAAACCAAAAGTGGGTCCCATGGACATTCCCGGGTCCACTGTTGTTTTATTTATACTGACTAATAAAATAATATTATAATAATATAAAATTATTTTATTACACAGTTAAATCCTAAAAATTAAAAGATTGATACACGTATCATTTAGAATTGGGTTTAGTAAGATCCTCTAGCTCCGAATAATTAAAATAAAATTTTTCCCGGCCTGAAAATTATTATTTTCTTGACTCGGAGCAAATCACACTAAACACCCAAATACAGTTACGAAACAGTCAAATTAATTTTATAACACAAAAAAAATAGAAAATAGCACAATTGGGACAAAATCATAATTTAGCCAAAAATTTAGGTGTTACACATTGAAGTAGGATGGTGTTTCTGAAGAAGTTAAGAGAATGAGATTGTTTCCTTTTACGTTGCGAGACAGGGCCAAGGATTAGTTGCAAACACTTTCTCAAGGGAGTATTACTACTTGGAATGAATTAGAGAACAAATTTATGGATCAGTTCTTCCTTACCTCCAAGTTCATCAAGAGAAGGGCTGAAATTACTAGTTTTGAGCAAAAAGATGGAGAAAATCTTTATGAAGTATGGGAGCGGTTCAAAGGGCTTTTGAAAAGATGTCCCAATCATGGTTTTGATGACTTAACACAAATGCAAACATTTTGCCATGGGTTAAGACCGAATACAAAGATGATGCTAGATGTTTCAGCAGGAGGTACAATGAATAACAAGACGGCTGAAGAAACAAGAGAGTTAATGGAAACAATGGCTTCAAATGAGTATCTTATTCATCATGATAGAGGAGTGCAAGTTAGGAAGGGTGTTTTAGAGCTAGATGCACATAATGCTCTATTAGCCCAAAACAAGTTGGGTTCCTAACAATTGGAGGTTCTCACTAAACAGCTTCAAGCCTTACAAGTAGGTTCTTCTCAATCTCATCATTCCAAGGCTGTGATGCAATGCATGAGGTGTGATTTCTGTGGGGGAGGACATGAGAATGGTGCTTGTGAAGCTCAAGGTGATCCAAATGAGCAAGCCAATTACATGGGGAATTTTTAAGGGCAACGAGGGAATCCTTATTCCAACACCTATAATTCAGGGTGGAGGAATCATCCCAACTTTTCTTGGAAGCAACATGAAGCTCCTCAATCAAGCAAACTTCCTCAACTACAGCAACCTAAAGAGAAACCTACTGCCTTAGAAGAAGCATTGACTCAATTCGTGCAGATGACTCAAACTAATTTCCAAAATCTTGAGGCTCATTTCAAAAACCAAGAAGCATCCATCAAGAACCTTGAAATCCAAATCGGACAGCTCTCAAAGCAACTTGCTGAACAATCCAGGGGATAATTTTCTAGGAATACAATGGATAATCCCAAGCATGAGTCTTGCAATGCCATCACTTTGAGGAGTGGAAAGGTAGTAAAAGGAAACAATACTGGTGTAAGAGAAAAGGTGGTGATAGAGGAACAAGAAGACAAGCAAGACAAGAAGGCTGAAGAAAAAGTAAAGGGAAGAATCAAGTCGAAGGATATGATCTGACCACCAATCTATATTTCAAGGTTCCATTTCCTTATAGACTAAAGAAGGAAACTCAGGAGAAACAAGATAGACAGTTTTTGAAGTTCTTGGACATCTTCAAGAAATTGTACGTAAACATTCCTTTTGCTGAAGGTCTTGAACAAATGCCATCATATGTTAAGTTCACGAAAGAGCTCTTATCTAGAAAGAGGAAGTTTGAAGATAGCATCACTGTGACACTTACTGAAGAGTTCAATTCTATTTTAAAGAAGAAGTTGCCACCAAAGCTCAAGGATCCAGGTAGTTTCACTATTCCCTGTGAAATTAGCTCACAATTTTCAAGAAAAGCACTGTGTGATTTGGGAGCTAGTGTCAACTTGATGCCATTGTCTATCTATGAGAAATTAGGTTTGGGAGATCCAAAACCCACTTTCACTATGTTGCAACTTGTTGATAGATCCCATTTATATCCTTGGGGTGTGGTTGAAGATATGCTTGTAAAGGTGGATAAATTCATTTTTCCCATGGACTTCTTCATTGTAGATGTGGATGAGGATGTTGATATTCCTCTTATTTTTGGAAGACCATTTCTAGTAACTTCAGGAGTATTAATTGATGTGCCTATAGGAGAACTTATTTTGATGGTGGATAGAGATCAAGTGATTATCAATGTCTTTGATAAGTCTTCACCAACATCGGATCTTTATGCTCCCATTAATTGTATTCAAGATAAGTCTCAAAAGGAGTTGACTAGTAAGAGCTCTTCACCATTGATTAATACTAATTCTCCTAAGATTGTTGATGAAAAGGAGAAAGGTCCTCCTCTCTCTAAGATTGTTGGAATAAGAAAAGATCCTCTTGTTTTCCCTGATTCATTGCAGATAGGTCCTCCTATTTCTCATAATTTAGTGCACCAAGGGCCAAAATCTTCTGATAAATTGAAACCTGATCTGTCATTTGTTAAAAAATTGAGACCTCCATGGCCTGATGAAATATCACGTGCTAAGGTTTATTCAGAACAACCAGGTTCAAGTCAATTTCCAAACGCCTCTGGAGAAGATGCCAAGGCACACTTAGGATAGCCATTTCAAACTGGAGTTCAAAATGTTAGTGGAAGGGATACAAGGGCTAGTGATTAAGGAAGGAAGCATTGGTCTGAGAAAAGAAAAGTGTCATCCTACTTTTCTTGTTTCAAGCCACCTTGATGAGTTGAGGAGGCAACGTCAAGCTAATGACGTTAAACAAGCGCTTCTTGGGAGGCAACCCAAGCAATTCTTCTTTCTTAATCTTTTTGAATTTATTTTGAGTAGCAATTTTCTTGGTTTTGTTTACATAAGAATAAAATGCTAGTTTTGATATGATTTTGTGCTTGTTGCTACAGGAATAATGTTGCAATTTTGTTATTTTAAGCAAGGAATCAAGTGATGGGAGCTAGAATTGAAATATGGAGAAGTCAAGTTCCTCGCCAGGCGAATGTACTTGCTCGCCTAGCGAAATCAGTACTTCAACCTCCATTGCCTAGCGAGGAAAATACATCGCGATGCGATTTGCAAGAAAAACAAGGGATTTATGTGCCTCGACCTGTTATCGCGAGGCGGTAGTTCTTCCATCGCGGGGTGAATTTCTAACTAAAAGCCTCTGACTTCCATCGCGAGGCGAGGAGGAACATATTGCCAGGCGAGAGATTGAATTTAAAAAGTCTAGATTTGGCTCAGGGAGTATCGCCTCGCGGGAATTCAACATTGCGAGGCGAATTTACAACAAGACTCCTCTGACTTTCATTGCGAGGCAAAGAATGGGCCATCGCGAGGTGATATGGGAAGTATAAATTCAAAGTTTTTCCCTAGTGCCTATCGCCTTGTGGTAGTTCACCATCGCGGGGCGAATTTTCAGCAAGGACTCGCTGACTTTCATCACAAGGCGACAACTCGAGAACCATCTCCCATTCTTGCCCAGTGTGTGCCGTCGTTGGGCGACAGTATGTTGTCACCAGGAGATGGGTCGCATTCTAGAAATAGAAGCTCATTTGCAGCATTTTCCCACACACATATTCCACATGCTCTGCTAGGGTTTTTACTTAGTCCCTCACCTAATCTCAATTTTTTCCATTTTTGGAGAAGTTTCTTCCATCGTAACTCTTTTTGGAATTATTTTACAAATTTTGTGGGGGGATTCTTCCCTTATGCGAGTAGAATAGAATGATAAGACAATGATTGCCATTTTTCATGAATGTTGTGTATGCACTGAACTCATTCCTTAATTAAATTTCACAATTATGAACTTAACACTTAAGTTTTGCATGAGTTGTATAATCAAAGAGCTGAAATTTTGCTTGAGTGTGTACCTCTTAAGCAACTCATTGTAATTTTAATCAGAGTGAAATTGATTGTGGCATGTTTTTCCTCACTTTCACACACTTGTGAGTACATGGGCCTAAACACTGTCATCTCTTTCATGTGTGCTTCCATTGCATGTGGCATCCTTCAGAACTTGACTTAGTTCTTAGTGGTTTTGCTTGCTTATTCAGACACACTGAGGCATTTTTCTTGTGCTTAACTAGAGACTAAATAAACCACCTGAACATTTTGGTCTTTTGCTAAGCCCCTTGAGCCTTTAGCCTTTTCTTTGAACTGAACCATCATTTCAAGGCAATAACTGGAAAACCATTGTCCCTACTTACTTGGAGTTAGGTATGGGTCAATTCATGACATGTCTTGGCAAATTACTAAGTTTGGGGTTGCTTGAGGGCAAGTAACGTTCTAAGTTTAGGGTGAGTATACAAGGACTTTTCCTTGTCCTACAAAAAAGAAAAAAAAAGAAAAATTAAAAATAGAAAAAGAAAACAACAAAAAAAAATAAAAAAAAATTATATGAAAAAAAAACTTGCACATATATGTAAATATTTTCCTTTTGTTTCTCAATTCATTTGTTTTAAAAAAAATGTTTTGGGGAATTCTGCAATGAATAAATTGAGGGTTGTTTTATGAGTATCATGAATTTGCGTATGTCTAATTCCAAGTACAAAAAGCCTCTTATCCAAATGATTTCCTACCTTTGCCTAAGCCCCATTACAACCCAAAAAGACCTCTTTTAGTGTGTGTGTGCATTGCATGGCATTTACCTCTTTAGAATTTTTTCAAGCTTATGGTAAGGTGCTGCTTGTAATGTGAATTGAGTGTACATAACACCTCTAGGCACTTGAGTGAAACACCTATTCTGGAGAGGAGTAGTGAGGATTGATATGTTGCTCTTAGTGGATCAAAGGTTATGGTTACATAAAGTTGTGATGATTGGGAACACAAATGCAAAAGAGTAGGTGAATTGATTATGCAATGATTGTTGAAATTTTTGTGGATTGTTCAATCTTGTGACTCTGTTGGAATGACTTGTTTGATAAATGAATCAAAATTTGGTTTGTTCTCTGACCCTTGTTTGAAATTGGTTGTTTGCTTGAGGACAAGCAAAACTCTAAATTTGGGGTTGTGTTGAATCTCTAGCACAAGTAAGTTTTTGGGTCAAATTAGTTTTAGAATTAAAGAATTTAGGTAGAAATTAGATAAATTTTAATTTTTTAAGAGTATTATAGGTTTTTGGTGTTCATTGGCTAATAGAATGCAAATTTTTGATTGAAACAGGTTTAGATTTAACTTAGAAGAAAAAGAAAGATATTCCACACTTGGTCTGTCACAAGGCGAGCTTAATGTGTTGCAAGGCGAGCCTTCATGCGTGCCATCGCGAGGCGAGCCTTCATGCTTGCCATCGCGAGGTGAGGAACAGCCATCGTGAGGCGAGCTGCTGAATGAAAGGATCTTCGAAGCTGTTGTGGGCCTTGTCTCACACGCGGGCCATCGCGAGGCGATGGTCATTACCCAGCCAGTTTTAAATATCAGATAAAATATTTTTTACAGAACTTTTTGATCACTCTCTGTTGGGGACTTCGATTTTGGGGGTTTTTACCCAGAGCTCTGCTAGGGTTTCATCTTCTTCCACCTCTATTGATTATTCAAGCTTGGGAACAAGATTTTGAAGGATCAATGGCCTCTTCTTCCTCCATTTGTTTGATTTTTCTCTTCTCTTCCTCTTCCATCATGAGTAGCTAAATCTTTTTAGGCTAGGGTCAGATGAACATTGTTGATACTCTTATGTAATCTGTTTTATACTCTCTTACAAGTTAATCTCATGTAATTGAACACTCTACTCCTTGCTTAATGCCAATCAATATTTGATCACTATTGGTTTGAATCTGGGTATTTCTTCTAATTGAAAAATTAGTTTTAATGCTGGAATTGAGTTGAGTTGGCATGATTATGATTGAATATAGGAATATATCATTGTAATTATGTGTTCCATGAAATCATTGTCATTAATGCTTAACTTGAATCACTAATTACCTAAGGAATTAGGAGTTGTGATTTGGGTTAAAGGGGTTTTGAATCAAGGGATTGATCTTGACTTAATTATGTTGATTGGAACTTTAATTGCATGGTTACTACTTATTTTGAGAGTTAATCAGTAGCATAAGAGGGTAAACAATGGGATTCGACCCTAGTCGCTTTTCTTGATTGAATTTTCTTCTCCTTAAAAATCCAAAAATATTCTTTAAATTGTCAATTGCTCTATTTTTAATACATTTCTTTTATACTTGTTTAAAGTAAATGCAATTCAAAGTTACCAAATCATATTTTTAGTTCAAGTAGAAATAACCTTTTCTTTTGTGTTGATAAAAAGATTACAATTCCTATGGAGACGATATTTCTTTTCTTATCATTATATTACTTGTAGTGATTCGATGTACTTGCCAAAATTGTCTCAACATTAAGCTTAGATAAAGTTTATGGAAAAGCATGCGCGTGAATTACTTGCATCTAGAAGTTGTTTAGATTCTCTCTTGAGGCGAAATCCTAGACAATGCATGATCAAGGAAATGATAAGGGCATTCTTTGGACCGTTTGAGTCTTTCAAGCCATCCTTTGAATAATATTATATCCATAGGTCCCCTTTTGCAGCCTTGTTTATTTTTTTCCTTTATTTATTTTCTTTACCAACATTTTCCTTTCCCTTTCAAGAAAAACAAAAATTCCCTCTCACACACCTTTTGTTAAGTGTATATCTTGTATTATTTTACTATTCAAGCCATCTAATTAGTATTTTTGTGCATAAAGTATTAAAAGAGCTTAAAAAAAGTGATAAAGAATGGAAGGAAAATGAAAAGTATTTCATGAAAAAAAAATAAAGTGGTGGCTCGTTTTGTAGCTTAACGATTAGAGTTTTTTCAGATTCAGTCTCACTATCATTATCATCTTCTACTATGTGCACACTTTCTCGCTTCACCCATCCTTTCAATCAATCTTTCTTTTGTTGGATTTGCTCAATTTTATGCACTCTAGCAACCAGTTAAGACATATCAACAAATTGCTAATTCACTAGCTTCTTATGGATGGCAATGTATAACCCTTCAATGACTATTTTAACCACTTCAGGTTCAGAGACTAGGGTAAAGCATCTACCCCGCATTTGTCTAAATCGGCTAAAATAGTCATCTATGCTTTCATTAGGATTTCTCTTGATATTAAACAATTCAATTAATCTCACCTTCATTTTATGCCTAAAGAATTGCTCATGGAACAATCTTTCGAGTTGTTCCCATGAGTGTACAGAGTGGGAAGGCAAGGTCGAGTACCATGTGAAAGCATTTTGTGTTAGAGAATTACGGAACAACTTCATTTTCAAGTACTTATCAATTGATAAGTCACCACACTATGTTGTAAGTCTGGCTATGTGTTCGATAAAAGACTCACCTCCTTCTCTTGAGAACTTAGAAAATTTAGGAATCTTGCATCCTCTAGGGAGTTCTATCTAGTTTATCCATTCTAGAAAAATGCACACAAATTAAGGATAGAATGTCGATACAACATTTAAGCTAAACCTGGGAAGGGCATGTTCAATAGCCCTGTTCACTTGTGGCTCAAAGGATTGACTCACAATGGTTGTCTTGGACCAGCACCATAAATCGACTGATATTGGTAACCTTATTGACACGATCGCCTGGTCCTGCAGCAGGATGTGTCTGAGTCTGAGTTTGGTTTTGATATACAAGAATTTGGTATCCTGCATTTGAAGGTGGTAGAGTGCACACGAATGAGATTGAATTGTGCCTTTTTAAAGCCCTTTTCCTAAACACTTTCTGAAACTTAAAACAACTTCCTCAAGTATGAAACTTGGATGATCATAGTTGTTAGTAACTAAGCAGTAATCAGAAAGGTAACAAAGTTCAGAAAACACTTAGAGAATGCTTAGAGAGGCTTCTCTTAACAGTCTAAAAAACTTTTACTTATTTAGCCTTTAATTAGAAAAAAAGTTTTCACAAACTTATCTCGTTATTAGATTGAACTTACAGAAGTTTAGAAAAATCATTAAACTCAGAGTTTAGAAAACTGATTTAACAGCAAATTTAGAAAATAAAGAGAAATGGTAGAGAAGCAGTACACACAGGAGTTATACTAGTTCCGTAAACCACTTGCCTACTTCCAATCCCCAGCAAAACACTAGAATTTTCACTATCAGAGTATTATTTTCAATACAACCTCTCCATGCTCAAGTATAAACGAGTATTCTTTTCACATCTAGCCTCTCCAGGCTTAAACGAATATTATTTTCTCACCTAGCCTCTCTAGGCTCAAACTTAAACCTTTTATGGGTCGAGTTACAAAGAGATAGTGCATGGGTTTATGTTTGCACTCACTAACTTTCCAAGAGTGGATATTACAAATCAAAACAAAGCAAACTATCATTCTTCTACTAAAAATATACAAGGAACTATGAGTGGAATAACTTTTTGTAGATCAAAAAGGAAATATATAGTTGAGAATAAGATCGAAAAACAACACTTTTCTTAGCAATAATATCACTTCAACAACCAAGTCTTTCAGCTTTAAATGCTTCAAATTAGCTTCAAATTATAGCCTTGGATGAATTATAGCCATTGAGAATGCATTTAATGTGTCTGTTCACTTTTCTGGTGCATCAGGAAACTAGCCATTATTTTCTCTTCTTCTAATGTGGTTTTTGGTAGCTTTCCAACATTCTCATTGTGACTAGGAGGCTTGTTTGGTGACTGGACTCGATGTAAGTTAGAAGAGATGACTTTGACTTTTGACCTTGAAGAGTTTTCTGATCGCATTTGATGGTTTTCTTATCTACTTTCTAATAGGTATTCTAATTAGGTTTTCTTATGTCTTTTTGAAGCTAGTGTTCCTCATATCTAAATTAAATTCCAAGTTCTAACACACTTCAACACACACATTAGAACAGTTCATAAGATAGACAAATTTAATAACCATAAGTGATCAAAATTCTAAGAGTGCAGTGAGTTTTCTGATAGTTACTCATAATATACTTAGAAAAGTATTGGTTTGTTAGTCATCAAAACTCATTCTTGAGTGCACACTTCAACATACCAAGGGGTCTTGGGATTTTGGATCTAACAACATTTTGTATATTGTGATGAGGATGCAACACTTCTCCAATCCTAGTCAACATGGATGCAGTTCCATACTGTAGAGGATATGGTTGATCAGGCTGTTGTGCAATGCCTACGACCTTTAGAGTTGCTTGGCCAATGGAGCCTGGATTATTTTCTAAATCGGGCTCTCATCTTAGAAGGCAACTAAGCCTCGCTACTTGTTGGGCCAATGCGTTACATGCATTACTAGTCGACTCAATCAAGAGAGTAAGGATTGTGTTCATCTGCTGAGTCACCATGTGAACCATCTCATGGTTACTATCATCCACTTGTTGCCTATTTGTAGTCGATGCCTTGATTGTGTTGCTTTGAGGCCCTTGAGGCATAGCCATTGTCATGTTTGGGAAGAGAGGAGCAGCAAGGGCTCCATGTGACCTTGTTGTGTTGGGCACACGTACCACACGACCCATGAAACCCAATTATAGGGGTATGTTCATTGAAGCATTGGGGCCTATCATGGAAAAATGATATTGTCTTGGGGGAATAATCCCTAGAGGAATTGAGGGATTTGTCGGTGCATATATCGACATAGTAATTCTCATAGAGTCAACAGTGGTTAGCAGCATAATAATTCCCACAAAATCAAGAGGTTATTCATGGTTATGAATATTTGATCCTTGATCCTCTGGTGTAGAAGTCATTACCTCTACAGAGGCATTTGAAGCAGGCACGTTGCCTTTAGTGTCTGCATTCGTAATGGGGGTTTCAGTTCTAGAAATCTCAATTGACATTATTTTGTGGATAATGTAACACCCCAAAAAGTGTTTGTTTAATTATCAATGATCATTTTATAATATTCTTGATTTTTAGGAATTTTTCGGAAACAACGAATATTTTAATATATTCTACATTTTACATGCACACTGAGCAGAGATCTGCAGAAGTCAGTGTAACGCTCCAGAAGTCATTTATTTTATCATAAATAGTCATTTTTCAATATTTGTGATTTATGTGAATTCTTTTGAAATTTTTCGGAAATGACAAATATTTTAATATATTTCTCATTTTGCGTGTGCGTTGAATGCAATATTTTCCCTGTGGCTGGTAAACTCTAAATTGTGGACATGTCGATGGGGGATCTTACCAAATCCGAGGCCGGGCATAATTTACGAGATTTACGTTTTTCGAGGTTTTACCCGATAAATGAAGTCGCAGAATCGTAAAATCATCCGATAGACAATAAAATATTATTTTCATCATCTGAAACTCTTCTACACTGGGGAAAAAATGATACTGACAGTGTAAATATTCATCTGTGTTAGTGTGCCCAATTAGGAGATAACCTTACTTTCACTTTATCGATAAACGTGCGAAACTTCCCTTGCAAGCTTGGAGGAAGCTTCTAGGAAATTTCCTTCCCTCTTTCCCCATGCAAATGATCACCTCTCCCTTCTCTCTCCTCACTCACGGCTGAAGCAAGATTTTGGGGGGGGAAATATTTTGCTTTTCACTTAATTAATCATAACACATTATTTCAAAATTACACCTAATGCACCTTCTCTCTCTACCTTCACTCTTCTTCTTCCTTTTGAGATTTTCTCCTCCTTCTCTCTAGAAGCACACGGCCAGCAGCCCTCCATGGCCTCATCCATCACAAAAATTTCATCCAATCCCATTTTCTTAATCCTCTCCATCTCCTAAACACTTCTCTTGCTTGTGGTTCTTTGAAAATCCACCATTTTCACCATTTTCTTCAAGCTTCAAGCTTAGGGTTTTTGGGTAAGCTTCTTGATTCTTCACTTTCTTTTCTCATTTTCATTTTTATGGTCTTCTTGGTGACCATCCATGCTTTATTTTTCAAGCATTGGTGCTATTTTGATGAAGTTGAAATTCTAGGGTTCTTGGTGGTGCCCAATCCGAAAATTGCAAAGAAATTCTTGGAGGCTTCCCTTGTTTTCTTCACTTTGGAGAGGAAGACACTCCTCCTCAACCTCTAATAGCATTTAGAAACCTTAGTTGTGGTTGATTGTGAGAAAACCCTAATGAGGGTTATTCTTTGGTTACATGATTTGTGTGTTTACATGTTGTGTATACAATGTTTATGCTATTGGATTAATTGTTTGTGTATATTGGTGTATTGGAATGGATTGGAAGACATGAAATGAAAGAAAATGATTTGAGACTTTCTCTTGGGTGGCCACGGTTCTGGGGCCCAAGAATTGGGGTTCTTTGTGAACAATTGTAATAAGTGAGGGATTTGTTTAATCAAGTGTGTAATGTGAAATCAGTGGAATGGAAAAATTAGGAACTTAATTCCCTAGGGAGGCCACGGCCTCTACGGCCGTTTAGGGCTTAACTATGCAATTTTGGTAATCTTGGAACATAGCAAATCAAAGGATGAAATCATTGGTAATAGGATGGAAAATTAGCAAATTGGAAGAATTGAAATACACTTTGAGATTCATAAATCTTAAAGAACCAAGAATGGAATTGTCATAAAACTTAAGGTAATTAAAATTAGGGCAAGAACAAGAGAGTGTGAGACTTAGAGACCTTAGAATGACCTTCTAAGTGTAAGAATAAATTACCTTATAAAATTTAATTGATTTTGAGAACTCATTTAAAAACAATCCTTGTAAGGTAGGCAACTTTTAGGTAAGGATTCATAATAGACTTTAAAAGTGTATTACTTTATTTAATTTCAATATTATGATGATGTGGGTCCATGTGAATGACCAATGAGGTGTTGATGATTGCTTTGGCCAATTGTGGCATACTATGGAATAGTATGTAATGATGATCATACATGTTCATGCATAGAGTCTTATGCATTGTGAATGTCCCTTGGACTGTTGTTAAGGCCATGTTGCCAAGGAGATTGAACACACCTTAGTGCGGGTGCGAGTAGACTAGTGTAGGTCATTGTAGACCTTGGGGACGTCGGGGTGCGGGTTCCTCACAATGGGCGGTTGGTAGCTCTCTTGCCCGTGGGGCAGACTGATGCAAACGCACCGACGATCTAGACCGAGACACTATCCTATATCGTGGTCTAGCGTAGACTGTCTGCACAATGCCTGGATGTGCACGTGTAAAACTATTGAGTTATAACACTTTGGCCTTGGCAGCCGAGTTGCAGACGTGTCTCCTGATCTTTCTCTCCGACTGTTTGTGTCTAGCTCCATGGAGTAGGAATTTTGGTATTGTATGCATATGCATCATGAGATGTCATACCATCTGATAATTACTGCTTTATGTGGGTTTGAATTGTTTATTTATTATGATGATGAATGACTGCGTGGAACTTGTTACCTGTTTACTGTTGTATTTACTGTCTATCATTATTATTATTGTTATTGAAATGCTATTTGGGCACGTCGTGCCGTTTTGTTTCTTGCTGCTATAATTGGTATTGATGGTAGGATGTCTTACCTCTTTGTTGCATTTTTGTTATTTTTTACCTATATATTGTGTCCCATCGAAGACGACAGCAAGGAGGTTGGAGCTCCCGATTTCCCCGGCTTCTGGCCTGATCACGATTAGCATCTACTGTGGAGCATGGAGGCACGCATGCACGGATTTCTGGGTGATGTGCGTCCGACCTTCCTTGGGGGGCCAGAGTGCTGGCACATTAACCTGAGTTTCGACCACTGTGTCTACCTGGGAGACGTATCGATCTCGCTGGCCTGGAGACGTTATGACCCCGCCGATTGTTACCTGCTGCATCAGCCTGCATTTGGAGTTTTATCTGCCCATCCGGGAGATGTGGGGTGACCGCTACTACACCCCGCAGGAGGACTTTTTTGATTCCACTGCTCGGGCTCCTCCCCGTGGTTCTGTGGTTCCTATGGAGGTTTCCTCGGATGAGGAGGACCCCGCGGAGGATCCTGACATGATTCCTCCTCATCTGAAGGACTGACATTACTGGTAACTACTGATGGCTGTCAGTGTTTTATTTTGGGGGCCTGATGTTTTATTTTTAGTGGGCTGTATATTCTAATATCTTGGGGATGTATATGTATGATCCTTTGGGTAGGTATAGTTTTGCTTTTTGGGAATTCCAGGCTTGTATCTAAAACATATTTGATATATATATATATCGCCATTTTATTTATGTAATATCAAATCGAACAAAATAACCTTAACTGAAACGAACCGGGTCTTAATTTCAAAAATTTTATTTTTCGCATTTCTATTTGACAATGTGACGTTCCCTCCCAAAAAGGGGCGTTACATTAAGTTGGTATCAGAACCCCAGTTTATGTTTCTTTGGGTCTTGTGTGTGAGCCTGTTTTGTTTGTACTGTGTGAATCTCTGTGATTGGTATTCTGAATGGATACATCTGACTTTCCCTATGTGTTTTAGCTAATCTGATCTAAGAGAAAGCAAGATAGCAAGAGGCGGAGAAATGGCAGCTGCTATAGAGGCAATGCAGAGGATGGTGGAAGTCATTGCGCAACAGAATGAACGTGCTGCTTAGCAACAAGAGAGAGTTGCTCATCAGCTCGAAGCGACTGCCGATGCGCAGAACTTGGAAAAATTTCGTCGTCACAACCCTCCACAATTCAAAGGAGAATTTGATTCGAACAAGGCTAGTTTGTGGATCAAAGAACTGGAGAAAGTTTTCTGTGTCATGAACTGTGCCGAAGACAAGAAGGTGAACTATGCTACCTTCATGTTGGTCGGCAATGCCGAAGATTGGTGGAATGGAACTCAGAGAATACTGGAGGCTGAGGGAAGTGACATCATATGAGACTTGTTCAAGGACAAATTCTTATACAAATACTTTCCTGCAAGCGCGAGACATGCGAAAGAGATGGAGTTCCTCAACCTGAAGCAGGGGAGCATGACCATTAGTGAATATACGGCCAAATTTGAGAACTTGGAGAAGTTTTTCACGCATTTTCCGCATCAACCAGATGAAGCTTGGAAGTGTTGGAAGTTCACTGAAGGACTAAGATATGAAGTGAAGAAGGTTGTTATCACCCTGAAAATTAAAGTGTTCTCGGAGCTGTTGGACACATGTTGTGAAGTGGAGGCCTTGGAACAAGCTAGAGATTTGAGGAGCAAGAACTTTGGGCCTGCAAGGTTCCAAAAAGGTGGAGGCAATAGTTCGAACTGCTTCTAAAAGAAGCCCTATTCTTGACCAACAGGAAGTCAACAACAAACTGGTGGGAGTTCTGGCGGAGGTTCTACTGGGAATCGAACTGGTCAAAATGTGGCATATCCCTCTAAATGCCTAAAGTGTGGGAAAGACCATCTCACGAGAGAGTGCACAATCAAGGGAATCATCTGCTTCAGATGTGGCAGACCGGGCCACATGTCCAGAGATTGCAACCAGGCAAAGGCTAAACCTTCAGTTAATGTAACTCGAGCCAAGAAACCGCAAGCTGGAGGTCGAGTCTACACCATGAGCGGAGCTGAAGCCTCCGAATCTGAAGACTTGATTCATGGGGAGGGCACTATAGAAGGTAATCTTTTAAAAGTACTGTATGACTCTGGGGCAACCCATTCTTTCATATCATATGACTGTGTGCTACGACTTAGCTTACCAATGTCTACCCTACCTTTTGATTTGACTATCTCAACCCCTATTGACAAACCGGTAGTTATTACCAAAGTCTGTTTGAAGTGTCCCTTAATTGTTGAAGGCCGAGTCTTTTCCGTCGATTTAATCTGTTTACCTCTTTCACAACTAGATATAATCTTAGGGATGGACTGGTTGTCTTCCAACCATGTTCTATTAGATTGCTCTAGAAAGACCATAGTTTTCCCAGTGGATGAAGATTCTAGATACTTGACGGCCAACCAAGTACGAGCTTTCTTGAAAGAAGGAGCTCAAGGATACATGCTACTGTCTTCTTTGAAAATCGAGAGCGAGGCTGATCTGAGTACTATTCCAGTAGTGAGGGAGTTTTCTGAACTCTTTCCCGAGGATGTACCTGGTTTACCACCGACGCGCGAGATAGAGTTTGCTATTGACCTTGTACTAGGAGCTGGTCCCGTGTCTATAGCACCTTATTGGATGTCGCCAACGGAATTGGCGAAACTTAAGAAACAACTAGAAGAGCTTTTGGAGAAACAGTTAATCAGACCAAGTGTATCACCCTGGGGAGCACCAGTGTTGTTGGCTCGAAAGAAAGACGGTACCTTGAGATTGTGTGTGGACTATAGGTAGTTAAACAAGCTAACGATCAAGAACAAATATCCACTCCCAAGAATCGACGACTTAATGGATCAACTGAAGGGAGCGGCGATGTTTTCGAAGATCGATCTAAGATCTGGATACCATCAGATAAGAGTGAAAATGGAGGACATACCCAAGACTGCTTTTCGTACCCGATACGACCATTACGAATACCTTGTGATGCCGTTTGGTGTGACGAATGCACCTGCTATCTTCATGGATTACATGAATAGTATCTTCCATCCTTATTTGGACAAGTCTGTTGTCATCTTCATCGACGATATCTTGATATATTCCCCAAATCAAGAGGATCATGTTGATCATCTCAGCATAGTTCTCCAGATTTTGAAGGAGAAGGAACTGTACGCCAAGCTGTCGAAGTGTGAATTTTGGCTAGATGAGGTTAAGTTTTTAGGCCATGTGATCTCGAAGGAAGGGATTGCAGTGGATCCATCAAAAGTGGAGGCAGTGCTACAATGGGAAAGGCCGAAGTCAGTGATGGAGATTCGTAGCTTCGTGGGTTTGGCCGGATATTACAGAAGGTTCATAGAAGGGTTTTCCAAAATTGCTGGACCGCTCACTCAGCTGACAAAGAAGAACCAGGCTTTTGAGTGGACTGATAGCTGCAAGCAAAGTTTCCAAGAGTTAAAGAACTGGCTAACCACCTCACCGGTATTAGTGCTACCTGATCCGAATGAGCCATTCGAGGTGTACTGTGATGCTTCATACCAAGGACTAGGATCTGTTCTTATGCAACGTGAAAGAGTGGTAGCTTATGCTTCGCGACAGTTGCGAGTGCATGAAAAGAACTACCCGACGCATGATTTGGAACTAGCAGCAGTGGTTTTTGCTCTGAAGATATGGAGGCATTTCCTCTATGGAGCGACATTCAACATCTTTAGTGATCATAAAAGTTTGAAGTATTTGTATGATTAGAAGGAAGTGAACATGAGGCAGCGGAGATGGCTAGAATTCTTGAAAGACTATGATTTTCAACTGTTGTATCACCCTGGCAAAGCAAATGTCGTGGCAGATGCCTTGAGTAGAAAGACTATCAGTGTTTCTACCCTGATGATCAAGGAAAAAGATCTCATAGAACAGTTCAGAGATGTTTGGTCATTTGTAGAGTTGAAACCAGGAAAGATCTATATGAATATGGTCACTATCTCAAGTGAGCTAATTGATGACTTACAGGAAAAGCAGAGGGTCGATGAATTCTTGCAAGAAGTGAGAGAGCTGATGAGGCAAGGCAAAGAAACGGAATTTGAGGAAGGAACAGACGGAATTCTGAGATTCCGGGGTAGAGTTTGTATTCCTCGTGACCAAGAGCTTAAAAGGTATATTGTGGATCATGCTCACGCAAGCCAGCTGAATATGCACCTGAGCATAACGAAGATGTACCAAGACTTGAATAAGTTGTTCTGGTGGCACGGAATGAAAAGTGACGTCACTAGATGCGTATCTACTTGTCTAGTCTGTCAGAAAGCCAAAGTGGAACATCAAAGACCTGTAGGATTGCTGCAACCATTGTCTATTCCTGAATGGAAATGGGACAGCATTGCAATGGATTTTATTGTGGGTTTGCCAAGACCAAGAAGAGGACACGACTCGATTTGGGTAATAGTAGATCGACTCACAAAGTCAGCTCATCTCCTCCCGATCAATATAAGGTACAGTCTGGAGAAGCTGACCCAACTGTATATTGGAGAGATCGTTAGACTGCATGGTATGCCTACGAGCATTGTTTCAAATAGGGATCCGAGATTTACTTTGAAATTCTGGCAGAGTCTACAGGCATCGTTGGGGACAAAATTACGTCTGAGTTCGGCTTATCACCGACAAATCGATGGTTAATCAGAAAGAACGATCCAATCTTTAGAAGATTTGCTTAGAGCTTGTACTATAGAACAGACTAGAAGTTAGGATGAAGTCCTACCATTGATAGAATTCACCTACAACAACAGTTACCATTCAAGTATAGGGATGGCGCCCTATGAAGCTCTATATGGGCAACGGTGTCGGACACCATTATGTTTGTACCAAGACGGCGAGCGTCTCACGATTGGACCAGATATCATTCAACAGACAACTAAGAAGGTCAAAATGATTCAAGAGAAGATGAGGACTGCTCAGAGCCGGTAAAAGAGTTATGCAGATAAGAGGAGGAAGCCTCTTGAGTTTGAGGAAGGTGAGCATGTATTCTTGAAAGTCACACCTACGACTGGGGTTGGCCGGGCTTTGAAATCTAGAAAACTCACCCCAAAATTTCTTGGACCTTACCAAATTCTTCGCCGGATAGGTCCAGTAGCTTACCAGATAGCTTTACCCCCTTTCCTTTCCAACATACACAATGTCTTCCATGTGTCGCAACTGCGTAAATATTTACCTGACCCGAGTCATGTCATAGCACTGGACACAGTACAATTAAAGGAGAATTTGACCTATGAGACGCCTCCTATGAGAATCGAGGATCGACGGATAAAGCAACTTAGAGGCAAGGAAATTCCATTAGTGAAGGTGATCTGGAATGAAACGACTAGTGATGCAACTTGGGAACTGGAAGACAAGATGAAAAAGCAACACCCACAACTATTCTGAGGTACGTAAATTTCGAGGACGAAATTCCTTTTTAGTGGGAGAGTGTTGTAAAACCCCAAAAAGTGTTTATTTAATTATCAATGATCATTTTATAATATTCTTGATTTTTAGGAATTTTTTCGGAATTTTTCGGAAACGATAAATATTTTAATATATTCTTCGTTTTGCGTGCACACTGATCATAGATTTGCAGAAGTCAGTGTAACGCTCCGGAAGTCATTTATTTTTTTATAAATAATTATTTTCTAATATTTGTGATTTATGTGAATTCTTTTGGAATTTTTTGGAAATGAAGAATATTTTAATATATTCCTCGTTTTGCATGCGCGCTGAGCGGAGCCGGGAAGATGCAATATTTTCCCTGTGGCTGGTACACTTAAAATTATGGACATGTCGACGGGGGATCTTACTAAACCCGAGGCCGGGCACAATTTACGAGATTTATGTTATTCGAGGTTTTACCTGATAAATGAAGTCGCAGAACCGTAAAATCATCCGATGGATAATAAAATATTATTTTCATCATCTAAAACTCTTCTACACTGGGGGAAAAATGATACTGATAGTGTAAATATTCATCTGTGTTAGTGTGCCCAATTAGGAGACAACCTTACTTTCACTTTATCGAAAAACGTGTGAAACTTCCCTTGCAAGCTTAGAGGAAGCTTCTAGGAAATTTCCTTCCCTCTTTCCCCATGCAAATGATCACCTCTCCCTTCTCTCTCCTCGCTCACGGCTGAAGCAAGATTTTTGGGGGGGGGGGAAATATTTTTCTTTTCACTTAATTAATCATAACACATTATTTCAAAATTACACCTAATGCACCTTCTCTCTCTACCTTCACTCTTCTTCTTCCTTTTGAGATTTTCTCCTCCTTCTCTCTAGAAGCACACGGCCAGCAGCCCTCCATGGCTCCATCCATCACAAAAATTTCATCCAACCCCATTTTCTTAATCCTCTCCATCTCCTAAACACTTCTCTTGCTTGTGGTTCTTTGAAAATCCACCATTTTCACCATTTTCTTCAAGCTTCAAGCTTAGGGTTTTTGGGTAAGCTTCTTGATTCTTCACTTTCTTTTCTCATTTTCATTTTTATGGCCTTCTTGTTGACCATCCATGCTTTATTTTTCAAGCATTGGTGCTATTTTGATGAAGTTGAAATTCTAGGGTTCTTGGTGGTGCCCAATCTGAAAATTGCAAAGAAATTCTTGGAGGCTTCCCTTGTTTTCTTCACTTTGGTAAGAGGAAGACACTCCTCCTCAACCTCTAATAGCATTTAGAAACCTTGGTTGTGGTTGATTGTGAGAAAACCCTAATGAGGGTTATTCTTTGGTTAGATGATTTGTGTGTTTACATGTTGTGTATACAATGTTTATGCTATTGGATTAATTGTTTGTGTATATTGGTGTATTGGAATGGATTGGAAGACATGAAATGAAAGAAAATGATTTGAGATTTTCTCTTGGGTGGCCACGGTTTTGGGGCCCAAGAATTGGGGTTCTTTGTGAACAATTGTAACAAGTGAGGGATTTGTTTAATCAAGTGTGTAATGTGAAATCAATGGAATGGAAAAATTGGGAACTTAATTCCCTAGGGAGGCCACGACCTCTAGGGCCTTTTAGGGCTTGACTATGCAATTTTGGTAATCTTAGAACTTAGCAAATCAAAGGATGAAATCATTGGTAATAGGATGGAAAATTAGCAAATTGGAAGAATTGAAATACACTTTGAGATTCGTAAATCTTAAAGAACCAAGAATGGAATTGTCATAAAACTTAAGGTAATTAAAATTAGGGCAAGAACAAGAGAGTGTGAGACTTAGAGACCTTAGAATGACCTTCTAAGTGTAAGAATAAATTACCTTAGAAAATTTAATTGATTTTGAGAACTCATTTAAAAACAAGCCTTGTAAGGTAGGCAACTTTTAAGTAAAGATTCATAATAGACTTTAAAAGTGTATTACTTTATTTAATTTCAATATTATGATGATGTGGGTCCATGTGAGTGACCAATGAGGTGTTGATGATTGCTTTGGCCAATTGTGGCATACTATGGAATAGTATGTAATGATGATCATACATGTTCATGCATAGAGTCTTATGCATTGTGAATGTCCCTTGGACTGTTGTTAAGGCCATGTTGCCTAGGAGATAGAACACACCTTAGTGCAGGTGCGAGTAGACTAGCGTAGGTCGTTGTAGACCTTGGGGACGTCAGGGTGCGGGTTCCTCGCAATGGGCGGTTGGTAGCTCTTCTGCCCGTGGGGCAGACCGATGCAAATGCACCGACGATCTAGGCCGAGACACTGTCCTATATGGTGGTCTAGCGTAGACTGTCTGCACAATGCCTGGATGTGCACGTGGAAAACTATTGAGTTATAACACTTTGGCCTCGGCAGCCGAGTTGCAGACGTGTCTCCTGATCTTTCTCTCCGACTGTTTGTGTCTATCTCCATGGAGTAGGAATTTGGGTACTGTGTGCATATGCATCATAAGATGTCATACCATCTGATAATTACTGCTTTACATGGATTTGAACTGTTTATTTATTATTATGATGAATGACTGCCTAGAACTGTTACCTGCTTACTGTTTTATTTACTGTCTATCATTATTATTATTGTTCTTGAAATGCAATTTGGGCACGTCGTGCCGTTTTGTTTCTTGCTGCTATAATTGGTAATGATGGTAGGATGTCTTACCTCTTTCTTGCATTTTTGTTATTTTCTACCTATATATTGTGTCCCATCGAAGACGACGGCAAGGAGGTTAGAGCTCCCGATTTCCCCGGCTTCTGGCCTGATCACGATTAGCATCTACTGTGAAGCATGGAGGCACGCATGCGTGGATTTCTGGGTGATGTGCGTCTGACCTTCCTTGGGGGGCCGGAGTGCTGGCACATTAACCTGAGTTCCGACCGTTGTGTCTACCTAGGAGACGTATCAATCTCGCTGGCCTGGAGACGTCATGAGCCGCCGATTCTTACCTGCTGCATCAACCTGCGTTTGGAGTTTTATCTGCCCATCCGGGAGATGTGGGGTGACCGCTACTACACCCCGCAGGAGGACTCTTTTGATTCCGCTGCTCGGGCTCCTCCCCGTGGCTCTGTGGTTCCTATGGGGGTTTCCTCGGATGAGGAGGACCCTGCGGAGGATCCTGACATGATTCCTCCTCATCTGAGGGACTGACATTACTGGTAGCTGCTGATGGCTACCAGTGTTTTATTTTGGGAGCCTGATGTTTTATTTTTGGTGGGCTGTATATTCTGATATCTTGGGGATGTATATGTATGATCCTTTGGGCAGGTATAGTTTTACTTTTTGGGAATTCTAGGCTTGTATCTAAAACATATTTGATATATACATACATATATATATATATATATATATATATATACATATATATATATATATATATATATATATATATATACATATATATATATATATATATATATATATCGCCATTTTATTTATGTAACAACAAATCGAACAAAATAACCTTAACTAAAATGAACTGGGTCTTAATTTCGAAAATTTTATTTTTCGCATTTCTATGTGACGTTCCCTCCCAAAAAAGGGCGTTACAGATAACCTTTCCATTATGTAAGTGCATATGCAGAAAAAATAATCTGAAACTAAACAGACAATCAAATCATGACCTACGCAATCAAATCATGGCTTAAACATTGAATGTCAACCCTTTTACATTTGAGAGGAAAGAATGATCTATTTTACGTCACTTTATTCATGCGTCAGATATAAATCTAGATTGTTCATTTGTATATTTAAGAATCGATATTCAACAAGGACCATGTGTGATTATGTCATGCATGCACTGAATATGAAAGAAAGAATGCTAGGCCTGCCATTCAATAACAAGTATTGAAAAGATAGTTGAATTAAACTTGAGAGAACACTTACAACATCATTCCAAGTACAAGCTGATTGATAAGCCATGAGCTACTTCTATTCCTAGAACTTCCTATCTAGAAAAGGAAAAAAAGAAAAAGGTAGTCACTAGTAACTCTTCCTGCTGTGGGTGAGGAGTGTAGAGTGTTCATGACCATTTGAAATGTTACTTGACCTCCCTATTTATAGATAAATGTGGTAACTGCTCTCAGCATTTAACGATCCTGTGGTAATCTGATGCTTCTAATATACATAAAAATCTAATTTATACCTTAATAATTACAAATAATCCTATTTATTTTTAGCTAAAATTTTATTTATTCATAATTATCTCATATTTTAATTAATTATTCTAATTAATCCTATGAGATAACTTATTCGCTAAGTTATCTGTCTACGTGCACATATATCACAAATAAGCATGCAAAAACACGACTAAGTAGATTATACAAACAAACTAAAAGAGAGAATATTATAAATTGCACCACGTGTCCACTTGACACTTTCTTAACAGCTTTGTCACGTGTCACAATGTAGATTCAAAACACTTGTTCCATTATAAATTTTTTATTATGCTCCCAATACCATACTTCATAGCTATTGGGGTCAAGGGTCTTCTATCGGTGTACTGTTTTGTCTTAATAGACTAATTTAACCATATATGGTAAGCTAGTTTATTTTTGATATTTTTGTGATGTATTGGTATTACTGGTGTTGCAATCCGGCAGGACCAACTAAGCATGTTTTTATGAATTTCTTTTGTTTCGTTTGTTCCAGGAGGAGATCTAGGTCATTGTACTCAACTTATATCTGACTGTTGTGTCGTGAATAGAAATTATCTCGATCTTGAATCTCTCCATTCACGTTTCTCTTTTTCTCTTTTGTTCTCTGTTAGTAACAGTTTCTAAAAATACGTTCTTGGACTAAAAGTCTGTTTTTAGATCATACCGTTCACCTCATCTTGTGTTTCATCCCATCCAAAATTGAAAGCATACAAAACAGTACAATCACGAAAATGATAAAATTTGAATAAACAATATTAACATGATACTAATAATTTGTTGATTTTGCACATATTACATATATCTGTTGTGGAAATAACAAAATACGACCTGATATTTTAAGAAATTTTAAGCACAAAAAAATTATGGACAAAAGAAAAAAATCAGAGTTAAGCCTGGTTGAATATGGAGCTTTTATTAGACTAATGTAGGTTTACCCCCACATCACTGGCATACAATGATTATATTGTTATTTCAGGTAGAAAAAATGTTATACATTGTTATTGCTTTCTTCACATGTTACACGTGGGATTCCGAACATCTTATAACAATAAGAAATCAATAATTAAATGAGACTCTAAATTTTTCTTCATCTGTTTTGTATTTATTTTCTTCCATACAAAAGCGCAAGCTTGGACATGGTAATCTGAGGTCATGCTCTCCCTTTCCTTTTGTCATCCAATGCCTGTGTCCCCCAAAACAAGGTCCAAATAGAAGAAATATTTTGTTAGAGAAACTGATAACAAATCATTTTACAGAATTTGTTTAAACAGTTTGTCTCGCCTATATAGAACATGTAAAAAATAAACATGGCAAAAATAATAAAAACTAAATAGCTAAATGTTCAGTTACTGGCAAGGGTAAACAAAAAGGCCGAAAGAAAAAATAATAATAACAACAAAAGGAAAAAAAAAAAAAAGAAGAAGACAATTTGACTTATGACAGTTATTCTACTTCTAAAAAAAGAAGTATCAGAATAATTCCATTACGGTAAATTGGTAATTGAAGGCCACAGACATTATGCTCCAATTTAATCAATGGCAAGAGCAAAGTCATCATGCCAGCCGTAACACATGTTCTTTACGTTAAAACTAATTAAACAACTTGCCAATACGTGAAAAAAAAAATGATAGATGTTTAAATGTTTACATGAAGGTTACACAGGGTATACACGAAATTGCACAAAGAAATACATTTTGCTCCCTATCATGAGTACCCAATATTACCATTTTTTGTGATCTATAACATCTTTTAGGTAAGCAAGAATGGTATGCAAAAGTATAGTTTCCAAACCCTGAATATATAATAATAATAACAAAAACCAAGCCTTATCCCACTAGGTAGGGTCAATTTACATGGATCCATTGACTCCATTGGAGAAACAACTAGACCAACAAAGGCTCTAATGAAAAAAGTGGATCAAAGATAGTCCAACTAAGAGAGGTAGAAGACTACCGAAGAAAACTTTAGAAGAAACCATAAAAAAGACCATGCTTTAAATTGGTTTTCTGAAAATTTGATTTTTGATAGAGACAAATTGCTTAATAAGGCTTGGTTGCTGTAGTTGTTGCAGGTGAATTTGCAGTCAAGTTAAAGATCCAAATTTTCTTGTAGTGCCAATATTTTGCATGAAATAGTTTTATATGAAATGGCTAGTTTCTTCAATAGAACACTAATATGAATTCACTATTTGCATCATTACAACTACCATGCACAAAATTAGGATTACAATTACTTGTCATTGCCCCTGATGTACAAGCAACTGTTAGTAATAGATAGAATACCTTACTCTGGAAGATTCGCATGGTTAACACAAGTGTGTCTCGCATTCTACAAAGAAAGGGTATTTGTACACTGTTAATTATGTTTGTAAAATAGAGTAACTTTCAGATTTATACTTGTTATATAGGAGATTTAAATCATATTGTAAAAGCAAGAAATTCAATGTTGCAATCACTGAGCAGAATAAATATCAAAGGGTGAAAGCAAATTAACTTTGGAACAAATTATATACAAGTTTAAAAGATCCATCAGCTACAGGAGGAGCTTGGGGAAGAGAACTATGAATATATTGACATTACATAATAATGGAGATATAATTCAAATAAATTTTTTTTTCAACGATATTACAGTAATAACTAACAGTTTTCCTAATGTGACTCATGCTTGATGCTAAATGCCAGTCAGGCATCTAAAAGGGCATATTTGGAGTGTAACCAACGATATATTACCAATACCATATGCTCATATTAAAAATCTTAGTTAGGAAATTGTTGAATTGGAGGGTTTTAGGTAGGGAAGGAGGAAAACAGAGCAAAAGAATACTCAAAATAATAAGGCAATATTGATATTGGTGTGATGATGATGAGATACAAAAGACAAACTCAATAGTCCTACTTATATTAATATTAGGCTCTTAATCCTAATTAATAAGAAAACAAATCAGAAAATATAATAAATAAGAAATAAATCCTAAGAGATCCTATGAGATACTCTAAAATATTTCAAGATACAATAAATATATTTTGAGATATTTTTTAGATATTCTAATACTTCCCCTCAAGCTAAAGCTTCCTAAGCTTGAACTTGTAACAATTAAATAATTTGATAGTGTAATAGTAGCTGGAATGAACAGAGACGGTGAATGTGTGAACACCCAATTTTGTCCGAGTCCTTAAAACTTTTAATTAAAAAAATATAAAAATAAAAAATAATAAAAGATTTTGTATTTATTTATTTTATCTTATTTTATTTTATTTTACACTCACTTCTCTAATTTCTGATCCAGATCAAGCACAACCCAATAGGAAGTATGTTCATATCCATTTGGCTACTTTGGCCCATTTTGTATTAAGTTTCCAAAATTTGAAACAAAGAAAGGAAGGTGACGTTGCAGCATATATCAAGCCAATAGGAAAAAGACAAAAAAGCATGAAAGGCAAAAATGTGCAAGCAAAGCCAAGCCTTTAATGCAATTGACAAACCTTGAAAGACAAAAACAGAGAGCTGCAGCTTCTACGAGCAAGCCAGCAAACAAAGCCAAACTCAAAAGACAAAACAAGTTTTTTTGATGATAGCAGAAGAAAAGAAAAGAATGCAAGCAGAGGTTTTCAAAAAATAAATCATCAAAGAGGCAAAGGAGTAGCTGTCCCTGAGTAGCCCATGCTGCAACAATGGTGAAGTCAAAACTGTGGAAAAAGAGAGTCAGAAGAGGCGATACATGAGGAAGGAAAATTGCAGCAATGCAGGAGAAAGGAGAAAAGTCTTAAATTCAAAATTGGAGTAGAAAAAGACTGCACAATCTGCTCTCAAGCCAAGAAAAATAGAGTGGAAAGAGACAGCTCAATTTGCTCTCATGCAGGCCAAGCCAGAAATTTTTGTGCCTATATAAAGGGCAGCAACGTAGAGAAGAGGGTTGAAATTTTTTTAGTTTTGGGGGGTGGTTGCTGTTTTTTGGCTAAGCTCTTGTTCACATTTTTTCCCTGCTTAGAAATTCAGAATTCACCTATCTATAACTACTATCATTTTGCTGAGAAAGAAAAAGAGAGAAGGGAGAAGAAGGTGGAGTGAATTTGTAACACAGAAACTGAGTGAAAGGAACCTTGTAAGTGTAATTTTTTTTTTGAAAGTTAGAGGTATAACAATTTCTCTTTTCCATTATGCATCATGATATTGTCATTACTGTTTGCACTTGAATCACCCCATTTTTTTCTCTCTTCACGTTCTGATTTTCTTACATTCAGCAACACACACTTCACAATCTACACTTCTACTTAGGAAAAACCCCAACCTCACTCATGCAAAAATCAATCACAGCAATCAAAATTTCTTCAAGATTTTCTTTTAAAAAGAGGCAAACAAAAGAGATATAAACCAAATAGAGCTACCACCATGAGAACCGAGCACCACGAAAATCAGGCCAGCCCCACTGTGAGATCCCCTATCACGCACCATCATTGAGTCTGCTAGGCACCCACCATGGAAAAGCTGACCACCAAGCTACCAGTTTGGCAGCATTACCTGAAACCACCATCCATAAATCACCCTTCTTACAGAACCCAAATCCCGTCAACGTAGAATACCATCCACCATAGGACTTTCATCAGAGCAACAAAGGCAACCAAATCCCACACCTGCAACTACCAGGAAACCCACCCAACCAGATCCACTGTCCTCCACGTGAACCACCGTCCGCAGCCCCCACCATTTCCGTACCCACCATCCTCCATGGCAGCCGTCACGCTCCACCACGGACCCCGCGAACCACCTAGCCATGTCCACCACCGTCGCACAGCGAGCTCTGCCGCACCACGAGCTCCGTTCCGCACCAAGCACCATGCCAGTACCGCCGCTCCCGTTTCATCCTCAGCCATGGACCACCGTAGCTCCGCCCCCAAGCAGCCAGATCCGCGCCTCCACACGCCGTCGTTGGAGCTGAACGAGCCGCGTGCTTGGACTACCGCGCACCGCCACGCCTCCGCCTGGATCACCGCCTGCTTTGCTCCAACAGCCCCCCTCCCACGATCTCTCTCTCTCTCTCTCTTCTCTCTCTCTTCTTCGTTATCTATTTTAGAGGCTAAAGGCCTCTGTGTTCTCCAATTCCAGAGGCTTCTGCCTCTCTTTCTTTTTTTATTTTCATTTTATTTTTGTTTTATTTATTTTTTAGGTAGCTTGTTTGTTTTTTTTAAAAGGAGTTTGTAAAAAGAAGCATAATAACAAAAGTGTTTTTGTCGGGTTGGGCTTTTGTGACCAGAGACTTCATTTTGGGGTGGGTTAGGATAGTTTAAATTACTTTTTTTGTAAGTTTATTTTCAGATCTAACACTTTTTTTTTAATGGTAGCAATGAAAAATTTATCTTGGGTTTTGTTTGAGATTTTTGCTAAAGATTTTTGCTTAAATTGTTACATGTCTATAATTATTCTTTTTTATTTTATTTTTTATTTTTTATTTTTTGCCAGTGTATGTTTTTAAGCATTCTTTTTTTTTATAAAACGAGATTAGCTGAGCTGTGACAGCTTGTTAATCTTACCTTTTTAAAATCATTTAAGTTGTGACAACTCGATGATTTAATTTTTTTTTTCTACGCAAAATTAAATTTTCATAATTTATTTAGTTTATCTTTTAAAATGGGTAAAATAAATATTTTCAAAAGTTATCAAGAATTTGCGCAACTGATTTAAGGTAACCGTCTTAGGGCGGATGTATTAGGGGTGCTGTGGGATTAAATCCTTACCCTTCCCTGTGCATAATTAGACTCCCGAACCTGAGTTTTTTTTTTTAATGTAGACCATTTTTTTGGTTTTCCATTTTTTCCTAAAGAAAATAAAATTGGTGACGACTCTTTAAATTTTGTTAATTTAAGTCGTTATTCCGCCGCGATCACGGTCGCGACAGACTGGAAACTACTTCTGGGATGAGATGGAGACAAGGCCAGTGCATCTAGGATAAAGTGCTGGGGCTAGAGCATCTGAGACAAAGAGCTAGGCTGGTGTGAGTCATAACCAACATAAGTTACTATCGGAAGAGAAGTCAGCACTAATATGATTTATCCGTGGAAGAGGAGTCACCACTAGAATGATCGTCAGTGGGAAGAGAAGGCACTGGTATGATCCATTAGTGGGAAAAGAACATGACAAACACCGGCATTGAAGTATATGTAGAGATAGATTTATTCCCATTCTCTCCCTCAATGCTATGCTAGCATTGGAAAAGAATCAAACAGTAGCCAAAAACAGAGATAACCACCACAAAGAATGCCAAACAGCCACATGGAGGTTGGAGATGGTGTGGTGAAGCAAACAAACGACGGAGGATCCTGGAAAGAGGGTGAAACAGCCATGGGTTTGTGTACAATGGCCAAAAACAAAAACCTCAATACACCTGAATGTCTTTGTGTGAGTGTACAAGTTTGCACAAAGGTCGATTGATGGAGGTGAGATTAGATCCGTGTAGAGGAGGCCGGGGCGAGTTGAACGAGACTAGCGGTAGCCAGAAAGGTGATCGGACAAGCCGTCACGCACCAGAGGAAGGGGCAGCGCTTGGGTCTACGCGCAGAAAGAAGAGGGCGTGTGTGGGAGTGCGTCAGAAGGCCGTCAGAGCTGCGCCTTCGGGGATCGGCCGAACTCAGGATGGCGGTGAGACTAGTGAGGTTGCGGGGCTGGAAAAACCGACGGTGGATGGCAGCAGCGGACGGTGGGAGCGACAGGAAGAAACCAAAGGAAAGAGTATGCGCGGAGTAGATGGTGTTTACTGGCAAACCGAATTAGAAATACAGTTGGTCAGAACAGATATAGAAAGAGGGTGCCGAAAAGAGAACTCGACAACCAGAGGTAGTTAATCGGAGTTCCAGATCTTTGGGAACTTAGCAGCGAAAATGACGAGACAGGTCATGGAGGATGGTACCGCTCTGATACCATGTTGAATTGGAGGGTTTTAGGTAGGGAAGGAGGAAAAGAGAGAAAAGGAATACTTAAAATAATAAGTTTATATTGATATCGGTGTGATGATGATGTGATACAAAAGACAAACCCAATAGTCTTATTTATATTAATACTAGGTTCTTAATCCTAATTAATAAGAAAACAAATCAGAAAATATAATAAATAGGAAATAAATCCTAAGAGATCCTATAAGATACTCTAAAATATTTCAAGATGCAAAAAGATATTTTGAAATATTTTTAAGATATTCTAACAGAAATGAATAAAAATACTACAATAACTAGCATGCATTCAACATGAAAGTGAAACATAGTCAATGTTATTACCGAACACTATATGTGCTTAGAGGATGAGAAGATCCATTCGAGCAAGTTAACACAAATTGTGTTGAGAGACCACATGGAACTTTAATCTGCAGAAAATCCATATAACTGTGATGTAACTCTTTAAATAGTAAATAATAACTAGATGAAGAAATTTCAACTCAGAAAAATGTAGTGTTATATAAATGATATGATGCAACAAATAGAGTCAACGAATATATGTACATGATGAACTATTTCACAAACAATAATTTAATGACATATTTATGCAAATATTTTGTTGGACGGTGGCCTCTTGGTCTTATTCCCACGTTTTCATGTTTTTAGTGTAGACATTGTTTTTAGTGTTTTATGTTGCTTATTTTCTAGGGACTATTTGATGTACAACTCCCTATATATATTACCTCCATTGTAAACATTCAATGGATGAAAATAATATACAGTTATTCAAAATCTAAGATGGTATTAGAGCATTCCGATCTGGGACTATCTCTGTTTTCCGCTGAGCCCTTTTTTTCCGATCGGCCTTCATTGGCAGCTCTTTTTTCGGTAGGCCTTCATCGCCAACCAATCTCTGTTTTTCCACTGAACTTTTTTTTTTTGGGGCTAGCCTTCATCGCCTCCAAACACCCAGACACCCAAATAGTCGACCTTCATTGCCATTCTTCCGTCAAAGGTCACGGGATGTCTCAGAAACCTCCGACCAGCCATCCCTCTAAAGTGCCACCACCAGAGGATTTGTCAAGTGTCGTCACATGCATCTGTAGCTCTCAGCGCGTGGAGGTCATGCGCCACCTTCCAATAACCGGAAAGCGATGCTGTTGGTTTCGTTCATCTTCTCTGACGTTTTGTCCAATTCTGTTTTGTCTCTCGTGATGTCAACCGAAGGTGAGGTTTCAAATGTCTCTCTACACAGCCTTGAAAAGCTCTTAGGTATTTATTCTTTGACTTATTCGAGTAAGTTAACCTTTTCCGTTGGATTCAATGTCTTGGGTACAATTTTTACCAACTCTTGGATTATGGATTCAGGAGCCACAGACCATATGACCAACAACCCCACTATATTTTCCACCTATTCTCCATGCTCAAGCAATAAGAAAATATTCACAGCTGATGGTTCCTTGACCACTGTAGCCGGTGTAGGAGATGACATGTCCCTAAACTATCCACAAATATGATTTATGTTCAGAAATTAATTAAAGATTTATCTTGCAATGTGATTTTTTACAATGATCATTGTGTTTTCCAGGACAAGAATTCGGGGAAGATGATTGGACGTATTAGGGAGCAGGATGACCTCTACCTCCTTGAAGCACCTTGTTAGTTAAACAAGGCCAAGAGCGGACTTACCAACCCATATTCTTTTATCTCAAAACTTCTTTCAACCAAAAAAGACCAAATTTGGCTTGTTCACCGTAGATTAAGTCATCCATCCTTTTTTATTGTTAAGAGCCTTTTTCCTTCTTTGTTTAAAGGTCTCGATGTTGAACAATCTCATTGTGAAGTATGTGAACATGCCAAACATAAGCGTGTCAATGTTCCAATTAGTAATATAAGAAGTTTTGTTCCTTTTTCTCTTATTCACAGTGATGTCTGGGGTCCCTCTTCCATTCTTAGTGTCTCTGGGGCAAGATGATTTGTGTCTTTTATTGATGATTGTACTCGTGTTACCTGGATTTTTTTGCTCAAACATAAGTCTGATATTAGTATTGTTCTCCCAAATTTTTGTTCCATGACTAAATCAATTTGGGGTGGGTATTAAGCGATTCAGGTCCGATAATGCTAAGGACTGTTTTAATTAGATTCTTATGCATTATTTCTAGAAAGAAGGAATAATCCATGAATCATCCTGTGTCCATACCCCACAACAAAATGGTTTAGCAGAGCGAAAAAACAGTCATCTTCTTGAAAAAAACTCGAGCCTTTTTGTTTCAGAGAAATGTTCCTAAGTCATTTTCGGAAAAAACTATTCTGACAACTACTCATCTTATAAATCGCTTGCCCACTAAAGTCCTGGGATTCAAGAGTCCAATGGATGTCCTCTCCACTTTCTATCCTGATCTACAAACTTCTAATAATCTTGTACCTAAGATTTTTGGATGTGTATCTTTTGTCCATGTTCACAGTCCAAACAGGGGGAAACTCGATCCGACAACTCTAAAATGTGTCTTTGTAGGCTTCTTCGACCTAGAAAGGATACAAGTATTATCACCCTCCATCTAGAAAATTCTATGTCTCCATGGATGTTACATTCAGTGAAGAGGAGCCTTATTTTTCCCATCCTTATCCTCAGGGGGAGAAGTCAATGAAGGAAGATAGGGAAGATAGGGCAACCACCAATTCCATATATATTGGGTTGCCACAATGAATTTCATATGATTTCAATATAGAAAAGGCTTGTGCTTCTTTTATTAGAAGCAGTCGTGTAACTTATAACTATCAGTTTTGACATCAAGACACTGTTTATTTGGGCTTGGGTGATCATTTTCAAATCATGTTTCTAGGGTGTTATAAAGTGGTTGGAAGCAAAAAGAACCGAGCCAATATATATATATATTGCAATCTCATTAATTAGTTAGGTTGAAAGGGTCGTATGATTGGTGGGGGTCCTTCAACAGGAGGTGGCTGAGGGGTATCATATGCAGCTGAGACAAGAAGAGGAGGAACAGGGAAGATCTCAGTAATGGGTTCAGGAGTCGAACTAGAAGAGTCAAAGAAGGGAATCGACTCAAAGAATGTGACCTCGACAGAGACCAGGTAACAGTGGAGAGTAGGTGAAAAAGAATGATAACCTTTTTTAGACCGATTATAACCAAGAAAAACACATTTAATGGAGCGGGTAAAAAGTTTGTCAAGACTAGGAGTGAGATTATGGACAAATCATGTTGACCTAAAAACACGAGGCAGAAGATGGAGGGGTTGATGAGGAAACAACGCAGAGTGGGGTACCTGGTTATCAAGCACAGAAGAGGGCATGCGGTTAATCAAGTAGCAGGCAGTAAGAACTGCACCGCCCCAAAAACAGAAAGGGACACAACTATGAAGCAAGATTGTTCGAGTTGTTTTAATTAGGTATCAATTTTTGGGCTTAGTAACCCCATTTTGTTGAGGAGTATAAGCACAAGATGTTTGGTGAAGAATGTCATTAGATGCGATAAAATGTTGAAAAGGTTGAGATAAAAATTCACGGGTATTGTCATCAATGAAAGTAACAAAATATTTGGAACCCAAAGTAGACTCGATACGACTAGGATCCTAAACATCAGAATGAACTAAAGTAAAGCGAGACGCAGCTCGACGACAGACTCTGTCGGGAAATGGACTACGGGTGTGTTTCCCAAGTTGACACAACTGACAAGGTAAACTAGATAACTTAGATAAGCTTGGGACCATTCTCTGTAGTTTGGCAAGGCTCGGATGACGCAAGTGAGTATGGATGGTGAGAAGGGAATCCGTGACAGAACAAACACGAGAGGTGGCAGAGAGCTAGTAGAGGCCATTGGACTCACATCCGGCGCCAATCATCCGTCCCGAACTTTGATCGTCCCGAACTTTGATCCTACAAAATGACAGAGCCTTTAGTGAATGTAATGTTACAATCTAAATAACAGGTCAAACAATTGATGGACAATAAATTAAAAGGACTCCCAGAAACATAAAGCACAGAATCAATAGACAGGGAAGGGAGGGGATGGACAGTACCAATCCCTTGCAACCGTGTTTGGGAACCATTTGCTAAAGTGATGATAGGTAAATAACCAGAATTAGAAATTTTGGAGAAAAATGTGCTTATTACCAAAGATATGATCAAAGGCACCAGAATCAAGGACCCAAGGATGGTGACTGAGAGAGACAAGCAAATGCATTACCAGTGTGCTCAACAGATGTAATAGAACTAGAGGCCTGATGTTGCTCAACCCACTTCAGAAAACCTACATAAGCAACGGGAGATGTAGTTGGTTGTACAGAGGGCTCAGGTGGACTCGGGGCAACAGTCTAGGCAACATTGGCAGCCCGGGGAGGTCGGCATTGTAAAATCCAACATTTATCAATGGTATGACCCAGTTGGATAGGGAGAGGCAATTCCAGTGGTGGGGTCACTGGCTGGAAAGGTCGTTGGAAAAGTTGGACGGCGATGGCGGATGGCGATGGACGGTGGCAGTGGACGTCAGTGGATGGTTGACGGCAGTGGACAACGACAGGCAACGGTGGGTCTGCTGGAAATAGGACACAATAGAAGGAGAGAGGCCAGCAAACCGGAGGAGAAACACGGTTAACTGGAAAAAAATTTCACCGGAGAGCAGTGGGCTCACCGGGCGTACATGGTTCTAGGATTACCTCTCTTTAGGCTTTAGATACCATGTTGAAAAAGAGAAAAGAGAGACATATGAAGAAACTGTGTCTGAATTTCACAACCGAGGCTGAATTTTATAGTTATTGTAATAAATACAAAGATTACAAAAGATCCTAATTACTGTAATTACATGATTTGGTTATGATTTAGTTAGCCTATACAATGAATCTAAACATAGTTTTCAACAATTGTGATCCATGGGCAAAGAAAGTGCATATTCATAGTCTATACATTTGGAGTGAAAGGCTACATAGCCACCAAAATGAGATTATATGTTTCTACGTATTATAATCACCAACGATGTTAAATTCAAGAGTCTGCTTCACTAAACAAACAAAATGAGATGTCAGCAACAAACTCAAATCATGGTGTTATAAAGAATGTGGAACTAGAGGTTGATAATTAAGCAGTTCAATCTTGTGATCCTGCTGAGCCCAGACATAAAGATGAGGTGCAAAATCTTAATTAGCAAGATGATACGCCAGTACAACAACGATATTTCTTGTGTGCAGTAACTGATAGGCAAAGGAGGCATAGGCATTATCAGTAGCAGATGCAGTGGATGTGAATGAGCCATTGAGCCTAGTACCTATAGTGAAGTTATTTCATGTTCAGATGCAGATCAGTGGAATGGTGCCATGGGTGAAGAGATTGAGTCTCTTCACAGGAATCAGACATGGGAACCCATTATAGTTGCTTTTCATGATCTAAAGCTTGAGAAGTTAGAGGTGAAGACAACATTCTTACTTGGTGAGCTGAAGGATCAGATATACTGAGTCAGCCAGAGGGGAAATCCCTTCTAGGTATTCCGATTACATTTGTTTGCTTAAGAAATCGTTGTATGATTTGAACTAGTTCCCTAGGAAGTGGTATAAATGGTTTGACACATTTATAATTGGTAATGGATACAATAATAGCCTTACAATAGCTGTCTGTATCACCGGAAGTTTGAATGACATACCGATAAGTCCTTTGAGAATTTATCAGCAACCACCACAGCTTCAGTACCATTAATCTTAATTTGGTATCCTGATCGTCTTAAGAATAAAGTTGCTGGTTCCCAATTTTCAGAAGAATCCATCTGTCAAAAATGACCAGGAAAATGTGAGGATGCATATTAAGATGAATGAGGAACAGTGTATATTGTGTATAATTAAGAAATGATATTGAACTGATTTAGAATTTAAAAAGTGAATTGTTATGTTACCTGAAAATTATTAAGCATGCAATTTAAATCATTAAGCCGAAAAATGAGGACCAAGAATAAGTTTTAAATCTGTAACATGGCCCACAGGTACAAATTATTGGGCTCAAAAGCATGAATTAAAAAGATGATCGTAGCCATTTTGGGCAAAATGCAGGGAATGTAAATATCATTTGAGATTAAAGCATTCTAGGTCAAGAAGCTGAAAAGTGATCAAAAGTTCTAATTGATCTGTGTTATTTTAAGCAATTTTTCAATAGAAATAAATCAAGGCTGTAATACCAAAAAAAAACAAAAACAAAAACAAAATCAAGGCTGTACACAATCTGGAAATATTAAAAATACAGATTCACAGCACAAAGCCCAATTACGTGCTCAAACCAAAGCAATCTCATACAGCATAAAACTTGCAACAGACAAGAGATCAAAGATATCAATAGTAGTGTTAGTTTTTGTTGAAACTAGTGTTTACGTAAGGAAGGAGGAAAAGAGAAAATAAAGACTTCAAATAATAATATATTAGATTGATATGGTGTGTATCCATGTGATACAAAATACAAACACAATGAGTCCTATTTATACAAATTGTTAGAATATCTATAAAATATCTTAGAGGGGGAGAACAATGCATAATAGAATTGGATAATTTATGCTATTTTTATTTATATGATTTTAGGGATAATTGTGTTACCTTAATTTTAGGGATCCTATCATTTTAGGAATCTAACCTTATTTTTAAGGATTTTATCTGAAGTTTTTGCTCCCATATTTGATTAAGGTTAGGAGTCTAGTACTTAACTAAATTCCTAGTATAAACAGGGGTCAGTGCTTTTTCTCCTAGGCATGAGTCAAAGAAAATGATGTATGTATTGTATTGCAAGACCCGTTGATAAGCTAAGGCTACGCCATGAAGGAAGGCCAGAAGAACTAAAGAACCACGCCTGTCAAAGCTAAAGGAGACCGAAGGTCTTTGGTATCACATCAATGTACACCTTATCGATCAAAGAGAATATTATTGCTAGTCTCCTATCTTTTATCAGCGAATCAGAATATCGTGCCATGGCTCAAGCTACATGTGAATTGGTGTGGATATATCATCTTCTTAATGAGATTAGATTCCAAAATACAATGCCTATGAAATTATCGTGTTACAATCAAGCTGCCATTCATATTGCCTCCAATCTTGTTTTCCTTTAAAAAACAAAGCATATTGTGGCCAATTGCCAATTTGTGCGTGAAAAGATTCAAGAGGGGCTTGTTATCACTGAACATGTGCGGACTGGAGAACAACTTGCAAACATCTTCACCAAAGCACTTAAGAATAGAATAGATTATATTTGTAACAAGTTGAACATGATTAATATTTGTTGAAAGAGAGAAAAGAGAGAGACATATGAAGAAACTGTGTGTTTCAACTACACAACGGAGACTGAAAATATACTCAATAGGTAATAAATAATTACACAATTTACATGATGTGGGACTAACAGTTGTACATATGTTTCCAATAGTTTCCAACACTCCCCCTCAAGCTGGAGCATGTAAATCATATGCACCAAGCTTGTTACACAATTGACATCTGCTAGCTGATCATTTGAGTTGACAAAGTTTGTGGTGATGTCTCCTGATAGAATCTTTTCCCTGATGAAATGATAGTCGACCTCAATATGTTTGGTCCTTTCATGGAACACTGGATTTGAAGCTATATGCAAAGCAGCTTGATTGTCACATATGAGTGTCATTTTCATAACCTTACCGGGCATGCACGGTTTTAGGATTACTTCTCTTTAGACTCTTGATACCATGTTGAAAGCGAGAAAAGAGAGAGACAAATGAAAAACTGTGTTTCAACTACACAATGGAGGCTGAATATATACTCAATAGGTAATAAATAATTATACAATTTACATGATGTGGTACTAACAGTTGTACTACTAATTACATCTAATTACATATGTTTCCAACAGTTTCCAACAATATCTATACCTCAACTTGAGGAGGAGTGTTAGAGAATACTGGACCTGTACTTCTTGTATTGACTAATCTTTATTTCTCAATACATATATATATATATATATATATATATAGGGAGACTAACGGATTAAGTTAGTCATTCCTATTTTTAATTTCCTATAACAGATTCTATAGAGAATAGAAAGTATGAATAATATTTCTTGTATATTGTGTACAGGGAAGGTTACAATATATAGACTAATGCTATTAATTGCTATCCTAAAAATAAGGGAGAAAAATCAGCCCTAATAAAACAAGAATAAAAAACATATCTATACAAATCGATATTAATGCTAATATATTACAACACCCCCTCAAGTGGTGAGTGAATATCTATCATCCCCAACTTGCAAGTAAGACTTTGAAATCGTTCGGTGGGAAGCCCCTTGGTGAAAACATCGCTAATTGGCGCTACGAAGGGACGTATTCGTAGTTATAAGGCCATCATCTAATTTTTCCTTGATAAAATGGCGGTCAATCTCTATATGCTTTGTCCGATCATGTTGAAGCTGGGTTGTGAGCAATGCTGATTGCCGACTTGTTATCACACAAGAACCTCATAGGAGCTTCATACTTTATTCGGAGATCATCGAGTATGATTCTCATCCATAACAGTGATTCACAAATTCCTTGTGCCATAGCTCGAAATTCAGCCTCGCACTTGACCTTGCAACTACATTCTGTTTCTTACTTCTCCAAGTCACCAAGTTTCCTTCTAAAAACATGCAGTAACCTGTGGTAGACCGCCTGTCGATAACTGACTCGGCATAATCCGCATCTGTATAGGTTTCAATGGTCAATGTTTGTTCTTTCCGAAATAGAAGTCCTCTTCCTGGGCTTGTCTTCAAATACTGTAGAATTCGATTCACAGCTAACATATGTCTCTCACGAGGATCATGCATGAACTGGCTAACAACACTGACAAGATAGGCTATGTCTGGTCTGGTGTGGGACAAATATATCGTTTTCCCACAAGTCTCTCGATATTGTGCCTTATCCACCCTTGGGCTTTCCTCATTGTTTCCGATCCTGTGGTTTTGTTCAATAGGTGCCCCGTTATTTTGCAACCTAGCTTACCTGTTTCCTTAAGAAGATCCAAGACATATTTCCTTTGGGAAATAAAGATGCCTTGTTTGGAGTAGGCAACCTCTATCCCAAGAAAGTACTTGACTTTCCTAAGTCCTTCATTTCAAAGTGTGCAGCTAGTTTTTCTTTTAGGACTGTTTCTCAACCTCATCATCATAAGCAATGATCATGTCATCAACATAAACCGGAAGAAGTGTAAGTTTGCCTTCTTTGGAATGTTTTATAAAGAGGGTATGATCTCCCGGCTCGCCTATAACCTAAGGACACCATAGCAGTGGTGAACCTCCCAAACCAAGCACGAGGAGACTGCTTGAGTCCATATAAGGCCTTCCTTAATTTGCACACCATATTCCCTCCATCGGTAGGTCCATATCCTGGTGGGATGTCCATATATACTTCCTCTTCCAAATTCCCATGGAGAAAAGCATTTTTAACATCAAATTGGTGCAAGTCCCATCCAAAGTGTGCTGCCAAGGAGAGAATGATCCCGACTGTGTTCATCTTTGCTACTTGGGGCAAATGTTTCCTCATAATCAATCCCATATGTCTGAGTGTACCCTTTTGCAACCAGCCTTGCTTTATACCGGTCTAGAGTACCATCAGACCGATATTTCACTGTGTAAATCCATCTGCACCCAACTATCCTTTTGTCCTTCGGCTTCTCAACAATTTCCCAGGTCTCATTCTTGTTTAAGGCACTCATTTCTTCATGCATGGCTTGAACCCAATTCTTATCCATTAATGCTTGTACTGAAGTGGGGATTCTGGTAGAATCAATTGCTGAAATAAAACTCGATCTTTGTATCGATAGGTTTTTAGTGGACACAAACTGAGATATAGGGTATTTTGCACAAGTTCTTCTGGCTTTTCTTAAGGCTATTGGCAAGTCATCATGGTTAGGTTCACAAATATCATGTAAAGAACTATTCAAAGGCTCAGAATCAGGAATGCTTACCTCTCGGTTCGGGCGACTGAAGTTCTTTGTTGGACCAAGTTGGGTTTTTTTCGATAATACACCTGCTTGTATCGATCTATAGGGACAGATACTGATTCTTTAGGTGTCTCTGAAGTACCAGAAGATGATGCCACATCCTTCATCAGAGGAGGGACCGATGACTCAATAGATTCAGCCAGAAGAGGAACAACAGATGACTCAAGAGACTCAGCTTCTTGACCACTCTCCCCCTGAAGCTGAGGACGAAGGTGAAAAGACTCAGATTCATGAAAAGTGACATCCATGGAGACATAGACACGACGACTTTGAGGATGATAACATTTGTATCCCTTTTTGTCAGGTGCATACCCTATGAAGATACATTTGACAGCCCTAGGATCCAACTTACCACGATATTGACTATGGATATGAACAAAGGCAACACAACCAAAGACACGACACAGGAGATTCTTCATGGTAGGAACGGAAGGGAAGAAGGAAGTCATGTGTTGCACAGGACTAAGACCATCCAAGACACGGGATGGCAATCTGTTTATCAAGTATGCGGCAGTTAAGACAGCTTCTCCCCAATAAGACTTAGGGACGGAGACATTTGGAAAAGAAGAGCCCTTGCAATTTCTAGGAGATGACGGTTCTTCCTTTCTCGCAACCCCATTTTGTTGGGGGTATCAACACAAGTTAACTCATGTAACACACCATGTTCTTTATTGAATTTTGTGAAATGTTGATTCACATATTCCTTGCCATTATCGAGCGGAACCGTTTGATAGATTTTCCAAACCGGGTTTGAACCATACGATAGAAATTCGGGAAAAATTGAAACACTTGATTTATCCTTCATAAGAAATATCCATGTGACCCTAGTGCGGTCATCAATAAATGAAACAAACCATTTTGCACCGGATATATTAGAATTAGAGGAAGGTCCCCACACATCGAATGGATAAGATCAAAAGGTTCAATACTTTTATTATTACTTGGAGAAAAAGTTGTGCCATGGTGTTTAAACCGACAAACATCACAAAGAAAAGACTCAACGAGACTCATTTTTAAACAAATGTGGAAATAACGACCTAAGAAGGCGAAAGGAGGATGACCAAGGCGTTTGTGGTGAAGCCATATCGAGATGCAAAGCGGAATCGGAACTTGTCTCATGACGGGATGTGGACACCGTCTGACTGGTACTACCATGAGTACGATATAGAACATATAACCCTCCCTGTTCCTTAGCAACCCCAATCGTCCTCCCCGTGGTAAGATCCTGAAACACACAATGAGAGGAAAAGAAGGTCACTGTACAGTTTAAATCTCTGGTAAGCTTATGAATAGAAATAAGGTTATTTGACAAATGAGGTACATGAAGCACATTATGTAAAGGAAGGGAAGGTTGAAGTGAAACAGTACCACATCCTGAAACAGGGACATGGGATCCACTAGCAACCGTGATGTGATGCTTACCAGATAATTTAGAGTAAGTGGAAAAATATGAGGGATGAGGGGTCATATGATCAGTAGCACCAGAGTCAATAATCCAGAGATCCTCAGATACAGTACTAGAAACATTAAAGGAGAAGGAACTTAAATTCTTACCAGTCATGGTTAGAGAACAAGTGCCAGAAGGCTTACTCATAGAATCCAAGAGAGTGCGCAAACGATCCATCTCGGCTTTACTAAGCGCCGGAATTGCCTCCCCAGAAGGTGGTGCAGATCCCTCTTCACCCTCAATAACCAAGTCAGACACAGTTTGATTAACTTGCCTGCCTTTGAAACCCCCAAAGCGTGCAAGAACCTTGTCTCTGCCATGGAGTTTAAAACAAGTGTCCTTAGTGTGACCAGACTTTTTGCAATGAGGACACCAGCGCTCGTCACGTTTGGCAGATGACTTCCACGAAGATGATCCAGGTTTTTCAGATGATAACCCACCAATAGGACCTTGCCGGTGGCCAAAGCAGAACCATCACTGGAATTACCTTTATTCAACATGACAGCTCGACGACTCTCTTCCCCCCTAACCGTGTAGAACACCTCGGAGAGAGAAGGAAGCTTGTCCTTTCCTAAAATCGAACCCGAATAGGATCATACTCAGAATTCAACCCGGAGAGAAACTTAAAGACCCGTCCACGCTCAATAAACTTGGTTAAAGTAGCAGATCCTCAGTGCATTTCATCTTTAAATCCTGGTTTTGATCCAACTCAATCCATAAACCAGTCAGAGTACCATAATAATCAGTGACAGAAAGAGAGCCTGCTTTGGTATTAAAAATTGTGTTTTTAATTCATAACACGCAGCAATATCTTGTTTCATAGAATAGGTTTGACTCAAACTATCCCAAATTTCACGTGCGAAGTAAAAAACATACAATTCTTACTGATATCCGGTGTCATAGAGTTCCATAGCCAAGTCATAATCAAAGAATCTTCATCATCCCAGATTCCAAACTGTGGGTCATCTGTCCTCGGAGGATCCCCGACAATATGTGACAACTTCCGACGACCCTTGAAAGTGGTGCGAATAACCTGGGCCCATTGAAGATAGTTCTTACCATTGAGGTGATAAGAAGAGTGTAAAACTGGAAGATCATGTGGATTCAGTGCTGCAACGGCAACAGGAGGCAGTGGAACGACAACCGGAGGCAGCGTAGTGATGGTGGAGGACTGGGTGTCTACTGTAGACATTTTGGTTGGACCCGAAAAGAGGCAGAAAAGAACAAGGAGGAGCCGACGAGCAGAACGGTGGTAGTTGCGCGGTGAAAGGCGGTGTGGAGGGCGGCGCGTGGCTCCCACGCGCGTACAGTGCGGCGGCGCGTTGGCTGCGAGTGGCGGCGCGTGAGTGGGTGGTTTAGGGTGGGCTTTTGTGGGGTGGCCGGAAAACTGCCGACAAGCAGTCCGGCGAGGGTGGTGAGACAAAAAACAGCGGCGGCGGGTGGCGGGTGGTGTTTTAGGTCTCGGCCGGCGATGGCGGGTAGCAAGTGGTGGGTGGCGGTGGCGGTTTTAGGTCTCGAAAGCAATAAGGCTGCAATAGGAGACAAAAAAGGGAAAGGCAAGCCCTAGGAACGACCTAGGCTGCGATACCATATAGAGAATAAAAAGTATGAATAATATTTCTTGTATATTGTGTACAGGGAAGGTTACAATATATAGACTAATGCTATTAATTGCTATCCTAAAAATAAGGGAGAAAAATCAGCCCTAATAAAGCAAGAATAAAAAACATATCTATACAAATCTGATATTAATGCTAATATATTACAACAGATTCCAATCACACATGGATTCTTGTTCCATTCCCTTATAGGAAATCTATAGTTGATTGTCAATAGGTCTTTTGTAACACCCTAACTTTTGGGTGAATGACCGTTGTGTCCCGATTTTATTGTTTCTTGTTTTTCTGCATGAAATACAAGTATACTTTACAGGCTCTAATTTTATTTGGTCGTTTTGCGAAATTTGCTTCGAGACAGTAAAATAAAAATTGTCAAATTTACTGTTTTAAATTTTCTGTGTGATATACAGATATATTTTACTGTCTGTAATTTTATTTGAGTGTTTTGAGTGATTTGCTCGGTTGTGGAGAAAAATGGGAGAATGACCATTACGTCCCGAATGTACTGTTTTAAATTTTTCTGTATGATACAGTGTTTTATATTACTATCTGTAATTTTATTTGGGTGTTTTATGTGATTTGCTTCGAGTCAGGAAATTTAAAATTTTCTAGACCGGGGAAATTTTATTATTATCCGGAGCCGGGGGAGCTTACTAAACCCGAAACCGGAGACAGTTTTTGAAGTTTTATTTTCCTGCGATTTTATCTGACAAATAAAATCGGGATATGTTTTATTATCTGCTGGATGATATTTCTCTTGAAAAATATCTAGTGGATGATGACTCATCGCAACGGGCCAATAGAAATTCGACACATGGCGTGACACCTCAGCACCGTGACTCAGCAGATTCCGGAAGGTTCCAGAAGCGGTGACTCGCCCTGTGACTCACCGTAGTGAGTCACCTGTTCCAGAAGCTTCTATGATGACTCACCATGCTGACTCAGCGCTGTGACTCATCATTGATGACTCAGCGCTGTGACTCACCATTGATGATGCAGTTGATGACTCAGTCAATGACTCAGCTGATGACTCGCCGTGCTGACTCACCTGTTTTGGAAAATATCTACGCTGACTCGCCATGCTGACTCACCCGTTCTAGACAGTTCCACAATAACTCATCATACTGACACATCGTAGTGAGTCACATGTTCTAGAAATTTCTCTTTGATGACTCGCTTTATGACTCATCAAGGGCAATCAGTAGAAAAATGATCAATAATAATTGCTACTCTGTTGGTATAAGATAAAAATCTATGTATATTTTATTATCCATTAAGCAATAGATACTGACTTTATAAGCAGTAATTATTGTTCATTGCTTATAGTGTACCGAAAAATATCTTAGGCCTTCATCTTTTTCCTGGAGTCTATAAATAGGAGGGCCTTGGCTCATTTTCAATTTTGGCAAGAAGCTCTCACCCTTCCTCTCCCATGGTCTTCTACGGCCATAGCTTCCAAGTGGAGGGCAACCTTCATCCATTCATCTCACTTACTCTCCTACACATCCTTTTCTCCAAAGAACCAAGATCAAGCAACCAAAACTCTCTCATTTTCTCTCCCCCTTGATTTCGGCCAAAGCACCAAGAAACCTTCTCCAAATTTCTATAATTCCTACCAATATCATTTCTTGAATCCTTTCATCAATCCAAGACACTTTCATGTTAGGAATTTCTCAAGATTCCTTCATCTTCATCTTCCTATCAAGCAAAAACCACAAAAGCTCATATCTATCCCTTTCTTCAAGCTCACGGCCAACCCCTCAAAAGTCACCTTCCAAGCTTCAATAATTCTAAACAACCATAGATCTTGAATCTCCATGCAATCCTAAGGAACTTTCATGTTGGAGATTTTCCCTAAATCATCCATCTTCATTTTCATTCTTCAAAGCTCAAGTTTGAAGCCTTGAAGGTGGAATTCTTTAATCTTCATGTTTCTATCCATTTTAAAGTTCTAATCATGATTTTAATCCATGATTATTTTAGTTTAGAGCCTTAGGTATTAATATTGTATGTTTTCTTTATTTTTCAAGAAGCTCTTGGTGGAGAAAATTTGCTTGAAGGAGACATACAAGGAACTTGGAGGTTCTTCAAGAGGTAAGAGGGAGATTACCCTCATCAACCATGTGTTGGTGGTGAGGAATGTATGTGTTTGTAGTGAAAAATCCATAAGGATTCATTCACTTGATTGTTTATAGTCTTTCCTAATTGTGATTGATTATATGTGAAAGCATGTCTAATAGCTTTAATATTTTGTATGTGTTTCTATGGTTGTTTTAGTATATGGTATGTGTATATATATGCATGATAATTATTGTAACATGTAAATAATATACAAAGATTTGCATGAGTGTTCCAAAGAACACAAATCCAAGCTCACGGCCTCAATGCAAAAAGGAGAACCAAAATGTTCTCATCAATTTTCTAAAAGTGGAATTTAATTAACCTAGGAAAAATTGACAAGTTACTAATTTGTTTAGAGTAAGAAAAATGAATTTGTGGATCAATGGATAAAATTAGGTATTTCGGCCAACATGCCAAAGCCAAGCAATTATGATTTTTAAAATCATTTCCAAACCATTTTCTAAAACAATGATTTAATGAATTTAGGTAATACAATAAATTTGACATTTATTTAAAAGATGAAAAATAATTTAAAGATCAAATACAAAGACTTTGTTAAATTTGGCCAACATGCCACATACTTTTGATCCAAATTTATTTTCTAACTATTGACTAGATAATTTAATAAAAATAAACTAGATCAAGAGTTTTATAAGAGATTAAATGTATGGAAATAATTAGGAATGAATTATAAAGCATAGAATGATTTTCGGCCAATATGCCAAATTTAAATGTTTGTGATTTATAGAATTGTTTTCAACTAAGGTTAAGTAATAAAGGCCAAAAGGATTTTATTACAATGAGTTTTGAAGAAATAAATTGATTAAAATTAAGTTTAAGAAGTTTAAACAAATGATTTTTACTGTTAGAAGAAAATACAGTAACTTTTGTAAATTGCTAACATATGACTCATAATTATATTTTGAAGCATGTTAGTGGTTTTCAAAAAATTTATTATACGGTTAAAAATTAAGTAAACAGAATTTTTACAGAAAAATTAGGAAACCATTATTATAAATTTTCTAAACATAATACTGTCAATTTATATTAAAAACGGACAAATAAGATAGAAAAGATGTTCAAAAGACAGTATACGGTATGAAAAATATTCTACGTAGTTTAAATGTATTAAATATTATTTCTGTTTATTTTAAACAGTAATTTTTAAGAAATTCAGACAAGAAAATGATTTAAAAATCTTACGCGATTGAGAAAACGTATTAAAAACTCTACGCGATTTTAAAAACAGAAAAATAAATTTACGCGATTTAAAAACGTTTGTAAAAAAATGACGAGATTGCGAAAATGCGATAAAATTTCTACGATTGATTGAATCAGTATATTTTATACTATTGAGAGTATTCTGTATATTTTTATTTGTCGGGCTATGAGGTGAACCCGTACAGGCTTTGGAACAGTATTTGTCTGGTGAGACTTACTGTATATTTTTGCCATTGAGGGCAAGCCATGAGGGCATATTTTTTTTTTATACCTTTGAGGGTATTTCGGTAATTTCTTATTTTTGGATAATTTCTTATTTTTGGATCATGCATTTAGTTAATGCCAATTTTTGGTGGATTGATTGACGAGGTGAATCACATCGTATTGTCGGTACGATAAGCGTAGTGTGGTTCGATTTTGAATGAACTTGGAGACGTTAGTGTGCATAATTCCATATGTGGATAGTTGGTGGGCTCTTACAGTGGTAGTATGTAATTAAGAACACACTAATGGACTCGACACACACTATACTTAATCGAGATCTTGTAAAGTCTAATAAGTACATTGCACTGTAGTGACGTAATGTTAGACAATCGTGCTACACCACGCCATGTATTTGTGGGCTATAGATTTAACGACGTGAGACCGCGGAATAGTTTGGTTGGGCAGCCGTGGTACTAATAGATTTTGAGGATCATTCTCTCTGATATCTGTATGTGTTTAGCTTCATGGAGTAGGGTTGAGTCTTATTGCATATGTTTATATGTTGTACATTATTATTTCTTTATCTGTGATCTTTTATCTGTGATATTATATGTTTATATGTTGTATTTTGTCTGTACATTATTACCCTTTATCTGTGATATTATATGTTGTTCTTGCATTTAATAAGTTATTTTATATTGTTATGATTCTTGTTATGGCATTTTTATCTTTGTATGAATTGTTATATCTATCCCAGTAACGTTATTATAGTTTATTTTATTATGATATATGCTTATTCAAATTAATTGTAAATTGATAACATGACTATATTGGTATTATACGTGTGTATGGAATGACCTTGTCATTCGTATTATTCTTTCTTCAGAATCTTGGTATTGGTGAAAGGGGATCTCACCTCTTTCTTGTATTCTTGTTGTGTTTGTATTGTTAAATTCGTATAGTAGACGAAGGAAGTTTCTTAGACCCTCTTGGAGGCTATGTTCGAAGATGGTGACGGCGTCAAGGTGTAATCTTCTAAGTTTCAACAGGATGCGATTTGGTGGAGAAATGGAACATGTAGGTTGGGTTTTCTCGTTAGTGTTGTTACCGTGCTATTAGTAGTACTCGTCTTTGGGTTTGCTACTGTTTCTCTGAGTCTGTAAATGTTATGTTTTAAATTGTTGTTGAATATTTTGTGGAATATATAATATGTGTATTAATTAATTCAATCTAATTTCTGTTTTACTTATAATTTTTGGTAAGTTTATATTTTCGCGAAAAGAAATTTTCAAATTCATCCTTTAGAATTCAAAGCTTTTATAAAATGATTTTATTTGGTTTTATGTTTTATTTAAAAATGTGACGCCCTACGGAGGGTGTTACATCTTTACTACCAAGGTTGCCCTTGATGGATAGGTGGACCAGTTGAAAGCTCGTCTTGTGGGTAAAGGATATACCTAGATTTTTTGACCTTGATTATGGTGACACCTTCTCTCCTGTTGCTAAAATGGCGTCTATTCGCCTTTTCTTATCCATGGCAACCATGAATTGCTAGCCATTGTATCAGTTTGACATTAAAAATTCTTTTTTACATGGTGACTTAGAGGAGGAGATTTACATGGATTATTAACCACTTGGGTTCGTTGCTCAAAGGGAGTCAGGTTTAGTTTGCAGGTTGCACAAGTCTTAATATGGTCTTAAACACTCTCCTCGAGCATGGTTTGGAAGATTTAGCAAGGTCATACAGCAATTTGATATGATCCATTGTGAGGCAGATCAATCAGTATTCTATAAACATTTTTCCTCTAATCAGTTCATATATCTCGTTGTCTATATAGATAATACTATTATTATAGGTGATGACCATGAAGACATCAGAAGCTTGAAACAAAACCTGTTTCTAAACTACTAAACTAAGGACTTGGGTCGGTTGCGAAATTTCTTTGGGATTGAAGTATCTCAATCAAAAACAGGCATCGCCGTCTCCCAAAGGAAGTATGCCCTTGACATTTTAGAAGAGATTGGGATGTTAGATTGTGTTAACTGAGAGAAAAACCCTACCCAATGTGGGTACAGGTCACGTATTTATATAGAATAAAATAACCAGCTACTATGTAGTACACTATAGTGCATAAGACTAAAATACCCTTAAGCATTCTAACCACGTGCTTACTACGCTTCTCTTAACACTCCTCCTCAAGTTGGATCATAGATGTTAATCATACCCAACTTGTTACAAAGATATTTAATCCTACTCCCATTAAGAGCCTTCATGAGGATGTCAGTTATTTGTTCTCCAGTTCTGACATATCCTGTGGATAAAAGTCCTTGCTGAATCTTTTCCCGAATAAAGTAGCAATAAGCTTCTACGTGTTTTGTTCTTTTATGGAATACCGGGTTCAAGGCAATGTCAAGGGCAGCCTGGTTGTCACACCAGAGCTTCATAGGCGAGGACGCCTTGAACCCAATCTCATCAAGTAACTGATACACCCATAATAATTCACAAGAGGTTTGAGTCATTGCTCGATAGTCAGATTTTGCACTTAACCTTGCTACCACATTTTGTTTCTTGCTCTTCCAAGAGATCAAATTTCCTCCAAGGAACTTACAATAACCAAAAGTTGACTTTCAATTTACAGGACACCGGGCCCAATCTGCATCAGAGCACCCTTCTAATTTGTCGTGGCCATGGTCATTATAGAGAACTCCATGCCCTGGGGCTCCTTTTAAATACCTCAAGATATGCAACACTGCATTCCAGTGAGAATCTCAAGGGAATGACATAAACTGACTGACTACACTTATTGGGAACGAGATGTCTGGACATGTCACAGTAAGGTAGTTCAATTTGCCAACTAGTTTCATGTACCTCTCGGGATCTAATAGTAATTCTCCATCATCTGTAGTGAGCTTCATGTTTGGAATCATTAGGGTATCACAAGGCCTGGTTCCCAACATACCAACATCGGAAAGAAGATCAAGGACATTTTCGCTGAGAAAGAAAAATGCCCTTTCTGCTCCTGCTTACTTCAATTCCAAGAAAATACTTTAAGGAACCTAGGTCCTTTGCTTGAAATTTAGTTTGAAGGAAGCTCTTGAGTTCAGAAATCCAAGAGGTGTCACTCCCAGTTATCACTATGTCATTAACAAAGACAACCATGAGAATACAACCTCCCACAGAATGATCATAACTACTCTTTTCATGCAGAAGTCAAGAACCACTTCACTCAACTTACCAAACCAATCCCGAGGAGATTGTTTCAAACCATACAGAGAGCGTTTAACTCGATAAACATACCCAGACTCTCCCTGAGCAACAAAGCCTAGACTTCGTGAAGAAAGACATTCTTAACATCAAGCTGATGCAAAGGGCAATGATGAGAAGCAGCCAAAGAGATAAATAGGTGAACCAAGGCCAATTAGCCACAGGGGAAAAGGTCTCAGAGTAATCCACACCATAAGTTTGCGCATAGCCTTTGGCAACTAGCCGAGCCTTGAGGCGAGCAACAGTCCCATCTGGGTTTACTTTAACATACACCCATTTGCAACCAATAGCACATTTACCAACAGGAAGAGGAACAAGCTCCTATGTTTGATTACGTTCCATAGCCAACATTTCCTTTTCCATGGCATGTTTCCACTTATTATGAGCTAGAGCCTCAAAAATAGTTCTAGGAAGTATGACAGCATCAAGAGAAGTCACAAAGGATTGGGAAGGTGAAAGAAGCAAGTAATGAATAAAGGAAACAATAGGATGTTTGGTGACACAAGAACGTTTACCTTTTCTGAGGGCAATAGGAAGGTCTAGAGTCAGATCTTGTGACAAAGAGGTAGATGGAGGAGGTAGCTAAGTGGAGGAGTCAAGTACATCCTTGAGTGCTTCATCTGAGGTGGGTGGAGCATCACAAGTACGACGAACGTACACTTGCCAAATGGGAGGCTTAGGAGGAGGACAAGACGGAGCTAGAGCATCAGAAGTTGAAGACGAACTAGAGGAAGGGCCATGAAGCTGTTTATAAATGAGAATTTTGTCTTCTTCAATGGTAGGAGAGGAGGACTGTGGAAAGAACGGAGTAGACTCAAAGAAAGTCACATCAGCAGAAACAAGGTAACGTCCCAAATCAGGAGAGAAGCACCTGTACCCTTTTTGATGATTGGAATAACCAAGAAAGACACAGATCGGGAGTATAGCTTGGAGAGTTGAGGCCGAACATCTTGCACCAAACACATACATCCAAAAATATGAAGAGGAAGGGGAAACAAGGATTAAGACGGAATGAGAACAGAAAATGGAACTTGACCATGTAAGACAGAAGATGGCATCCGATTAATCAACAAACAAGCAGTAAAGACAGCATCAACCCAAAACTCTTTAAGAATAGGCATATGAAATAACAAGGCTCTAGCAACTTCAAGGAGATGTCAATGTTTACGTTCAACAACTCCATTTTGTTAGGGTGTAACCACACAAGAGGAATGATTGTTGGACGGTGGCCTCTGGGTCTTATTCCACGGCTTTTTGTGTAGACATTGTTTTTAGTAGCTTATTAATTAGTTGCTTATTTTCTAGGACTAGATTTAATGTATAGAAGCTCCTCTATATATTTCTATCTCTACAAACATTCAGTTTTGATGAAAAAATATACAATATTCGTATTCTTCATATTCTAAGATGGTATCAAATTAAGTTCTGATCCGGGACTGATTTTTTTTTCACTGATTTTTTTTTTGGTCAGCCTTCATTGCCAACCAAATTGTGTTTTTGGGCCTTCATTGCCCTTTTGCTGAACATTCCTCTTTGGCATTCATCGCCACCCAAACAACACTCGTGATAGTACCTAAACAGAACCTGTAAACAGTACCCAAACAGAACCCGTAAACAATACCTAAACAGAAACCCACTCCGTTTTTTATCCAAGTAAGGTCACGAGATATATCAGACACCTCTGACCGGCCATTCCCCTGAGCGCCACCTTCAGAGCCGCTCCCACGCGCCGTCACACTTGCCTACACTTCCCGGTGCATGTAGGCCACGCGCCACCTTCCGATCACCGGAGCTTCATGTCGTTGGTTCCATTCACCTCGCCGGCGTCCTTTGCTCCTGTTTCTATGGCCAGAACTTCTTTCCGAGGCTCTTTGGATAGTGGGCTCATTCGTTCACCTTCTCTATTCTGTTCACATTCGTTCTGACTCTTCTCTGTTCTGCCTTGATTCTGTTTTGTCTCTCAAAATGTCAACTATGGGTGAGGTTTCCAGTTCCACTCAACCAATGGACGATACTCGATCCCAAACACCTGGTGAATTGCAGAACATTCAATCTGCGTATAGGCTGAACGGGAAGCATCACCTTAAGTGGTCACAACTTGTTCGCACCATATTAAAAGGAAAAGGAAAGCTGAGTCATCTCATGGGTACTGGACCTCAGCCAAATGATCCCAAGTTTGAAGCATGGGATGAAGAAGACTCAATGATTATGGCGTGGTTGTGGAATTCCATGACTCCGGATACCTGTGACACTTGCATGTTCCTGAACATTGCGAAGGATATATGGGTGCAATTGAGCAAACCTATTCCAAAGCCAAGGATGCTGCTCAAGTCTACAAGGTTAAGGTAAAGACGGTAGCTGCAAAACAGGGAGACAAGACTATCACTGAATATGCTAATCAATTGAAATCCTTGCGGCTGGAGTTAGACCATTATAGAGTGATCAAGACTAGATGTCCTGAGGATGTAGCAGTGCTCAAGGAGTTTATTGAGCAAGACCGAGTTTATGACTTCCTTGTTGGGCTGAATCCAGAATTTGATCAGGTGATGATTTAGATTCTTAGCAAATCTACAGTTCCCTCCTTTAATGAGGTTGTGTCCATCATCCGAAGTGAGGAAAGTAGGAGAAGGCTGACGCTTGAACCAAAAATCAGCGAGACTTCGACTATGGTGGCTCGTGGTTCTACCAAGCCAGAAGCAAAGGTGGAGAAGACATTCTCCTTGGAAGGAGAAAAACCCAGTTAGTCAAAAAACTGAGATGACTTGTGGTGCACTTCTTGTAATAAGCCATGACATACCCGTGACAGTGTTGGCAGCTTCATTGAAAATCCCAAAATCGAAAGTGGGGGCAGAAAGGGAAACAATCACGCAATAATGGGAAAGCTAATGCTACGGCAGTGTCAGAAAGTCAACCAGCACCTAGGAATTTCAATGCAGAGGAAATTAAGCAGGTGAGATCACTTCTACACAGCCTTGAAAAGCCCTCAGGTACTTGTTCTTTGACTTGTTCGGGTAAGTTACCTTCTTCCGTTGGATTCAATGTCTCGGGTACAAATTTTACCAATAGTTCATGGTCAAAGAACATTGGTTATCCTTAAAGAAAGAAAAGCCACCAACAAAATACAAAACCAAACCTTCCACTTTAATTGTTCATTAAATACAAGCCATGCCTTAACACAGAGGAAAAGAGAGAGTTGAAAGAATATTTTTGAATATTATTTCTTGATTGAAACTGTACAGGTTGATGCACATTATATAAGCTAATGACACTAATTACTTGTCTAAAATAGATCTAAATTACAGGAAATAACTCTGTCTTAATAAAAGAATAAATCTGTACAATTAAATCGAAATCTGTACAATAAAGTCTAACACTCCCCCTCAAGCTGGTGAATGGATATCTATCATTCCCAACTTGCTAGTAAGATCTTGAAAGTGCTCTGTGGGTAGTCCCTTAGTTAACTACCAACTGATGTCTCGAAGGAACGTATGTTGTGGCTATGAGCCCACTATCCAATTTCTCCTTTGATAAAGTGCCGGTCTATCTCAATGTGCTTTGTCCTGTCATGTTGAACTGGATTATGTGCAATGCTAATGGCTGATTTGTTGTCACAAAACAACTTCATAGGTGCTACATACTTTATTCTCAGGTCATCTAGTATGATCTTCATCCATAGCAACTCACCAACTCCTTGTGCTATAGCTCGAAACTCAACTTTTGCACTCGACCGTGCCACTACGTTTTGTTTCTTACTTCTCCATGTTACTAGATTTCCACCTAGAAACATACAATAACCTAATGTTGACCTCCTATTAGTAACCGAATCTGCATAGTCAGCATCTGTGTACACTTCCATTGATAGGATTCCCCTTTTTTAAATAGTAGTCCTCTTCCAGGCATGGTTTTAAGATACTGTAGAATTCGATCCACGGCCTGCATGTGTCTCTCCCTCGGATAATGCATGAATTGGCTAACAATACTGACAGCATACGCTAGATCAGGTCTGGTATGTGCCAGGTATATCAATTTCCTAACTAGCCTCTGATATTGAGATCTATCTACCTTGGGACTTTCTTCATCATTTCTCATTTTGTGATTCTACTCAATTGGTACACCAGTTGGCTTACACCCGAGTTTTCTAGTCTCTTTGAGAAGATCTAGGACATATTTCCTTTGAGAAATGAAGATACCTTGCTTAGAGTAGGCAACTTCAATCCCAAGGAAGTACTTTAGTCTTCCAAGATCTTTCATTTTGAACTCAACAGCTAATTTCTCCTTTAGGAGTTGGTTCTCAACTAGGTCATCACCTGATATAATGATGTTATCAACGTACACAAGCAAAACTGTGAGTTTACCTTCTTGTGAATGTTTAAAAAAGAGGGTATGATCACCTTGACTTTCTCTGTAACCCAAGGGCACCATTGTTTTTGTGAATCTTCCAAATTAAGCATGGGGAGACTGCTTCAACCCGTATAACGCCTTCTTTAACCTGTACACCTTGTTCCTTCCATTAGTGGAATCATATCCAGAGAGAATTTCCATATAAACTTCCCCCTCTAAGTCTCCATAGAGAAAGGCAGTTTTAACATCAAACTGGTGTCATTCCCACCCAAAGTGGGCAGCAAGGGAGAGTAAGATCCTTACAGTATTCATCTTGGCTTCTGGTGCAAATGTCTCCTCATAGTCAATTCCATAAGTCTGAGTGTATCCTTTTGTTACTAATCTTGCTTTATACTGGTCTAGTGTACCATTAGACCGATATTTCAAAGTATATATCCATCTGCACCCAACTGGCCTTTTGTCACCTGGCCTCTCAACAATCTCCCATGTTCCATTCCTTTCCAATGCACTCATCTCCTCATTCATGGCTTGAATCCAGTTCTTATCTTTCAATGCTTCTAGTACTGAGGTTGGGATTTTGATAAAATCTATGGTTGAAATGAAACTCTGGTGCTGCAGGGAAAGATGTTTAGAAGAGACAAATTGAGAAATAGGGTACTTGGGATTGGGACAATACATTTTCCCTTTCCTCAATGCAATAGGTAAGTCATCTAGGTCAGGTTCACAATTATTCAAAGACATGTTATTAGGTTCAGAAACAGTATTATTTAGGTTAGCTTCAAAAACATAAAGTTCAGAGATAGGAAAACTTGTATCTTTAGTACTTATCGTTGGTTTGGACGCCTAAAGTTGCTATTGGGCCAGATCGGGTTTCCCTCTCCTTTGATACACCAATTTTGGTGTGCTAGCCTTGGCCCTGACGTTAGCTAGTTCAGGTGGGGTGCCAGAAGAAGATGTTAATTCTTGTGTAGAGTTAGACAGTAAAGGAAGGAAGGACCCAGGCGAGAAGAACTCAGCCTCAACTTCCTGAGTGTTCTCTCCCTAAAGCTGAGGACGAGTAAAGGACTCATTTTCATGAAAAGTGACATCCATGGAGACGAAAAAAAGACGACTTGAAGGATGATAGCATTTGTAACCCTTCTTGTCAGGAGCATAACCCAGAAAAACACATTTGACAGCACGGGGATCAAGTTTGTTGCAATGTAGGCGATGTACATAATAGGAACCAAAGACACACAACCAAAGACACGAGACTGTAAACTTTGCATAATAGGAACAGACGGAACGTGAGAGGTCATGAGTTGGACATGACTTACATTACTTAAGACACGAGATGGTAACTGATTGATTAAAGATGTAGCAGTTAAAACAGCTTCCCCCCGGTATGAGCTAGGAACAGACATTTGGAATAGTAAAGCTCTGGTAATTTCAAGTAAATGACGATTTTTTCTTTCTGCAACACCATTTAGATGAAGAATATCAACACATGTAAGTTCATGCACAATACCATGTTCTTTGATAAATGTAGAGAAATTTTGGTTGACATACTCCTAAACATTATCAAAACGCAAACGCTTAATGGACTTTCCAAATTGGGTCTGAATCATGCAGTAAAACTGAACAAACAACTGAAACACATCTGATTTGTCTTTCATTAAAAAAATCCAAGTTACTCGAGTAAAATCATCAATGAAAGAAACAAACCATTTAGTGTAAGAAATGTTAGAAATAGATGCAGGACCCCAAACATCAAAGTGGATAAGTGCAAAAGGCTCTACACTTTTATTAGTAGATGAAAAGGTGACACGATGGTGTTTGGCAAACTCACAAACATTACAATGAAAAGACTCAGTAGATTCTTAAAAATAAGACAGAAACATAGACTTAAGCGAAGGAAAAGGTAGATGTCGCATACGCTTGTGTTGTAGCCAAATTTGAGAAGTAAGAAACACAGAATTGGACTGAAGACAAGAAGATAGCAACTTCTAATCAGGACCACCATTAGCTAGCATATTAAGGAAATAGTACAACCCTCCATTTTCCTTAGTAACTCCAATCGTCCTCCCTGTAACAAGATCCTGAAAGACACAATGAGAATGAAAAAAGGTTACGTCACAATTATTGTCTTTAGTAAGCTTATGAATGGAAATAAGATTATAAGTAAGTTTAGGAACATGGAGCACATTGTATAAGTGTAGAGAGGGCTGAATTTTAGTAGTACCAAAACCTACAACTGAGGTGTGAGAACCATTAGCTATGGTTATATGATGCTTACTAGAAGAGGGTTGATAAGATAATAGAGGTGGTGAATAAAAGGTCATATGATCAGTTGCACCAGAGTCCATAATCTATAAATTCTCAGTATCAGAAGCATTAAAGGATTGAAAACAAAAATTCTTACTAGTCTGGTCGTCTGACATACACATGTTTCCAACTTGATTCTCGTTTTCCTTTTTTTATTCCTTTTTTTTCTGTTTTTTTTTTCTAGACTTGAAAGGCTGGTCGGTTCTGTAACGAAAGAAACAAAGCAAATGAACAAAAAAACAAACAAACAAAACAAGTTGAAAAACAAAGATGACAACACACGCACCAAGCGGTTAGGTAACGACAGGCACCGATGAGATTCACGGGTCGCTAGCAAAATGGTGGGTCGCTATGCGTGGTTTCCGGCGCTGAGGTCGCTGTGGCTTGTGGCGTGGGGAGGCGGACTGGTTAGCGATGGAGATGACGCGAATCTGGTACGGAGAGGGGGCAGAGCTGCGCAACTCCGGTGATGGTATGTGGAAGAACGACTTGCAGTGGCGGACGGCGGACATGGGTTGATCTGCGACAGGGTAGGTGGACGGTGGAATAGTGGATGTTTGGGCTATCTGATCCGGTTCTGAGTTGAAGGCAACACTGAAGGCTGCTAGAATCCCAGCGATGAAGGCTGGCTCTAAACCTAGCAATGAAGGCTGATTGCAGCGGAAACAACAGAGACTCCCAGATCGGGAGCTCTGATACCAAGTTAAAAGAATATTTTTAAATATTATTTCTTGATTGAAACTGTACAAATTGATACATATTATATAGGCTAATGACACTAATTATTTGCGCAAAATAGAGTTAAATTACAAGAAATAAATTTGTCCTAATAAAAGAATAAAATCTGTACAATTATATCTAAATCTATACAATAAAGTCCAACGGAGAGAATAAAGACTTTGAATAATAGGGTATTAGATTGATATGGTGTGTAATGATATGATACAAAATACCAACACAATGATCCTAATTATACTAATAATTAGGTCATGTACCAGTGTAGTACTCATAGTACAAGCCCAAGTCCATTAATAAAATAAGACTACTAACGCTAATTAAATAAGAAAACAAATCAGTAAATATAATGAAATAGGAAATAACTCCCAAGATTACTTCCTGAATTAGATTACTAATTGATTTCACAATATAATCTAAAGATATTCTAAGATATTACAAAATATATTATGAACATATTCTAAAATATTCTCAAGATATTTTGAGAAATTCTAACAGTGTTTTTTTAACTTTAGATAGTAAACAAATTCCTAATCCTGCTTCCATCATCATAACCCTATTGAATAATTATCTATGTCTTTATCTAACAAGAAATTATAGTTTTCCAATTGGATGGTCGCCATCTAAATCAGTTATTCAAGTATTAAATACCTCATTAAAATTATATTTTCAGGTTAATTTCAAGGGAACTTTTCCTTGTGCTAAGTGTACAATTACAAGTAATATCCTATCTATTCAATATTCAAGATTATGCATTATATAACAATAACTTCAGCTGGTTCATGAGATATATATTATTACTCGAAGAACTCTTCTTTTAATGTACACCAAAAACTAGATAGAATACGCATAAATATATCAAATATGATCTGAAGCATAAAAGGATTTTCAAACTAAAACCAGACCTACCAGAAGTAGAACGCTGAACGTTGCTTCTGCTTTAGACAGATTTGTGTCAATCTCAAGTTGCATTTCTGGGTCTATAGAGTCAGCCGACAGAAGGCCACAATTAGAAAACATCAAAGGAGGAAAAACTAAATACAACAGAAAATTATTATACCACACAACAACAACAACAACAACCAAGCCTTTTCCCACTAGGTGGGGTCGGCTACATGGATTAAACGATGCCATTGTGTCCTATCATGAACCAAGTCTTCAGAAATGTCATTCAAATCTAGATCTTTTTTAACCATTTCACCTATAGTCTTTCTTGGTCTTCCTCTACCTCTAACTATTGGGCTATTCTCCACCTGATCTACTCTTCTTACAGGAGCTTCTAAGGGTCTTCTCCTTACATGTCCAAACCACCTAAGGCGAGATTCTCCCATCTTTTCCATAATAGGTGTTACCCCTACTTTCTCTCTAATGCATTCATTCCTAATCCTATCTTGTCTCATATGACCACACATCCAACGCAACATCCTCATCTCCGCGACACTGATCTTGTGCTCTTGTTGGCTTTTTACTGCCCAACATTCAGTACCATACAACATTGCGGGCCTTATAGCTGTATGGTAAAATTTACCCTTAAGCTTGAGAGGCACTTTCCTATCACAAATAACTCCTGAAGCACTCCTCCATTTCATCCATCCAGCTTGAATCCTATGGTTTACATCTCCTTCTATCTCGCCGTCATTTTGTATGATAGATCCAAGATACCTAAACCGTGTGACTTGTGGTATGGTATGATCTCTAATTTTTACCGCTAAGCTAGCGTTAACGTGTTTCTTACTGAACTAAAATTATTATACCACACATGAGTGAATATAAACAATAGATTACCTAAGTTGTTCATGCAAACATGCCTTCAGAAAAATTCACATTTTATATCAAGACATGAAGGAAAGTGAAAGGTTCATGGTTTTCATTACCGTTGTTAAGAGAAAAGAGAGATGGAGAAGGAGAAAAGCATGAGAGGTAAAACAGAAAAAGAGAGTAGCTAACTTGTTATGATTAGCTACCCTAACACTATATTTATATTAACCTATTAGAGCTAGTGATATCAAAAGCAAGGCCCAGCCCAATAGATCAAACCTAATTATATTTCACTGACAATCCCCCTAAGCTGGAGCATAGATATTGATCATGCCCAACTTGTTACAAATATAGTCAACTCTACTTTGATTGAGTGCTTTGATAAAGATATCTGCAAGTTGTTCTCCTGTCCGTACATGTCCAGTAACAAGACCCTGCTGAATCTTTTCTCGCACAAAGTGACAGTCAGCTTCAATGTGCTTTGTCCATTCATGAAAAAGGGGATTAGAGGCAATATGTATAATGGCTTGATTGTCACACCACAACTTCATAGGCATTACACTCTTAACTCCAATCTCACTAAGAAGATGATGAATCCACACCAATTCACAAATAGCTTGGGCCATGGCCCTATATTTTAACTCAGTACTAGAACGAGCAACAACACTCTATTTCTTACTCTTCCAAGAAACAAGGTTACCTCCAACAAGAACACAATAACCTGAAGTAGATCTCCTATCTATGGGAGAACTAGCCCAATCAGCTTCAGAGAACCCCTCTATCATATTATGTCCATGATCTCTATACAAGACACCACAACCTGGAGCACCTTTTAGATACCTCAATATATGAAGAATAGCCTCCCAATGAGTGGTTCGGGGAGATGACATGAATTGACTAACCACACTGACCGAGAAGGCAACATCAGGACGAGTAACCGTGAGGTAGTTAAGCTCACCAACTAACTTACTATTTCGTTCAGGATTAGGCATAGCCTCTCCATCATTTGATAAGAGTTTGACATTAGGGACCATAAGTGCTTCAACAGGTTTGGCTTCAAGCATACTTGTTTCTCTGAGTAAATCAAGCACATACTTTCTCTGAGAAAGAAAAATACCCTTCAAACTCTGCATCACTTCAATGCCTAAGAAGTATTTCAAACCACCCAAGTCCTTAGTCTGAAATTGTGTTTGAAGAAAGTCCTTAAGCTTTTTGATCTCAATCTCATCGCTCCCAGTAATGATAATATCATCCACATAAACCACCAAGAAAAGACAGCCACCCTGAGAGCATCGAAAGAATACTAAATGATCAAAAGTATTTATCTGCAGCCCAAACCATGCCCGTGGAGCTTGTTTGAGACCATATAATGACTTCTTTAATCTGCAAACTTTACCATTCTCCCCTTAAGCAACAAACCCAAGAAGTTGCTCTATATATACCTCCTCTTGCAGGTCGCCATGGAGAAAGGCATTCTTGACATCAAGTTGGTGCAAGAGCCAATGATGACTAGCTGTAAGAGAGATAAAGATACGAACAGAGGCAAGTTTAGCAACAAGAGAGAATGTATCAGAATAAGCAATGCCATAAACCTGAGCATAACCCTTAGCAACAAGACGAGCTTTTAAACGAGCCACTGAGCCATCAGGATTAACCTTCACGGCATACACCCACTTACAACCAATTGCCTGTTTACCAATAGGTAGAGAAACAAATTCCCAAGTGTCATTGTGTTCAAGGGCATGCATCTCATCCAACATAGCCTGACGCCAACCCTCATTAGACAAGGCCTTAGCAACAGTATTAGGAAGGGTAAGAGAATCAAGAGAAGTAACAAAAGACTGACCAAAATGAGATAAACCAGCATAAGAAACAAAAGAAGAAATGGGATAAGTACAATTACATTTACCTTTTTGAAGAGCAATTGGGAGATCAACACTCGAATCAGGAGGAGCAGGATGTGGAGAGGAAGTAGGAACCGGAACATGCAATGAGTCTGTAGCTTCTGGAGTAGTATGACTGACCACAGTAGGTTGCTGATTCCGCCGAACATAATGGTGAAGCACAAGAGGACAAGGGAAGGAACGAGACCAAGAAGAAGGAGAAGAGGAAGTACTTGGAGTAGGAAAAGAATATACCAAAAAGTCCTCATCATTATCGGGGGGGAGGAAGGGGTAAACTCAGAAGAGAAAGCAGTGGCTTCAAAGAAGGTCACATCTGCAGAAACAAGATACCGACGTAAATCAAGAGAGTAACACAGGTACCCTTTTTGACTTTGAGAATAACCAAGGAAGATACATTTGAGGGAGCGAGGATCCAACTTGGAGACCTGAGAGTGAACATCCTGCACAAAATAAGTGCAACCAAAAATTCTAGGAGGGAGAGCAAACAGAGATTGAGAGGGATAGAGCAAGGAATGAGGAAATTGACCATTAAGAATAGATGAAGGAAAACAATTAATTAAATAACATGCAGTAGACACAGCATCAGCCCAAAAGTGTTTAGAAACTTTCATTTCAAATAAAAGAGCACGAGCAACTTAAAGTAAATGTCAATTCTTTCTTTCTGCCACCCCATTTTGTTGAGGGGTGACAATGCATGAGGTTTCATGAATAATGTCATGCTCTTGCAAAAAAGATAGAAAAGGGGTAGACAAGTATTCTTTAGCATTATCACTACGAAGAGTGCGAATAATAATATTAAATTGAGTTTGAACTTCAGCACAAAAGGAATGGAATATATTAAACACCTCTGAACGATTTTTCATTAAATAAAGCCAAGTAATACAAGAATAATCATCGACAAAAGTAACAAAATAACGGAAACCAGCTTTAGACTCAACGGGACAAGGCCCCCAAATGTCTGAATGAACTAAAGTAAAAGGAGAAACAACACGCTTATTGACTCTAGGAGGAAAAGATCCTCTATGGTGTTTAGCAAACTGACAAGACTCACAATTCAAAACAAATGAAGACACTAAAGTAGGACACAACTTCTTCAATATCTGCAAGGGTGGATGTCTGATGGGTCACTTAGACCCATACCCAGGCCCAAAATCCAGCAAGTCTACTCCCGCAGGCCCAAGATGAAGGGAGGTGCCAACTAATGGTCTGTTAGTGGTGTGGTGTGTCTGTTAGAGGAGAGAGAAACAGAAGGGGTAAATAGGTGGGGGAATATTCACGGGGAATTATGTGATTGTTTTTCTGTTATTGGCTTAGGCCTTGGGGCTAGGAGAATTCCTCCATAGCTGGGAGCTTAGTATCTGGTTTCTTCCTTTTTTCCATATTAATAGAACTATCTTCCTCATCATATAGGAACTGTTCCCATCAATTGGTGCTTTCATTGAGAGCTTGGAGAGGGAGAGATCGGTGTATGCAAACTCGGATGGCTACTCAGCAAATTGATGCCTTGGATGCTCGCATAGTGGTTGTTGAGTCCATTCTCAAAAATCAAGAGGTATTGCTGCGTGGTCACGAATCGACGCTGAAGGAGCATACAGTACAGCTGAACGACCATTCGGCTAAACTGAGCTCCTTGATGACTAGCGTTGGGGACATTACCAAGTCCCTCGCAGCTCTACACTCTGAAATGCGAGAAGGATTCCAGTACCAACAGCGACAGTCCCCATCGTCCGGAGGTGGGCCAAAACAGAGTAGAAAGACGCAGAATCTTTTTGGCGGTACATCGAGCACCACTGCAGAAGAATATCGTCTTAACGCCAAGCGGATTGAGCTTCCCCCTTTTTACGGCGACGACCCAGTAGGATGGGTGTCTCGCGTCGAGGCGTATTTCACGGTGCAAGAGACTCCTCTGGAGTTACAAGTACAGATGGCTCAAATCTGCATGGAAGGGATGACATGGCATTGGTTCAAGGTATTGAGGGAAGCCGAGCTTGACTTAAATTAGGAACGGTTGAAACGGGCCTTGTTTGACCGATATGGGAGTCAACATTCGGGAAACCCATTTTCGCTGCTGAAGGTGCTTAATCAGGTGGGAACCGTGGATGAGTATGTGGAAGAGTTTGAGATGCTTGCTGCGCAAATCCCACCCATGCCTAACGACCAGTATATGGGACTCTTCCTCGGAGGATTGAGGGAAGAGATTCGACTCGAGGTGCTAGCTCTCGAGCCCCCCAATCGCTATAAGATGATATCCATTGCTCGACTGGTAGAGCGTAAACTGACTCGAAATACGGCACCAAAGGTTCTTCGAATTGGCGAGAGCATGGAGGAATCCGTGGGTCATCATCATCGGCCAATACCGTGGTCAATAGGAATCATGGCATGAGGAGTTCGGAAGTTCATACATCTCGCTTTACTCCATCCAATCAGTCGCAGCACGGAGGAGTGGAGAGGAGCCCAAAGCCGTGGAACACCTCAGAAAGGAGCACCAAAGGGTCCCCGAGAGGTGTGCAAAATTTATCTTACCAGGAGCTCATGGATAGGAGGAGGAAGGGATTATGCTTCAAGTGTGGACAAAATTATAGTCCGACCCATCAATGCCCGGATAAGCAGTTGCGTTTGCTAATTTGGGAAGGAGAAGAACCTGATGTTGATTCTTTATTAGCTGTGGAAGAGAAGGATGAGAAAGAAGATTGGGAAATGGTTTGCCAAGTTGCTGATTATGATGGAATGTGCTCTCAGGACCATGCCCAATCCAAAACTATTAAAATTGAAGGCCAGCTAGCAGGATTTCCCATTTTACTTCTTATTGATAGTGGGGCAAGCCACAATTTTATTACAAAGGAGTTGGTTAATTCCCTAGCACTTCCTGTGACTACCACTAGGCAATTTGGAGTGAAGTTAGGTGATGGTACCAAGCGCTACTCTCAGGGGATGTGCAATGGGCTGATTATTATGGTGGGAAAGACTAAGCTGCAATTGGATGCTTATGTTCTGGAACTGGGTGGTATTGATTTAATTTTGGGAGTGGATTGGTTAGAGACATTGGGTGAGACTAGAACTGATTGGAAGAGGAAGACCATGAGTTTCGAACAAGATGGGCATACCATAACTCTTAAGGGGTACCAAGTCAATGACAAAAGGCAAACAGCATCCTTACAGGGGGTGTTACATGTGGCTGCCAAGGAGGAAGATGAGGTCCAACCAAATGCGAGCATGGTCAAACCCCAACACCTAGCTGATCCAACACTTACATTAAAGCAGAGGCAGGAGTTGGCTTCTATTTTACTCCAATTCGAGAGTTTTCCAGGAGCCACAGGGTCTACCCCCAACAAGGGCATGTGACCATGCTATTGTGTTGAAACCGGGAGCTGGGCCAATCAATGTGAGGCCCTATAGGTATGCTCATCACCATAAGGATGAAATTGAAAAACAAGTGCATCAAATGCTGCAATCCGGAATGATCAAACACAGTACCAGTCCTTTCTCCAGTCCGGTAATTCTTGTTAAGAAGAAAGATGGTTCGTGGAGAATGTGCGTGGACTATTGAGCCTTGAATAAAGAAACTGTTCCAGATAAGTACCCTATTCCTACCATAAATGAGCTAATTGATGAGCTTCATGGAGCCTTGTATTTTTCTAAAATCGATCTCAAATCGGGGTTTCATCAAATTCGGGTTAGAGAGGACGATACTCATAAAACAACCTTTCGTACGCATGAAGGACACTACGAATACCTCGTCATGCCTTTTGGTCTTATGAATGCTCCTTCCACCTTCCAATCAACCATGAATTCTATGTTCAAGCCACTGCTCAGGAGGCATGTGTTGGTTTTTTTTTATGATATCCTAGTGTATAGTTCCTCTTGGGACCAGCATATGATTCACTTGGGAAAGGTACTACAGCTGTTACTCGATCATCAATTTTTTGCAAATAAAAGTAAGTGCTTATTTGGACAAACATCTGTGGAGTATCTAGGGCATGTTATTTGTATTGATGGTGTAGCAATGGACCCTTCTAAGATCCAATGTGTGGTTGACTGGCCAGTTCCTAAAAATGCGAAGGGAGTGCGGGGGTTTTTGGGCCTCACCGGGTATTATAGCCGTTTCATTAGAGATTATGGCAAACTAGCCAAACCACTCACTGACCTCACTAAGAAAGAGGGGTTTTCTTGGAATAAGGATGCTCAAGTGGCTTTTGAGGCCTTGAAGACGCATCTCACAACCTCCCCACTGTTGGCCTTACCGGATTTTTCTAAGGAGTTTGTCATTGAGTGCGATGCGTCAGGTCATGGTTTGGGGGCTGTTCTAATGCAAGATAGTAAACCAGTAGCTTATTTCAGCAAGGCATTGTCTGCCCGCAGTCTTTCGAAGTCGGTATATGAGAAGGAAATCATGGCAATAGTGTTGGCAATTCAACATTGGCGCCATTACTTGCTTGGGAGACCTTTTAAAGTCTTCACGGATCATAAAAGCCTTAAGCACTTACTTCAACAAAGGATTACCACTACCAATCAACATTGCTGGTTGGCAAAGTTACTGGGGTATCAATTTGAGGTAATATATAAACCTAGACCAGAAAATAAGGCGGCAGACGCTTTGTCTCGGGTTGTGGATGAAGAAAAGGAATTATTTGTTATATCTTCCAGCCCACAATGGGTTGATCTGACTAAAGTTAAGGAGGAGATCAGACTTGATCCTTTTCTGGCGTCCATAATAGCCGGCCTGCAACAAGACTCTTCTTCCAATTCAGAATTTTCGTTAAATGGTGACTTGCTACTCTTCAAAGGACGGTTAGTAGTCTCTCAGCAGTCCTCTCTCATCCCTTTATTGCTGCAGGAATTCCATTCCACCCCTACTGGAGGACATTCCGGTTTTACTCCTACTTATAAGAGAATAGCTGCGTGTTTATATTGGAAGGGGATCAGAAAGCAAATTATGCAATTTGTGCAGAGTTGTGACACTTGCCAAAGGCATAAATACCAGAGTTTAGCCCCTGCAGGTCTACTACAGCCACTCCCTATTCCTAATCTTATTTGGGAGGAGGTTTCCATGGACTTTATAGTGGGGTTACCTAAATCCCAGGGGCTTGAGGTTATCATGGTAGTAGTTGACAGATTGTCAAAGTATGCTCATTTTGTGCCTCTTAAACATCCTTTTACTTCTAAGAATGTTGCTGAAATTTTTATTAAGGAAGTGGTCAGACTCCATGGCTTTCCCAAGGCTGTAATTAGTGATAGGGATCCCTTATTCCTTAGTAAATTTTGGAAGGAGATGTTTCGGCTCCAAGGAACTGTTTTAAAGACGAGTACTTCGTACCAACCTCAAACCGATGGCCAAACCGAGGTGGTAAATCGCTGTCTTGAGACTTACTTAAGGTGCTTTGCATCGGAGCAGCCCAAGCATTGGATATTGTGGCTTCCATGGGCTGAATTTTGGTATAATACTACATTTCATTCCATTACTGGCACAACCCCTTTTGAGGCAGTGTATGGACGCCCACCACCCACCATTACACACTACCTTGCAGGGGAAACAGCAGTTGATGTTGTAGCTCTGGTGTTGAGTGAGAGGGATAAAGCTCTCCGACAGTTGAAATTTAATTTACAGCGTGCACAACAAGTTATGAAGGCTAATGCTGATCTTCATCGAAGAGACGTCACGTTTGCGGTGGGAGATTGGGTCTATGTGAAATTGCGTCCTCACCGGCAGTTATCAGTGGCCAAAAGTATTAGTCCAAAGCTTTCAGCTCGCTACTATGGCCCTTTTCAAATTATTGCTCGAGTTGGTGCAGTGGCCTACAAGTTGCTGCTGCCAGAGATAGCAAAGATACACCCTGTTTTTCATGTTTCCCAACTGAAGCAAGCTATAGGTAACCATCCGGTGCAACCTGAGCTGCCCCATGGCTTGGAGGCGGAGGATTCTATTCCTGCAGCTCCAGAGGCTATCCTGGCCATGCGTACCAGCACAAATCAGGGAAGAACAGTGACTGAATGGCTCATCTTGTGGAAGCACAAACCAGCGGAGGAGGCTACTTGGGAAGAGGAGAGTACCATTCGGGGACAATTTCCTGGTTTCTGCCTTGAGGACAGGGCAGCAATTGAGGAGGGTGGCATTGATGGGTCACTTAGACCCATACCTAGGCCCAAAATCCAGCAAGTCTACTCTCGCAGGCCCAAGATGAAGGGAGGTGCCAACTAATGGTCTGTTAGTGGTGTGGTGTGTCTGTTAGAGGAGAGAGAAACAAAAGGGGTAAATAGGTGGGGGAATATTCACGGGGGAATTATGTGATTGTTTTTCTGTTATTGACTTAGGCCTTGGGGCCAGGAGAATTCCTCCATAGCTGGGAGCTTAGTCTCTGGTTTCTTCCTTTTTTCCATATTAATAGAACTATCTTCCTCATCATATAGGAACTGTTCCCATCAATGTCCAAGCCGGCAATGAAGATGAAACGGAGAAATGGAAGCAGAACAAGCAACTGACAGTGGTCTTGGATTGGCGGACTCCAAAACATATAAGCCATTGGATTCGCGACCTCAACCAATCACCTTCTTTGTCCAAGATCCTGAAATAAATATGTAGGAAAGAAGTGAACACTACAATTCAAACTATTGGTAATTTTACTGACAGAAAAAAGATTAAAAGGAAAATGCGGTAAACATAAGACAAAATGTAAGGGAAGAGAGGATGAAGGATTGGCAACCCCACTACCTATAACAGGGGCTGAGGAACCATTAACAAGTGACATTTGGTAAGGAAGAAGTGGGAAGAAAAGAGGAGAGAATACCACTATTACCTGTCATATGGTCAGTTGCACCAGAATCAATGACCCATGTACGGGAGGAAGAAGTGAGACAAGTAGTGGGATTACCTAACTGGACAAGAGTAGTAGTGAAAGAAGGACCAATACCCTGTGAGGTCTGGAACTGAGTGTAAGCCTCAAATTCAGCACTAGACATGGTAATGGTTCTGAGACCTTGTGTTTGAGGAACAATGATAGGTGTAGGCAAGAGACCCTCTTGAGTTGCTGCATGAGCATAACGCTGACCTTGGGAGGAACCAGGTTTTCCATTCAACTTCCAACAATTCTTCTTAATATGGCCTTCCTCCCCACAGTAAGAACAAAGATAAGAACCACCATCACGGCCACTAGAAAAACTACCATCACGACCACCATCACGGCACCAAAACGACCACCTGTTCTACCATGACAACCACGACCTCTACCTCTAGCTGTTCTACCACCACCACGACCAACTAGAGCAACCGATGATCCACAAGAAGAATTAGAATGCAACTCATGATGAGTGCACATGAGGCGGCGATAAACATCAGCAAGGGTCATATGATCAGAACTAGTCAATAGCTAATCACGAGTAGCACTGAATTCAGAGGATAATCCAGAAGAGAAACTCACAATTGCCAATTGTTCCCGCTGTAAGCGCATCTGTTTAACATCAGTAGAGATAGGTTGGAGGTCATTCAATTCCTCATAGGTACCCTTAAAGTCAGTAAAATACCCATGAAGAGACTTATCCTGCTGTGCCGGTCTATGAAACACCTGTGACACCTCATAGAGACGAGTTAAGTTAGCTTTCCCAGAATAAAGAAACTCCATGTACTCCCATAACTCTTTCACAGTATCACAGTGAGAAACAACATGCTTAATGGAAGTATCAAGAGTTTTGTTGATCACACCAAAGAGGCGGTTATCTTCCCGCAACCACCGATCACGCCTAGTTATGGACGTCAGTGGGTCATCTGTCAAATGATCTTCTTTCTCAATCCCAGTAAGGAACATGGTAATAGTTTTACGCCATTACGCATAGTGTTTCCCATCAAACTTAGCATCAATAATGCGGACAGAAGCAGATATGACCTTAAGCATAACGTTAGGCTTTGTCGACTTCTTAGATTCATCAGAACTGGTGGGATTGGAATTATCATTAGAATCAGCCATCAGAGAAAAAGAAAAGAGGCACCAACGTATACTACAACAACATGAAAATCGCTGGCTCAAAGAAAAACACCCAAATTGCACTGGACACACCCAAACACCACCGGAAAATACATCAACCAAACTAAAAACACCCAAATGGCACCCAAAAACACAACAATAGGACTGGGTACGAAAGAAAACTTCATAGCACACCTGAAAATGCCCAAATCACGGACTAGGCTCACTGGGAAACTCCAAACCGTGATTGAAAATACCAAAAACGCACCACCCCTGGCCGGCAACGACACCCCTGGTCGCCAGAAACACCAATCGCGGCTCCCCTGACCGGCGGCAACACCCCTGATCGCCGGAAACAAGGCGCGCAACACCTACCTGGCCGCTGGTCAGCACATTAGCGTGAAGCCATCACGCCCAAACGTTCAAACAGTGACGAAAACCTCCAATCTGGACCTCAGCAATGCTTGAAAAAATTAACCAACCCTAGGGAAGGGTAGATCGGCAAATTCTGAAGACAAAGGTAATTTTTTTTTCCGATATTTTTTTATTGGGAAAAAAGCTAGACTAAGGTTGGAAGGCTAGGGTTTGTTTCTGGCTCTAATACCATGTTAAGAGAAAAGAGAGGTGGAGAAGGAGAAAAGCATGAGAGGTAAAACAAAAAAAAGAGTAGCTAACTTGTTATGATTAGCCACCCTAACACTATATTTATATTAACCTATTAGAGCTATTGATGTACAAAAGCATGGCCCAGCCCAATAGATCAAACCTAATTATATTTCACTAACAACCATGTATATAATATTGATAGTTAATGCAACTAAATCAAACCTGTCATGTGAAAAGAATGATAAGTCAAAAAAATTTCCAGGAGAAATTATTCTTGGTTACAAAATACTCTTAAAGGTTTAATGACAAAGTAGCGAAGCCCTGGACTAGAAGTAACATGACTGGGACCGTAAACATCTGAATGACCAATACCAAATGGAGATGTAGCTCTCCTATCGACTCGACTAGAAAAAGAAATGCGAACATGTTTTCCTAAATGACAAGATTGACACTCTAAATTAATAAGACTGGATAGACAAGGAACAATTTTCTGAAGCATGGATAGGTTAGGATGTCCCAAGCGATAATGAATCAATTTTAGAAACTAGTACGTCTCCATTTAAATAACACCAAAAACAAATAGCACCACCAACATTTAAATCAACTCAGCCGATCTCCACAAAGAACCTAGGAAACTAGTACTCCCCCTAAATAACAAAGTCTTGGCAACATCCTTGGCATACAACTGCTTACCTCTTCTCGGCACATGTCCCAAGCAAATGAGACCTATTATGGAGTCTTCGACCTTTCGCCTCAATGGACCCCTCGGCCTCCAAACTAGTCTCCAAAACACTAAGTCGAGTATCAAACCACCAAGTAATGACCTCCAATCGGATCTCCAAAACATTGAGTCGAGTATTATACCACCCAGTAACACAAATGGGGTCCTTTACTAGTGTCCAAAGTCTTCAATCCACAAACCCTTGATAGCAAAAGAAAGAAACCACGAATAATAAATTCATATAACACAAACCATGCAAAATTACTCCAAAGTCTCAAACAAAACCAAATAAAGCCAAATCAAGAACCAAACAATTCAATATAGGCAGAACAACAATCAACCAGAACACCATTGCCACCGACAAAATGCTGCCAGACACCATCGACGTGAACTCCTCAAGTCTTGCTGCTCTAGTTGCAGCCTCACGTGGATAGACAATGATGAACTTCGTTATTCCTCCTTCAACACTAGTTGACACAATCGGCCTCCAAACAGCGACCACCTCCAGATCGCCAAGAATTATTGACAGGACAGAAGATAGAAGATAAGTGCAGAAAAGAGAAACTGCGAAACTCCTGCTCCTATACCTACGAAACCCTTGGTCACACCTTGCTGACTGACCGCAACACACTTGGTCACCAGAAACACTGCCCACAACACCCTTGGCCGCACTTAGAAGAAGGAAGGAGTGGAAGAATAGCCTGAACAGTCACAATTGTCACTGCCAATAGTCACGCAACACCAAACATCCACAAATCGAGAGCCATTCTCAAACAATCAATTCATGAAACCAAAAAAAAAATCCCCGCAACAAACAATCACAAAATTCCACCATCTCAAACAACTCTTAGAAGAAGCAACCCAACAAATGATGTCCTTCAAAACTTTCAAAAACAGAAACCAAATATCACTGAGCACATCAAAGATGCGAGAAAACACCAAATAAGATCAACCCACTGCACACACAACCTCAAAGACCACGCCACAGCATGAGTTTCTTTGTCTCGGTCTAGTAACCATCGCACCCCATTCTGCAGTTTGAGCTAGCACCAAAAGCCACCAAAAAATCAATAAAATCACTGAAATTTGACAGGAAAACACCAGTACCAACTAACAGGAAGCCAACATAGAAGAAAATAGCAGAACCCAAGCAAAACCTCATGTACCCGACCTGAAAATGCCACAAACGACAAGGAAAACCACCAAACTGGCCTGAAAATTGCACCAAACAGACCTTGGCTTCGAAGAAGCATCTAAAATCTCACCAAAACCATACCCAACAACACTGAAACCTGCTCGCTGGAGCTTTCACTGGAGCTTCGGTCACCGGCAACCCCTTCTGGTTGTCGATCAGAGCTATCCCTGCCAAAAAATCAAACACCCATTGCAGTTGAGGGTGGGTGCAGCTTCAAAACCTGCAAACTGTGTGAAATATGCACCTGCGAAATGTGCAAAACGTGCAAAACCCAGCCTTGCTGGAAATCTGCTTGCAACCCAGACGCCGACAGTCTTCCTCCCACCGCCAATCGAGCTAAACCTTGCCAGCGACCACCCCTGGGTCGCCTGAAACTTGAAGTAGCAACACTAGGCTACGCAGTCCCTTAAACGTAAAACAGAGCCTTTGCAATGGGGAAGACACAAACCGTTGCCGTCGACCACCACCATGCACGCCAGTCGTCTTTCTGGCACCGTACGACCACGTCTGGCTGCCAATCATTGGAGACCTCTCCTGGGTCTCCCGTAACACAAAATTGTAGCAAGCCACCCTTGGCTACGCACTAATATGAACAGTGACCGTCATGCTTCAAATAGAGATTTTTATTTTTATTTTTAATAGTTTCTAAAGGTTCAGAGAATGAATTTTCTCTATTTCGTTTTGCAATAGGATGTCAAAATATATACAAGAGGATAGTATCTCCATCCATGATTTCAAGACCGAAAAGACAGGAACTACAGAAGGATTGATACTATATTTACAAAGCTAAGAAAGAAAGGCAATCAATCCTAGCTAATTTACAGGAATATAAAACAGGAACAAATAAACTTTTAATAATTAGTATATATCACAATAACTCCTAAGATTAGCATCAATCGCAATCAGCCCAATTAAGGATTGATTGATTAACCAAAATCTTCCGTAATCTTCACGCCCCCTCAAGCTGGGAGTAGATGTTGATCATTCCCAACTTGGAAACTAAGTTGTCAAAGTTGATTCGTGGTAAAGCCTTTGTGAGAATATCAGCAGTTTGAAGACTTGAAAGGGTGTAGACCATTTTAATGATCCCTTCTTCAATTTTCTCCCGAATGAAGTGTCTATCAATCTCCACATGTTTGGTCCTGTCATGATAAACAAGATTCTTAGCAATGCTTATTGTAGCTTGATTATCACAAAATAATGTTATTGACCTTTCATGTGTGATCTTCAATTCTTTAAGTAATCTTTTTAGCCACATTCCTTCACATGTGTTGTGCGCCATTGCTCGGAACTCAGCTTATGCACTACTGCAGGCAACCACAGATTGTTTCTTGCTTCTCCAAGTTACCATATTTCCCCACACATAAGTACAATAGCCAGAAGTGGATCTGCGATCTGTTATTGATCCTGCCTAGTCTGCATCCGAATAAATCTCAACATTTTTATTGTGTCCTCTTTTAAAAAATAAGCCCTTCCCTGGTGTCATTTTCAAGTACCTAAAGATTCTGTAAGCAACATTAAGGTGTTCCTTAGTTGGATTATTCATGAACTGGCTTACCACACTAACCAAGAATCCAATGTCAAGTCTTGTGTGAGACAAGTAGATGAGTCTTCCTACAAGTCTTTGATATCTTCCTTTGTCAACTGGAGTACCTCCTTTCATGCCCAATTTGGAGGTTGGATCCATAGGTGTATCTGCCAGTTTACAGCCAAGCATACCAGTCTCCTTGAGTAAATCTAGTGTGTATTTCTGCTGTGAAATAGAGATTCCCTTGCTTGAGCGAGCCATTTCCATACTGTTGAAGAATTACGGGTTTAGGATTAGGGAAAGGAAAAGAGAGAAAGACGACTAAACAATAGTAAACTCAGAATATTATTGATAAGAATTAGATGTGATACAATTCTATAACCTAGTATTCTTATTTATACTAATACTTAGGTCAAATACTAACACTACTAGTACTAGCCCAAGCCCACTAACATAAGACTAATAACCTAATAAGTAATAACCCTAATATTCTCTAACACTCCCCTTCAAGCTTAAGCTTACTAAACTTAAGATTGTTACAAGTAGCAAACCCATAAACATAAAACAAATAATAGAACCCTATCTTTATCCGAAAGCGAGAAGAGAAACTCGGCACAGTGACGTTGAACAATTCAAATATGGCATAAGGAAGAAAAGAAGATGCTAAACCATCCAAGCGTCCAAGAAAGAGGAAGAGAAACTAGGAAACTCTTGCTCCCAAATCTGCAACACCATTGCTAGTGAGAATCTAAGGCGGCTCCACCTCGCTGACTGGTGGCTCCATCTAGCGGGCAGCCCTTTTTTCTAACATCTTTGGGGTGGCTCCACCTCGTTGGTTGCTCTTTGCCTCCAATCGGGCAACCCTTTCCTCCAAGCTCAAGGTGCACTAAAAAAATCCACAATAAGAAGAAAGAAACACAAGATAGAACAGCAACTTCAGTCTACCTCCTTCAAAGATATCAAATCAACATATTCATAACCTAGCCACAAAGCCATCAAGCCTCCATCATAGCACAACTAGCCCAAACACACACTGTCAGCACGTAAGTGTTAGAGATGGAACCAAACAAATCACATCACACCCAAACTTGAACCAAAAATCACCATTCATCTAAGCAATAACTCCACCTCACCAAACCTACCTTTATCTTAGCGACCAATCTTCATAGCAGCAACCCAAATCAAAATTCTAACAGCAAACCAACCATCTAAGACTTCCTCCAATCCCAGCGACAACACACCATTGAACCACCACAGCACCTCCCTCAAGAGCCTGAACCAATGCACCAGCAACCACCACGAACAGTCTAGGACTCTCCCTTACTGAAGGAGTCAACAAAATCAAACCAGAAAGAGGGCAAAGATCACTAAATCTCACCCAAACAGACCAGGTCACCCAAATCCCGTCAAAACGCTTGAAACATCACCAAAACAGGGCTGAAACCACGACGAAACCAGAGATGTCACCATACCTCCCAAGACCAAAGGATCCCCAAATCAACACCATAACCTTCCAAAGCCTACAAACATAACACCAAATTCACGGTGCTCAACACCAGAAACACAACCACAAAGCCTGAACCACCAGTGATTCATTCAACAGTCTCAGCCATGAAAAACAAAAGAAGAGAATAGAGGTCGAAAGCTGACGCTGAAAAGAGCACAAAAAGCAGGAGAAAGGGGATCTAGACACTTCCTCACCGGCGCTCCGGTCACCCCCCGCCGACGAACACAACCCCATTCAGGCCACCGGTCCTAGTCGCACCTCAAAGGGTCATTGTTGGCCCTTGTACAGCAGCTGTTTAAGAAATAGGAGAGAACACAGCGTCAGAAAATAGTGGAAGACACGAACCGCTACTACTGTTGCCGCGGACCACCTCTACCTCCACGGTTGTTTCACTGGCACCATTCGGTCATGTCCAACTGCAAACCACAGGCGACCACCTTTGGTTCGCTTGGAAAACCAAATAGCAGCCACTATTGCACACAACCAACACAGTTGACAAAAACGCGCGACCCAAGCTCGCCGCCGGCCGCCACTCCTACCACCGGCCCTCTTCCCGGCACTGGTCGACAGTGACCGGCCACTCACCGGTGATCACGCGCCAGTCAACTGAAACTTCAAGCAGCGGCAGTGTGCTGCGCAAGTCATAAGGTCACGAGAGTGCTCTGTCTTCTTTTCTTTTTCTTTTTCTTTTCTCAAAACACTGTAGTGTCCTATTTTTTTAAAAAAACTTTTTTTTTTCAAACTAAGCCATCAAGGGAACAAACATAAGACAAAAACTAGAGGACATAATATACAATCGAGTTCCATGAGGCTCTAAATGTTACTGAGTGGAGAGAAGCTGTTCTTGAGGAGATGAGAGCTCTGGAGAAGAATGCTACTTGGGAGAAAGCGGATCTACCATTTACGAAGACAGTTGTAGGTTGTAAATGGGTTTTCAGCGTAAAATACAACTCCGATGGATCCTTGGAAAGATACAAGGCTCGGCTAGTAGCTAAAGGCTTTACTCAGACATATGGAGTGGATTACCCTAAGACATTTTCCCCTGTGGCAAAGCTAAATACAGTTCGGGTACTTTAATCAGTTGCAATTAATCTTCATTGGCCTCTGAATTAGTTAGATGTGAAGAATGCATTTTTGAATGGAGACTTGGAAGAAGAAGTATATATGGAGGCTCCACCTGGTTTCTTTGAGAAATTTGGAACTAAGGTATGCAAGTTAAAAAAATCTCTATATGGGCTCAAACAATCTCCCAGAGCATGGTTTGAAAGATTCACAAGATTTGTTAAAGGCCAAGGATATAGTCAAGGACAGTCTGATCATACTCTTTTTATGAAGAGTTCCACCAAGGACAAAGTTTCAGTTTTGATTGTCTATGTGGATGACATAATCTTGACTGCAAATGATATAGAAGAGATGAGCAGACTGAAGTAGAGCCTAGCCAAGGAATTCGAGATTAAAGACTTAGGCCAACTAAGGTACTTTCTTGGAATGGAAGTGGCAAGATCAAAAAAGGGCATCGTGGTGTCACAACGGAAGTACATTCTTGATCTCTTGAAAGAAACTGGGATGAGTGGTTGCAAACCTTCAAATACTCCAATAGAAGTAAATACTAAGCTTAGAGAAGTCAAAGATGGTATACCTGTTGACACGAAAAGATACCAAAGGCTGGTTGGGAGATTGATTTACCTATAACACACTCGTCCTGACATTGCTTTTGCTGCCAGCACGGTGAGTCAATTTATGCATTCCCCTTATGAAGTACATCTTGAAGTTGTGTATCGAATTCTTCGGTATCTAAAAGGCACACCAGGAAAGGGACTCTTCTTCAAGAAAACGAGAAGAAAGGAGTTAAGGTGTATACCGACGCTGATTGGGCAAGATTAGCTACAGACAGATGGTTAACTTCTGGGTACTGCACGTTTCTATGGGGTAATTTAGTCACTTGGAGGAGCAAGAAGCAAAGTGTTGTTTTTAGAAGCAGTGCCGAGGCTGAATTTAGAGCAATGGCTCAAGGAATTTGTGAAGTTCTTTGGCTAAAAAGAGTTTTAGAAGAGCTTAAGAGGTCTGTGAGTTTTAGCATTGCTCATAACCAAATTCTACATGACAGGATGAAACATGTTGAGATTGATAGACATTTCATAAAGGAAAAACTTGAAGAGGGAATAATTTGCACTCCATTTGTACCCACTACACAGCAAGTGGCAGACGTGCTAACTAAGGGGCAGTTAAGACAGCCATTTGAACTTCTAGTTAGTAAGTTGGACATGATAGATATCTTTGCACCAACTTGAGGGGAAGTGTCGATAAATTAAATTAGGAAAGATAAGATTTGAGTGATATATTCAGAATAAGTTAGGGAAACATATTTCCTATGATTAAGGGGAGAATAAATCAATCCCTGATTTTATTTAATTTTAGGGTTTGACTTCGGTTCTTCTCTTCTATTTATATTCTGTCAACATTATTTTGAGGTTTATGCAAATATACGAGAACCAGTGTGTTCTCTTCTTCTCTTCTTATTTCTCCATATATTTCTACACTAACAAAGAAAAGGGACTCGATACTCAAAAGGTTACGTCTTTCAACACATATTATTGATTTTTCAGAACAAAACTATTCATTTTGTTTATTTACTAGTGTTTTACTTGTTTGAAAATAGTACATGGCCCAGGTGAAATCATGCCCTGCCTGTAGTATGCATAATTATCATTTATTTAATTTTTTACATGTATTTGAAAGAAAAAGAAATTATTAGATAAGTGCATATTTGTTCTGTAAAAGTGTGGTAGAAGTGGGCCTAATATTGTTCCAAGACACAAATTTGGAGATAGGATTTTCTCCTTCATAATATGTTTTCTCCTTCACACTTAGTTATAACCAGAAAAAGCTATTCCCCAAGTGAACCAATATGTTTTTTAATGTTTCAACAATCATGGCTTAGGTGTAGTAATTTCCACCATCATAATATATTTTAGTATCAAATAGAAGAGAAAAGTGCCCAATTAAAGTACGGTCTTCGAGATTCAGCACCAAATAAACTTACCACATCTTATTTTGTTCTGATCATTAGCAAAAAGCCTCACTAGTTCCCCCTGACAAAGAGAACAAATTAAACAAAAAAAAAATCAGGCATAAACATTCTTAAGACCAGGAGATATATCTGCCATTGTCTATAATATATATTTGTGCAAGAATATTAATTAAATCCAAATTATGTTGAATGTTGAATGATAAATAATTAAATTCAGGGGAGTAGACTACTAAATTTATGCTCAAAAAGAGGAGGGAAAAAATCAAAGGCACACCTGGAAACTAAACAATTTAGACCTACAGAAGAATTTCATTTTACTCCTTTCATCTGATTCGTTTTTGGTCATTTACAATTGTGAAAGTACCTAAGACCCTTATTATATTGAAATTGTCTTCACGAATATTAAAATTTTATTTTATGGTAAGCCAAATATGTTGTTAGTGTAAGAGAGAGTTTGTAAAGCCGTAACATCAATTGGGCCAGACATATGCATACAGATGCACATGCACAAGGGTTTACAGAGATATTATAAACTGACTAAAACACCCCCATACTAAACTATTAAGACTCGCCCTCCATTTCGAGCACAGATGTTAATCACCCTCAACTAGTTACAAAAATCATTAACGTGATTCCATAGGGAAGCACACATCAGTCAACAAATTTCTTCACATAACTTTGGTAGTAATCTAGTCTTGCTCTACCTTCTCACGAAAATAATGACAGACAACCTCTATATACTTAGTTCGCCTATAAAATACTACATTCTTTGGGCGAATGACAGACATCCTAAATAAGATGATACACTCACATCAATTCACATGTGATTTGGGTGAAAGCCCAATGCTCCATTAGATTATTTTAGAATGTCCACAGCTACATCTCAAAGTGCTTGCCTTAGCAAGGCCAGAAATTGACTGACAACAATAACAGTGATAGACTAATTAATACCAGGCCTGATGGGGAACCAGAGAAAGACCACCTAATGGGCATGCATCAAGGAAGGCCCAAGGTTTGGAGAGTGTATAGCCGTAAGAAAAAGAATAGAGAGGGAGAGAATGAGGAATGCTGAGGTGGCTAGTTAGTTACAACATGCACGTAGTTATAGGGAGAGGGGAGTGAAGGGGAGGAGTCATGATTGTATTTTTCTGTTAGTTGGTTTGGCAGAGAGAGAATACTCTTCTCTGAGGAGCTACTGCTCTGGGATTCCATTTATGAGAACCTTAATTCTCCTTCTATCTTAAATATCATCTACTACATTTTTTTTCTGTCACTACCATACTCTGTTCTTATCAATTGGTCCGACTTGCCGGATACTGTTGGCCGCACATTCATGCCACCTAAATGGGGGATATAGTGGATGCGTTGGAAGCTAAGGTCGCTGCGTTGGAGGATTCCACCATGCAGTCGTTGGTGGAATTCCGTCAATCTCTGTTGCTAGAGATAACCAAGTTGCTGGACCGACGCTCATCTGATGAGGGACACAGTGGCGGAGGAGGTGCATCATTTTCCAATGGTGATTCCTTGGAGGAGTATCGGATGGCGGCAAGGAAGGTGGAGCTGCCCTTGTTTGATGGAACTAACCCAGTAGGACGGATAACAAGAGCTGAGACTTACTTCGAGGTACAGGGCACATCGGAGGAGGTGAAGGTGAAATTGGCGAAGTTGAGCATGGATGGACCCACTATTCACTGGTTTAATCTACCGAATGAAACCGAAGATCGTCTGACGTGGCTCAAGCTGAAACAAGCTATGATTGAGAGGTATGGACGCCGGCAAAATGACAACCCATTTGAGGAACTGACTGATCTCTGACAAACAGGGAGTGTAGACGAGTACATCGCAGATTTTGAATACATATCGTCACAAGTCGGCCGCCTCCCCGAAGAGCAGTATCTGGGCTATTTTATGGGGGGTCTTCGACTTGAATTGCGATTACGGGTTCGAACGTTTAACCCACGTAACCGGTCTCAGGCGATGAAGGTAGCTCGTGATGTGGAGGTGGAGATGCGAGGGATTGTGGGTCTGCGTTCCCAGGGGGAGGTGTAGGAAATTTTGTGAAGAGCTTCAAGGGGAGTTCGGGAGGTTGAGACTTTGAACAGGGGTTGCATGTGGGTCGGGTCAATTTTTTGCCACCCAATCAATTGGGCCCAAACAGGGGAAATGGAGGTTCTGGTATAGCAGGAGGAGCCCAATTCAGAGGAGCTTCGCAGTTGATCCCTGCTCATGTTGTTCGAGAAGAAAGAAAGGGGAACGTGGAGCGCAATCAAGGTGTCAAGCACTTGACGTACCCAGAGCTATTGGACCGAAGGGCTCGTGGGTTATGTTTCAGGTGTGGAGACAAGTATCATCCCCTACACCAGTGTCCCAAAAAGCAGTTGTGACTTCTGATTTTAGGAGATGATGAATCGGTGGATGAAGCGGGGGAATTATTGTAATTGAGGTGGACGAGACCGAGGAGCAAGATGCGTTGGAATGCAAGGCAATGGGATTATGTGGAATATCTAGTGAGGTGTTGAAGGAGGCCCAAAACTCTGCGATTAGAAGGACAGTTGAAGGGAATCTCTGTATTGGTGTTGGTGGATAGTGGTGCATCACACAATTTCATTTCACCACAAGTTACAACAACTTTAGATTTACCCGTAACCCCTACCCGTGAGCTGGGAATTCGGTTGGGTTACCAAGTCACAACCAAAGGTAAATGTAGTAATGTAGGCATTCATGTTGGTGGCGTGGAAATTAATATTGATGCCTATGTCCTCGATTTGGGGGGTTTGGACATCATTCTGGGGGTGGCTTGGCTGAAGGACTTGGGAAAGGTAATTATGGATTGGAGGGAGATGACCATGAGCTTCTTGCTTAATGGCAAATTAGTGCAACTTAAGGGACTGCCCTGTGAGGTGGTTAAATCAGTAAAAGAGCAGCAAGAAATTCTGCAACCTGCTTCTTTCAATAATCTGCTAAAAGATGTAAGAGGGGTGGACGGGAGGGAATCTTGGCTAAAGGAGATGGTGGCTGAAAAAGAGGAGTGTGCTTTAGCTCCTTTGCAACGGAAGGAACTAACAGAGTTGTTAGAAGGGTTTTCGGAGGTATTTAAGGAAGTTATGGGGTTACCACCACAAAGAGTAATAGAGCACGTGATAGAGCTGCAACAGGGTACGGGGCCAGTCAGTGTTAGACCCTACAGATACCCTCATGCGCATAAAAATGATATTGAAAGACAGGTCAATGAGTTACTGCAGCAAGGAGTGATCAGAAACAGCTCAAGTTCGTTTTCAAGCCCAGTCATACTAGTAAAAAAGAAGGATTCTTCTTGGCATATGTGTGTAGACTATAGAGCTTTGAACAAAGTGACAGTTCCAGATAAATACCCGATTCCGGTAGTGGACGAGTTGTTAGATGAGCTGCATGGAGCTTTTTATTTTTCGAAATTGGATCTGAAATCGGGTTACCATCAAATACGGGTAAGAGTGGAAGACATTCACAAGACAACGTTTAGGACTCACGAGGGACATTATGAGTACCTTGTAATGTCATTCAGTTTAATGAATGCCCCTACCACCTTCCAATCAACAATGAATCAGATTTTTAAGCATTATTTAAGGAAATTCATGTTGGTCTTCTTTGATGACATTCTTGTGTATAGCAGGGATTGGCAGTCTCACCTCCAACATTTACACCAAGTGCTTCAGGTATTGGAGGAGAATCAATTTGTAGCTAATAAAAAGAAGTGCACCTTCGGCAGGCAGCAGGTGGAGTACCTTGGGTATGTTATTTCAGGCGGTGGGGTTGCAGTGGATTACTCCAACGTGAAAAGTGTAGTGGAATGGCCAGTTCCACACAATGTAAAAGGGGTGAGGTTTTTTGGGTCTAATAGGTTACTATCGAAAGTTCATTGAAGGATATGGAAAAATTGCGAAGCCATTGACAGACTTGACCAAAAAGGACGGATTTAATTGGGGGCCTGAAGTTGCGAAAGCCTTTGAGAAGTTGAAAGATGCTCTGACAGCTGCACCTGTTTTGGCATTGCCTGACTTCACTCAACCCTTCCAAATCGAGTGTGATGCGTCCGGAAGGGGAATAGGAGCTGTGCTAATGCAAAATGGAAGACCAATTGCTTATTTCAGCAAAGCTCTTGCTAATAGTAACATGTCTAAATCTATGTATGAAAAGGAATTAATGGCCCATGTGTTGGCAGTCCAGCATTGGCGACACTACCTTATTGGTAGAAATTTTGTAGTGTTTACGGAGCAAAGAAGCTTGAAACACATTCTACAACAGAGGGTAGCTAGTTGTGATCAGCAATGTTGGGTGTCTAAGCTCCTTGGTTACCAATTTGAGGTGGTTTACAAACCTGGTCCTGAGAACAAGGCAACCGATTCCTTGTCTCGAGTTCACGAGGAAGAAGTACTGAAGATGCTGGTTTCCTCTCCAATTTGGGTGCAGGGAAAAGAGATCCAACAAGAAGTGATGAACGATCCGACTCTAAAGAGAATTATTGTAGATTTACAAACAAGTCCAGACTTCAGACCTGGATTCAGCATCAAAAATGGAGTTTTATTGTACAAGGACAGGTTGGTTATACCTTCCTCTTCGGCTTTTATTCCTCTACTGATAGAAGAATTTCATTCCTCACCCTTAGGGGGACATTCAGGGTTTTTGAGGACATACAAGAGGCTTGCGGGTGTTGTGTATTGGTTGGGAATGAAGAAAACAGTTCAAGAATTTGTGAAGGCTTGTGATGTGTGCCAATGCTATAAATATTCCGCCACATCCCCATATGGACTGCTGCAGCCCCTACCAATTCCAGCCCAAGTGTGGGAGGATGTCTCTCTTGATTTTATCACCAGGTTGCCCAAGGCTAAAGGTATGGAGGCAGTATTGGTTGTTGTAGACCGTTTGTCAAAGTATGCACATTTCATTCTGTTGAAGCATCCTTATACAGCGAGGACTGTGGCAATTGTTTCTGCAAAGGAGGTAGTTCGACTTCATGGCATTCCGCAATCACTCCTTAGTGACAGAGATCCTTTGTTTGTAAGCCATTTTTGGCAAGAACTGTTTAGACTTCAGCGGACTGTTTTGAAGATGTCCTCCGCTTATCACCCAGAGACCGATGGGCAAACGGAAGTGGTTAATAGGTGTCTTGAGGCGCATTAAGGTGCTTTGCGTCTGAACAACCTAAAAGTTGGCCAGAATGGTTGCCTTGGGCTGAGTTGTGGTATAATACCACATTTCACATATCCACGGGAACCACTCCTTTTGAAGTGGTGTATGGCAGGAAACCACCTACTGTAATTCGTTTCACCCAAGGGAAGACCAGGGTGGAGGCAGTGGCTCAAGAGTTGCAAGAAAGGGATGAAGCCTTACGACAACTAAAGTATAATCTAATCAAGGCTCAAGAACAGATGAAAAAGTATGTAGATAAACACAAGACGAAGATGGACTTTGAGATTGGAGAGTGGGTGTTTTTTGAAATTAAGACCACATAAGCAACAGTCCGTAGCCCGAAGGATTAACCAAAAGCTGGCTCCTAGGTACTATGGTCCTTTTCAAGTGGTGGAAAAGTATGGAAGTGTTGTGTACAATCTCAAACTGCCCCCTACTTCGAGAGATCACACTGTATTCCATGTCTCATAACTCAACAAAGCTATTGGTAACTATACAGCAGAGGTGGATCTACCTGTGAGTTTGGAGATTGAATCGGAGGGTGTTGTGGAATCAGAAACGGTGCTGGCCAGCAGAGAAATTGCTAAGGATGGGATCCGAGGGAAGCAGTATTTAATACAATGGAAGGGGTCATCAAAGGAAGATGCTACATGGGAAGATGAGGTGTATTTGGGTAGCCAATTCCCTTCATTCAGCCTTGGGGACAAGGCTGTCCTTTCAGGGGGAGGAAGTGATAGACTACTTGATACCGGGCCTGATGGGGGAACCAGAGAAAGACCACCTAATGGGCATGCATCAAGGAAGGCCCAAGGTTTGGAGAGTGTATAGCCGTAAGAAAAAGAATAGAGGAGAGGGAGAGAATGAGGAATGCTGAGGTGGCTAGTTAGTTACAACATGCACGTAGTTATAGGGAGAGGGGAGTGAAGGGGAGGAGTCATGATTGTATTTTTCTGTTAGTTGGTTTGGCAGAGAGAGAATACTCTTCTTTGAGAAGCTACTGCTCTGGGACTCCATTTATGAGAACCTTAGTTCTCCTTCTATCTTGAATATCATCTACTACATTTTTTTCTGTCTCTACCATACTCTGTTCTTATCAAACTGAGAAGGCAATATGAGTATGTGTAACAGTGAAAAAACTCAGACAGAGAAGGAACTATTAAATACTAATAGTTTCCTTTAACAATACAATTTTAGCACTGAAGATAAAAATCCCTTCAAACATTAATTCAGTATTTAATTTTTGCTAACCAATCAACAAAGCCTTATCCAACTAGATGGGAAAGTACATAACTTTTCATCACCAAAAAAAAAAATCCATATTGAACGTTCATTGCTGACTTTTTCAGTTTTATCAAACATATCCTAAGTTAAAATAATAATATTCTGTGCAAGTATAGCATCCATAGATATAGCATCCATAGACATGGCCATAACTTATTAAAAAACCACATAATGTACACAACATATATGACACACCGTAAATCTATAACTAATTTATTTCAAACCTGACGCCCTTTATCATCCATTGGAATACACTCAACAGCTATCAGTTTATCAACATCATCAGCTGTAACTATATACTCTGGATTTGTGGCTCCTGAACCATATTATGTTGAACTTCTATCAGGTCACTCCACTCAGTAATTAAGCATAAAATCGCATCAAAGAAAAAGATCAGAAGTAAAAGTCCAATCCACCTTCAATGTACTGCCAAGTGCCATCCTGAAGATGCCGAACCCACTGACATGAAGCCATGAGTTATGGTGATATCAGTAATAAAAAAAGATGGAAAAATATATAGGGATAATATGCTAAGATAAAATATCAACGGAAAGAATTTTCACCTGAAATATACAAAGAGAAGTTCCACGAACTGGATAACCACATCCAAGTAGTCTTTCTCCAGGAATAGCAACACCAATAATTTGAAAACTCTCAATGCCAGGGGGATCTAGAAAAATGCAACATATGATTAGTATAAAAGGATATACTGTCTATTCTATCTATTATAGTTAAAAACATAAATTACCCTCAGAAACAGAGGAAGCGGTGTCATTGTGGTCAGGTTGAGGTTCCGAAAAGTTGCCATTGACAAATTTTCTTTGTCTGGTTTTGTCCTGCACTCCAATTTTATCAATTGAACCATGTGGAAAAGAAGAAGATACCTCCCTGCACAAATTGTTTCATAGATAAGTAGATCTATCCTAAACAAAATATGCCCAATCAGCATTACTAAGACTTGAGAAAGTTGATAATCTGGAATAGCTTGACATAAGCACACTCAGCCCTTGAATATTATAATTAGAAAATACAGAATCATATCCCTCAAATTTAGGAATTGGCAAGGCTATTTACATCAAGTGTATAAATAATTTCCTATACTAATTACAAAAGATATCAACTAATTTTAACACTCCCCTCAAGCTCGTGCATATATGTCATATGTATCAAGCTTGTTATATATGTCTATTACCCTCGGGCCCTAGAAAGACTTTGTGAAGATGTCTGCTAGTTGATCATTAGAATTTACAAATGAGGAGTGACTTCTCTGCAGAGGATCTTTTCTCGGATGAAATGGCAGTCAATCTCTATATGTTTGATTCGCTCATGAAAGATCAAATTAGAAGCAATGTGCAAGGCAGCTTGATTATCATAAATGAGTTTCATAGACCCTATTTTGCAAAATTTCAACTCTTGGAGCAGTTGTTTCAACCATATAAGTTCACACATAGTAAGAGTCATGGCTCAATATTTCGCTTCTGCACTAGATCTAGCAACTACATCTTGCTTTTTTCTTTTCCATGAGATGAGATTGTCCTCAATAAGAACACATTAACCCGAAGACGATCATCTGTCACTAGGAGATCCTGCCCAATCTACATCTATGTATGCAACAATGTCTATATGGCCCTTATTCTCATAGATCAATCCCTTTTCGAGAGAACCCTTAATATATCTCAAGATCCAAACTACTACATACTAATGACTGTCACGGGAAGAGTGTGAAATGAGAGAAAACTTTACCCAATGTGGGTATAGGTCATGTATTTATATAGAATAAAATAAGCCAACAGTACAGTGTAGAGTACAAAGGACTAAACTATACTCAAGCATACTAAACACGTGCTTAATACATTACTCTTAACAATCCCCCTCAAGTTAGACCATAGATGTTAATCATGCCCAACTTGTTACAAAGATAGTTAACTTGACTCCCATTAAGTGCCTATGTGAGGATGCCAACAATCTATTCTCCTGCTCTGACAAGTCCTGTGGATATAAGTCCTTGCCTCGGAGGAGGAAGTATATATGGATGTATCCCCAAGTTTTGAAGAGAAGTTCAATCAGAAGGTATGTAAGTTGCAGAAATCCCTATACAGACTAAAGCAATCACCAAGAGCTTGGTTCGAGAAATTCACTCAATTTATCAAAAATCAAGGTTATACTTGAAACTGTATTTTTATTGATGTATTTCAAATGATACAAGAGTCTCCTCTTATAGAAGGGGTGTAGGAGACAAACAGCTACAATTAAGGAAACAAATAGAAAACTGCCATAACAAACTAAACTAAATAGGAAACTAAGTATTTACCTCATAAACTCTATTTACAACATTAACATAGTATTAAACACGGTTGACTACCGGTTTAATACTATTGATTCTCAGCTCATTAACAAGGCATTAAACACGATTTAATGCCTTTCAATGTTCCTGTCAACACTCCCCCTCAAGCTGACTTGATGGCTTGAAAATGTCTTCCATAGACAGCTTGCTTGTTATACTATCAAACAACTTCATAGGTAGTCCCTCAGTTAGAATGTCTGCGGACTGTTCTGCTGTGGGGACATAAGAGGTGCAGATCTGTCCACTTTTTATCTTCTCCCTAATGAAGTGTTTATCAACTTCCACATGTTTTGTTCTGTCATGCAAGACTGGATTGTGAGCAATGGAGATTGCTGACTTGTTGTCACAATACAATTTTATTGGTGGAGAATTATAGGTTCTTAATTCCTGTAGAATTTGTTTAACCCACAATGCTTCACATATTCCATGAGCCATAGCTCTAAACTCAGCTTCTGCACTACTTCTTGCTACGACATTTTGCTTCTTGCTTCTCCAACTAACCAGATTTCCTCCAACGAAGGTGCAGTAGCCTGATGTTGATCTTCGGTCCGTTACACTCCCAGCCCTATCTGCATCAGTGTAGGCTTCCACTTGTAGGTGTCCACATTTTTTAAAAAGAAGTCCTTTTCCAAGTGATCCCTTCAAATACTTTAGGATCTTATTTACTGCCTCAAAATGTTCAGGTCCTAGTGAGTGCATAAACTGACTTACCATACTCACAGCAAATGCTATGTCTAGATGGGTATGGGATAGATAAATTAACCTCCCAACCAGTCGTTGATACCTTCCTTTATCCACCACATCTTCGGATTTGGCTGGTTGCAGTTTTATGTTAGGCTCAATGGGTGTCTTAGCAACTTTACATCCCAACAATCCTGTTTCTTTTAAAAGATCCAAGGTATACTTCCACTGATTAACAAATATACCTTCTTTGGACCTGGCAAACTCAATTCCAAGAAAGTATTTCAAAGAACCTAGCTCCTTGATTTCGAACACTTTAGCAAGTCTCTCCTTTAAGTTTTTGAGCTCAACACTATCATCACCTGTCAAAATAATATCATCTACATACACAATCACAATTGCAATTTTGCCATCTACTGAATGTTTATAGAATAATGTGTGGTCAGGTTGACTTTGAATATAACCAAGGTGTTTCACAACTGTTCCAAAACGCCCAAACCACGCTCTTGGGGATTGTTTCAGACCATACAAGGATTTCTTTAGTCTGCACACCTTATTTCTGCCGAGATTGTCTTCAAAGCCTGGAGGAAGACTCATAAACACTTCTTCCTCTAAATCTCCATTTAGAAAGGCATTTTTTACATCCAATTGGTGTAGGGGCCAATTAGAATTGACAACAAGAGATAATAGGATCCGAATGGAGTTAAGTTTAACTACTAGAGCAAAAGTCTCCTGGTAGTCTATCCCATAGGTTTGAGTGAATCCTTTTGCTACCAACGTAGCTTTATACCTTTCTACACTCTCATCTGCCTTGCATTTAATAGTGAAGACCCACTTACATCCTACTCTTCTTTTATCATGTGGCAAGTCAATAATTTCCCAAGTCCTATTTTTCTTAAGAGCATTCATCTCTTCTATGACTGCTAATTTCCAGGTTGAATCATCTAGTGCTTCCTCAATGTTTCTTGGCACAAACATATTTGTAATTTTAGAGGTGAAGGCTCGATGGTTTAGGGAAATGTTTTTATAGGAGACATATTTGGAAATAGGATGACTTGTACTGTTTTTGGGTTTTCTCTTTGTACAGGTTCTAGTACTTTTCCTACGGGCTATAGGCAGATCAGAATTTAAGACAAGAAGTTCAGTGTTACTTGGAATATCATGTGATTCATCTGTTGGACCATTTTCTGGGAGATCCGGTTGGTCCTGTGTAAGAATGATGGGTTGGACTCTGCTCTGTTTTAGATGTTTCCGAGTATAAACACGCAGCTCTTTGTTGAATTGTGGTATTTCCTTTTCTATTTGGGCACCACCTAATTCTGACACTTGTCCTTCCTTATCAGTTTCAAATTCTGGTTCCTCCTCTTCAGTGTGTAAAATGGGTTTGGGTAGAGGTTCATGCAAAAAACCATTGTCATGCAAAAAAATACCTTCACTGTTGCTCTCCCCCTGAAGTGAATTTTTTTGAAAAAAAGGTTGATGTTCCAAGAAGGTAACATCCAAGCTAACAATTAGTTTTTTTGTACTAGGATTAAAAACTTTGTACCCTCTTTGGTTTGGGGCATATCCAATGAAAATGCATTTTTCAGCCCTAGGGTCAAGTTTAGACCGTGATAAGGAGGGTATATGCACAAAAGTAGTACAGCCAAAAACTTTTAAAGGCAGGTCAGCTTGTAATCTGCATGCTGGAAATATCATCTTAAAGCTGTCCAAAGGAGTGTGATAATTTAACACACGTGTGGGCATCCTATTTATGAGATATGCCGCTGTTAGGACAGCATCCCCCCACAAGTATTTGAGAACATTTCCTTTAAACATAATGGCGCGGGCTACTTCAAGAATATGTTTATTTTTCCTTTTAGCAATGCCATTTTGTTGAGGAGTGTGGGGACAAGTAGATTGATGTTGAATGCCTTTGGTGAGGAAAAAATCAGTCAGGGTTTTATTAAAATACTCAAATCCATTATCAGTTTTGAAAATATTTATCTTTGTGTTAAATTGGGTTTCAACCATTGCTGAAAAATTTTAAAAAATATTGGGAACTTCAAATTTTTCATGCACAAGATAAATCTAACACAGCCGTGTGTGATCATCAATAAAACTTACAAACCACCGTTTACCAAACTGTGTTGTGATTTTCGAAGGACCCCATACATCACTGTGAATTAGATGAAAGGGTTTGGATGCATGATAAGGTTGTGAGAGATAAGAGATACGATGACTTTTTGCAAGAACACAACTTTCACATTTAAAAGAGGAACAATCAACATTCTCAAATAAATTTGGAAACAAATGTTTAAGGTACTTGAAACTAGGATGTCCTAGTCAATTATGCCAGAGCATTATTTGGGCCCATACAGATTGAGAACTTATACCACTAAGGCCTTGAGCTATTTTATTCTCAGAGTCATCCTCAAAGTAGTAGAGTCCATCTATCATCTTAGCACTGCCAATCGTCCTCCCGAAGTCCAGTCCTGAAACACACAATAAGAGTCTAAGAAGTTGACATGACAATTAGAATCTTGGCAGATTTTACTTATAGATAGAAGGTTGTAAGATAGCTTGGGAACATGTAAGACATTTTTTAAGTCAAAAAGTTTGGATAGGGTGATACTACCTTTACTTGCAATCGGTGAAAAACTACCATCTGCAATTCTAATTTTGTCACTTCCAGAACAAGGAAAATAGGTCTTAAATAAAGATGAAAGGCTGGTCATATGATCTGATGCACCTGAATCAATGATCCATGGTACATATGACTCTGAGGTGCAACTAAGAGAACTAGGAGTACTAAAATTACCTGTTTGTGCTAGAGAACCACTAGGAGTACTAGACAAGGAACTAGTTTTTAGCAACCTTAGAAGTTGATCAAGTTGATCCTTGCTGAGAGAAGCCTTCTCGACTTCATAGGTTGTGGGAGGTGCTCGGGGAGGCCTAGTACCAGGTTTGTTGCCCTTCAAGTGTGCTTGTCTCCCATGGATTTTCCAGCATGTTTCTCGGGTATGACGAGATTTATTGCAGTGATCACACCACAAATTTGAAGAACTCCTTTGGTTTGTGGAGCTTTTAAGGGCAGTAGCTTCTACAACAAAGGCACTGGTCTCAATAGGAGCTGAATCTACCTTGTGTTTTCCCATCATGACACTTCTTCGGATCTCCTCTCGGCGAACCTCTGCATGACCTCACCAAGTGAAGGCAGATTTGACCTTCCAATAATTCTGCCACGGACTTCATCAAGTTCTTCAGTGAGACCGGCGAGAAACTGAAATATTCTGCCTTCTTCCACTATCTTTTGATGGTGTTTGGCATCCACTGTAGACTTCCATGTGTACGTGTTGAAGAGGTCGAGGTCTTGCCATACCCGTTTTAAAGAATGGAAGTATTTCGTCACACTATCCCCTTCTTGCCGAATCTCTCTAGCTTGTAAGGTGACTTCATAGATTTGGGACTTATTCCCCAAATCAGAATACATCTCGGTGACACTATCCCATAAGTCCTTGGTTGTGGGATAGCACATGTAATTGCAGTTGATATCTTCTTCCATGGAGTTCACCAGCCACGTCATCACCATGGAATTTTCAGCATCCCACACCGCATATTGCGGGTCTGTGACGTCGGACTGGAGTCGCTCATCGGTAAGATATCCAAGCTTACCTCTGCCACGGATGTACATCTAGACAGACTGGGACCACCGGAGATAATTTGCTCCATTGAGGCGGAGGGTGGTGATATGGACGGAGTGGGAATCTCCAAGCAACATTTTCTGCTCCGGTTTTGGATGGACTGCCGAGGGTGTGATGGTGCTTCGATCACCACTCGAGACGTGCTGAGTGGCTGACGAATTGTCAGCTATGGCACGAAAATCAGAGGCAGCAGTGCTAGGAGAACACTTCTTTGATACCAACTTGAAACTGTATTTTTATTGATATATTTCAGATGATACAAGAGTCTCCTCTTATAGAAGGGGTGTAGGAGACAAACAACTACAATTAAGGAAACAAATAGAAAACTACCATAACAAACTAAACTAAATAGGAAACAAAATATTTACATCATAAACTCTATTTACAGCATTAACACAGTATTAAACACGGTTGACTACCAGTTTAATACTATTGATTCTCAGCTCATTAACAAGTTGACAGTTATACACAAGGACAAGCAGATTGTTAGAATAAAGTCCATATTTCACATGTTTCATATGTTACACGTGTGTCATAAGACATAGTGTCTTCATAGGACTTAGTGTATTCATAGGAATTAGTGTTTATACTTAATACATTCATGTACCACTATGTATATAAATATCAGTTTATATGTGTGTGAATAAGCACACAATTCCTCAAATCACCTTTATATTCTATATGGTATAAGAAGTAGTATGTTAAGATCCGCACCACTGTGCATCACTAGTGGTTTCGTGTCCAAACAACTGTGCCTCCACCAACTGTGGCTTTTCCGGCGACGCCCAGTACTGCCGACAACCCAGAACGGCAGCAGAACCCGCCAACCGGCTCAATCGCGGCTGACCCACCGCCACCCGACACTACACGCTCCCCCATGCACGGATCCAACAGTCTGCTCTTCCGCTCAGATGCTGGCGCGTGAGCGCGCGTGCCACCGTCCTTCTCTGGCACCACCGTCGGCCATCCATTTACCCTTTTTTGACCACAACTCCCTTCTCCCAGCCTATACCTACCGAGAACCCCATCTCACCTCACTGTTCTTTCTTTCTTTTGCACTGTTATGGGATTTTCTTTTCCCACCCTCTGCCCCAGCCATTCCAATACTACATCCCAACTTTCTACCAGCATGTCTACCTCATCCTCACCTTCTACCATTAGCTTCACTACTGTCCCGTTTATCCCATATGACAAATTGGTGGGGACAGCCAATTACACATCTTGAGCAGCTGCTGTGGAGTTATGGTTTGAAGGTCAAGGCCATCATGAACACCTAGTCAAATAAGCCAAGGACATCCCCAACAAGGACCAGGCCAAGTGGAAACAGAATGATGCTTCTCTTTGTAGTGTGTTGTGGTTCTCCGTTGATGTCAAGTTTCAGCCTCAATACCGTGCTTTTTGGACATGTTATGATGTGCGGGCCAAGGCTAAGAAATTGTACTCCAATGATGTCTACCGTCTCTACAACATTGTTTCTAACCTCATCACCACTAAGAAACAAGACATGGACATGGAGACCTATGAGTAAGCTTGATACCTTGATTGCTAAGTTTGATGCACTTATGCCCTTCATTGACAATGCAGAGAAACATACCAAACAACATGGAAAGTTCTTCATGGTCCTTGCCCTTGCTGTTTTGCCACCTGAGCTTGACTCAATCCGCAATCAAATACTCTCAATCCCTACCGTTCCTTCATATGATACAATCTCGGAACAACTGTTGCATCTTTCAACTCCTACAATTGTTGTTCCATCCCTTGCACCTGCTGAATCATCTACCTTGATTTCCCAATCTAGCAACTAGGGCGGACAGGGAGGAGATCGTGGTGGTACTCGTCCTCATCCTCGCTGCAACTTTTGCAACAGATTTGGTCACATTGAGGAACAATGCAGAACCAAGGTCAATCAGCAATGCACTTTTTGCAAAAAAATTGGTCACATTGAGGCACAGTGCAAAACTAAGGTCAACCAACCATCTAAAACTGTGAATGTTGCTCAGGTTGTTCTATCTGACTCATTTGACGAGGATTCCCTCTCTACCACTGAGTATAATGAGTACATCCAGCTCAAGGCAGTCATGCAGTCAACTACACCTGTCACTCAACTTGGTAATCCCATAGCCTTCCTTTCATAGTCTTCATCTTTAGGACTTAGATCCTTGATTCTGGCACTCCTGATCATATGTCTGGTAACAAATCCCTTTTCTGCCACCTTACCTATACAGATACACTACCTAGTGTTACTTTAGCCAATGGTTCTCAAACCAAAGTCCAAGGCATTGGTCAAGCTAAACCCCTTCCCACTCTATCTTTAGATTATGTACTATTTGTACCTAGTTGTCCCTTTAATTTGATATCTATAAGCAAACTCACTCATACCCTGCCTTATTTTGTTATCTTTGCTAATGATACTATTCTTGTACAAGATCGAGGTACCGGACAGACGATTGGAGTAGGACATAAGTCTCGAGGCTTGTATCACCTCATTGTTCCCACATCTCCTATTGCTTGTTATGCCATTGAGTCACTTGAAATCATTCATCAATGCTTGGGACATCCTAGTCTATAGAAATTACATGTTATGATACTTAGTCTTTCTAAAGTGTCAACACTAGAGAGTGAGTTTTATCAGTTAGGAAAGCATGTTCGTAGTTCATTTCCTGAAAGAGTCAATAAACGAGCTAATGCTCCTTTTGCTTTGATCCACTCAAATATTTGGGGTCCTAGTCATGTCACTTCTACATTGGGTTATCAATATTTTGTTACTTTTATTGACGATTTTTCCCGTTGTACTTGGTTTTTTTTAATGAAAAATCACTCTGAACTTTTTTCCATATTTAAAGGTTTTTATTCAGAAATCCAAACTCAATTTGATACCTTTATTAGAGTTCTGCAAAGTGACAATGCCCTTGAATATTTTTCTTCCCCGTTTCAATCCTTTTTTACTTCACAGGGCATTTTACACCAGTTATCATGTGTTCATACCCCACAACAGAATGGTGTAGCCAAAAGGAAAAATCGCCACCTAGTTGAAACTGCTCATACCTTGCTCCTTCACTTCAATACACCACTTCAATTTTGGGGCAACGCAATCATGACTGCATGCTACCTCATTAACCGCATGCCTACTTCCGTCCTCCAAAATCAGGTACCCTATTCTCTGTTGTTTCCCAACCAAGATCTCTATCCTTTTCATCTTCGTGTTTTTGGTTGTACTTGTTTTGTACATGATCTCACTCCAAGAAAAGATAAATCGGTTGCCAAATCCCTTAAGTGTCTTTTCCTAGGCTACTCTCGGTTGCAAAAAGGTTACCGATGCTACTCCCCAGATCTCAAACGATACATTGTCTCTGCTAATGTCACCTTTTTTGAGACCCATCCATTCTCTCCATCTTCCTCTAATGGGCATCATGACCTTCACAATATGCTACCAGTTGGTCCCTCTCCAGTTCAGGTTAGTCTCACACCTATCCTGACTCCTCCCTTGATCACATATCAACAAAGACCACGTCCACACCTTGTTCATGCATCCATGAACCCAGTTGATCAGACAGCCATTCATGTTGCTTCAGATCCTGTCCCTAATTTTCCTTGCAACTCATCTACTACTCCATCGAACTCTCCGGCTCCGGCTCCTACGCCAAAACTGGCCATAGCATTACGCAAAGGTATCAGGTCCACTCGTAATCCTAACACTATTTATGCTTGCCATTTTAGTTATCATCGTTTATCACCTTCCTATTATGCCTTTGTGTCCTCTTTGGCCTCTGTTTCTATTCCCAAAACTACAAGTGAAGCTCTATCTCATCCAAGATGGCGACAGGCTATGGTTGACGAAATGGTTGCTTTACACTCTAGTGGTACTTGGGAACTTGTCCCCTTACCTCCTGGTAAAACGACTATTGGTTGTCGATGGGCCTATACAGTTAAGATAGGTCTTGATGGGAAAATTAATCGTTTGAAAGCCCGCTTGGTGGCCAAAGGATACACATAGATCATTGGCCTTGATTATAGGGATACATTTCCTCCTGTAGCTAACATTGCTTCAGTTCGTCTCTTTCTTGCCATGGCTATTATTCATTCCTGCTCAAGAATCACCAAACTTAGTCTACCGACTACGTCAATCTCTCCATAGACTTAAACAATCTCCTCGTGCCTGGTTGGGGAGATTCAGCTATGTCATCCAACGATTCGGCATGACTCAATGTGCGGCTGATCATTCTACGTTCTTCCGGCACTCTTCACCTAGCCTTTGTATCTACCTTGTGGTTTATGTAGATGACATTGTCCTCACAGGGAATGATGAGGCTAATATCCAACATCTAAAGCAACATCTGTCAAACCATTTTCAGACAAGATTTGGGCCCTCTAAAATATTTTTTGGGCATTGAGGTTGCTCAGTCTCATACAGGAGTTGCCATCACGCAAAGATATATATGTTCTAGACATACTTGAAGAAACAGGTATGTTGGATTGCTGCCCTAGTGATACTCCAATGGATCCCAATGTCAAACTGCTATCAGGTCAAGGGGAGCCACTACAAGACCCTGGCAGATATACACGTCTAGTTGGTGAACTTAACTACTTTACACTAACTGGACCAGACATTACTTTTGCTGTAAGTGTGGTAAGCTAGTTTCTAAATGCTCCTTGTGATAGTCATTGAGATGTCGTAGTTCACATACTTAGTTACATCAAGAGTGCACCAGGAAAAGGGTTACTTTATGAAAACAAAGGCAATGCTCAAGTTGTTCGCTATTCTGATGCTGATTGGGCCGATTCATCATCAGATAGAAGATCAACCTCAGGGTATTGTGTTTTTGTTGGAGGTAACTTAATCTCATGGCGAAGTAAAAAGCAGAACATAGTTGCCAGATCAAGCGCAAAGGCCGAGTATCGCGCTATGGCAGCAGCAATATGTGAACTTACGTGGCTAAAGCAATTGCTTCAGCAGCTGAAATTGGGAGACGTCAAGGAAATGAAACTGATTTGTTATAACCAAGCTGCTTTACATATTGCTTCTAACCCAGTTTTTCATGAAATGACCAAATATATAGAGATTGATTGCCATTATGTCAGAGAAAAGGTTCTTTCAAGAAAAATCACGATTAGTTTTGTCAACTCCAATGAACAATTAGCCGATATATTTACTAAGTCTCTCAGAGGGCCTCGAGTTGATTTTATTTGTAGCAAGCTTGGAACATATGCTATATATGCTCCAGCTTGAGAGGGAGTGTTAGAATAAAGCTCATATTTCACATGTTTCATATGTTACACATGTCATAGGACTTAGTATCTTCATAGGACTTAGTGTATTCATAGGAATTAGCGTTTATACTTAATACATTCATGTACCACTGTATATAAATATCAGTTTATATGTTTGTAAATAAGCACACAATTCCTCAAATCATCTCTATATTCTATACAGATCATATTATGTTTGTAAGGCGCTCATCTGAAGGAAAGATTGTTTTACTAATTGTATACGTGGATGACATAATTCTCACTAGAGATGACTTGCAAGAGATGAAGCGATTGAAGAAATCTCTCTCTGCATAGTTTGAGATAAAGGATTTGGGATCCTTAAGATACTTCCTTGGGATGGAGATTGCAAGATTAAGAAAGGGAATTATTGTCTTTTAAAGAAAGTACGTCCTTGACTATTAATGTCAGCTGTTGGACGGTGGCCTCTTGGCCTTGTTCCCACGTTTTTAGTGTAGATATTGTATTTAGTGTTTTATTAATTTGTTGCTTATTTTCTAGGGGCATTTAATGTACAGCAGCTCCCTCTATATATTACAGCCATTGTAAACACTCTGTTTGGAGATGTGATATACAATTTTTCCAAAAAGCTCTCTTGTTATTTTTGACATGGTATCAGTGATACAACTCTGAACCGTGGTCAACCTTTGCAATTTTGTTCTAGCATATTCAGAACGTTGCTTTTGTCTTGTGGTCTTGTGGGAGATTTCACGAGTTCTCTTTCTTGGGTGGCCTAGAATAAGCAACGTAATCAGTATTCAGGTTTTACTTCAGATTTGTGCCCACTATTCGTGTACTGATAGATACTCGAAAAACAGAGACAGAAATTGAATGGAAAAATTGATATATTGATTATATACTGGTTGATATCAAGGTGATATCAATCCAGGAAATGCTGTCAAATTGATATATTGAAATACCTTCTAGGAATTCAAAGAAACAGAAATGGGGATGAGCAAATTGAAGAGTGCTCAATTCTCTCCCAAGTTCAAGCCTAATTCCAGCCTACCCTTCTAACCACCATCCCCACAAATATATTCCCACTCCCCACTAACAGAATCACTCCCACTAACAGAATCACGTGGAATCCACTTTTCATTCCACTACCACTGCCACATTAGTAGTTAGTTACAACCTTAAGGCTCCATAATTGCCTCACCCACTCGGCCCACACCCTTTCTGTCTTGGGCCTTCCTTCTCACGTAGACTTTAGTTATTTTAGGAGGAACTCTATCAATACTACCCCCCCCCCTCAACACATACCTTGTCCTCAAGGTGGAAATCTGGAAATTGTTCTTTAATGTTGAACAAAACCTCCCAAGAGCTCTCAAAATCTGGCAGCTTGTGCCACTGGATTAAAACTTCTGTTTCCCCCTCTGAGTTAATTCGAACAGCCAGTGCTTCCGTTGGTTGAACTTTCAATTCCCAGTCATCAGCTAGAAACGAAGGTAGAGGCTGACTAGTGGCATCTGATGAGACTGATTTCTTCAACAAGGAAGCATGAAAGACAAGATGCACTTAACTGTCATTAGGTAACCTTAGTTTGTACACGACTGGACTAATCTTTTCTATAATTTCATAAGGTCCATAATACCTTGGGCTTAATTTCTGATTCACCCTTTTAGCCAAAGTCCTCATCTTATAGGGTTGGATCTTCAGAAAAACCACATCTCCCACCTGATATTCCACTTCTCTCCTGTGTTTATTGGCCTGATTGCACATCCTGTTCTGAGCCTGAATCAAATGATCCTTTAGTTCATCCAGCATGTGATTCCTTTCTATCATGAGTCTATTAACAGCTTCCACTGAAGATTGATTCATATCCCCCCTGAACAGGGTCTCGGCCATACAAAGCTTTGAAAGGAGTCATTTTGGTAGCTAAATTATAATTGGTGTTATACCAAAATTTTACCCAGCTAAGCCATTTTGGCCACATTTTGAGTTTGTTCCCTGTCTAGCACCTCAAATAGATCTCTAAACACCTATTAATCACCTTTGTCTGCCCATCAGATTTGGGGTGGTAAGTTGGGCTGAAATTCAGTTTGGTTCCAACAAATCTAAACAATTCTGTCCAAAAAGCACTAAGAAATACTTTGTCTCAATCTGACACAATGGAGGTAGGAAATCCATGAAGTCTGACTATGTTATTGATGAAGATTTTAGCAATATCCCTAGCAGTAAAAGGGTGAGCTACTGCTATAAAATGAGCATACTTTGTGATTCTGTCCACTACTACCAGAATGGTATCCACCCCAGAAGCCTTAGGTAATCCTCCTATAAAATCCAAATCTGACCAGGTGTGTGTGGGTATTGGGAGTGGTTACAGTAAGCCTACAGGGCTTAATGTTTGATACTTATTCCTCTGACACACTTCACTGCCCTGCACATATTGCTGGATGTTCCTCTTCATTCCCTTCCAATAAACCAATCCTGAAATCCGCTTGTAAGTCCTGAAAAATCCAGAATGGCCTCCTATGGCTGAGTCATGAAACTCCATAAGGATCAAAGGGACCTTGGGGGAATCCTTAGGGACAACCATTCTCCCCTTGTAGTACAGCCTCCCGTTCTTGAATTGAAACCCTGGATGAGATTCAAGCTGCCTCAATAGATCCTAGATAATCCCTCTTAATTTCTCATCAGCTTGTATCTCATCCTCCAACCCATCCCATTCATAAAACTACACTGAAGAGATGGCTGAATATTGCAACTTTCTAGAGAGAGCATTTGCCACTCTATTCTCACTTCCTGGTTTGTATTTTATCTCAAAATCAAATCCCAATAATTTAAAGATCCATTTTTGCTATTCCTCCCCCATGGTTCTCTTTTAAGCAAGAAATCTTAAGCTTTTTTAATCCGTGTGCACCACAAAGTGTCTTCCCAACAGGTAGTGCCGCCACTTATGAACAGCCAAGACTATGGTCGTCGACTCTCTTTCATAAACAGACTTATTATGAACTCTATCTGACAAGGTTTGACTCATGTAGGCAACCGGTCTTCCCTCTTGCATCAACACAACCCCCACCCCTTTTCCAGAAGTATCAGTTTCAATGATGAAGTTTTTCCCAAAATCTGGGACAGCCAACACAAGTAAGGTGGTCATGGCTACCTTAAGTTGGTCAAAGGCAGCTTGAGCTTCATTTCCCTATTTAAAATTGTCCTTCTTGAGCAGCTGTGTGAGGGGCCATGATATCTTTCCATAGTTTTTGACAAACCTCCTATAATAGCCATTGAGCCCCAAAAATCCTCTCAACCCTGTCACATCCCCTAGGACAGCCCAATTTACCATATCTGCCACCTTATTGGGATCTGCAGAAACCCCATTCCCTAAAATTAAGTGCCCGAGATACTCCAACTGTTGTTGGTTGAAGCTGCACTTCTTCTTGTTGACAAAGAGATTATTTTCCCTTAATAGTTGCAATACCAACTTAAGATGATCCCTATGGCTGCCCTCATCTTGACTGTAGATAAGAATATCATCAAAGAAAACCAATGCAAACTTTCTCAAGTAAGGTTTCAAAACTCGGTTCATGAGAGCTTGAAATGTAGAGGGAGCATTAGTTAAACCAAATGGCATAACCAGAAATTCATACTGTCCCTCACGAGTTCTGAAAACTATTTTATGGATATCTTCCTCCTTCATCCGAATCTGGTGGTAACCAGATTTGAGATCCAGCTTATAAAACACGTTGGCACCACCCAACTCATCTAATAGCTCATCAATGATAGGAATAGGGAATTTATCAGGAATAGTCATCTTATTTAGGGCCCTATAATCAACACAAAATCTCCATCCTCAATCTTTTTTTTTAACTAAAATCACAAGGCTAGAATAAGGGCTTGTACTAGGTCTGATTATACTAGCTCGCATCATTTCACTCACTATTTTCTCAATCTCATTTTTCTGGTAATAAGGGTACCTGTATGGTCTGATGTTAGGGATTTGGGCTCCTTCCTTGAGATAGATTGCATGATCTTGATCTCTTCTGGGGGGCAGCCTATAAGGCTCTTGAAAAATGTCCTCAAATTCACCCAAAACAGCCTCCATTTCTTCGGATAGGAGAACCACACCACAAAAGCTAGCCATTGTGGTTGGAGAGCCCAAGGCCATATAAACCCCATACCAGAATCCCATACTTTTGATGTGGGACTCAAGTCCCATACCTTGCAATTGGATCCTACCATGTACTTTCTCTGGTTCTTGGTTTTGCTGTTGTGTTGTTTCTTTTGGTGATTCTTGTTACTGCATCATGTCTTATGATAAGTTAGATTCCTTTCATGTTCATTTTACTAGAAAAATTTATTCTGCTTATGAGTGAGAGGAATAAATCCTAACCATTGGATGATCCATGTAAGGTCAAGAATAGAACATAAAGTCATGTGGCTTTTTTTAATTAGTCGTGTGACATTTAAATAACTTCTAATTTTGACTATCCATGTGAGATTGAATAGTCAAGATTGACTCTTCGCGCCTTTTGTGTGTCTGTGTGTGTATGTGTATGAATGTGTGCGTGTGTTGAAAGTGCAGATGTGATAAATGGCAGTACATAATAAAAGCAAATATTTTCCATCACGTTATGTTAGATCACTTGTAGAAATTTCTTCACCATCTTTTACATTTCCCTTTCTAACCAAGAAAGGAATTAACTTCGTCATGAGAGGAAATGCATGTTTTCAAAGTGCATTAAGTGTGCTGAAGATATCATGCTACACATTTTTCCTAACTAATGATAGATAAGGGATATTCACATTGCAAAACAGATGCGGGAAAACAACACCAACCTATCAGCCTTAGAAATCTGCTGATAGTTGACCCTATTGAGAGCCCAATGTACATCACCATTAAGAACAGGGTGCATATATCCTGCCATTTTGCTCATTGGTTGAGGATTTTGTTCATTCCAAAAAAGATTTTGCTGAGGAAAGTTATGCTGAATCTGAAATGTAAAGTCAAATCATAAATAATGAGAAAGAAAGAAAATCTATGATGATAAACACAGAAAATATGAGGGCATAGCATGCAAGAATACATGTCAATAGTACCATGAATTCATTATGAATGTGACTTGTCAAATTTCCAGAACCTGGACTTTCAACAACATGATTACCATTATCCGCATGGTTTTCTAGCACAGAAGTTAACTCTCCAATTCTATCCTGTCAAAAAAAGTAATCACTGATCTTTGGCAATAATCAATCAACCACTGACTGCGAGAATGACTTATCAAATAGAGACTTCACTTAAAAACAAAGCATATCACCAAAAAAATCTATAATAAAATATCAACAAAGCAAATGAACATAAGGGGCATCAAGAAAACATTAATCCATACATATAATGACCACAAATATAAAAAAGAAGAATTTAACGTGAGACTAAACAATAATGCACTAACAACTACCTATAATGACAAAGAAGCAAGTAAAGAAATGTCCAGAGACGAAGTAAAACTGCCAGAAATCCAAGAAGCAAGGAACATAGAAATCATAGAACACTCGACAATGTTCTATGTATAGCATCCCCAGCATCAATTTGTTTACTATGAAAATATGAACATGCATACATAATTTATCAATCAGATTTTTAACACCAAAGGTTTCACACAGAAAGATTTGGCAAAGATAGTGATATAATTTAATTTTTTTTGGGATAAAAGATAGTGAAACAAATTATAATGCTGAAGGGCACAAGTAATTCCTAAATGTGCATCAGAAGTGTGGAAACTTACATGTGAACTTCGAATCCTCCATTGTAATTGATCATGTAAATGCTGGACAAGGACAAATACAAAAAAAACTATTTACATCATGGATAAAACAATAAGAAAACACTATACCATTATTTCCTTCAGCGATAAAGTAAAATAACATAAAGAAAAACCATGTCAAAAAATATGATAAATCATCCTGAACCAAACTTCTTTACGTTTATCTGAAAAGTAAAAGCATTTCAAGTTACAGAACCAAAGAGGTACAACACATGCCTTTATAAGACATTTATTTACTGAATAACGAAGATGACCAACAAAGATCCTGTCCCTGTGAAAGGTAAAAAGGGAAGAAATCCATCTGAAGTTTCAACAAATATGCAAGAGAAATACTGCATCATCTCCATTGAGCATTCCAGATCCAAACGAGCAGCTTTTATAAAAGCTGGCTATTTCTTCAATTTAAGAGAGGAAAGATATGGTATAAGTTTAACACAATGTTAGAATATTAGCATTTATGTTAGAATATATGGTCATCTGTAATTATGATGATTGCTTATAGGCTGTAAGTTTGCTACTGATTATTAGGCAGTAAGTTAGCTTCTAATTAACTCCTAATTACCCCCTTGATTACTCCATTGATTGATTGTAATCAAGCTATAAATAAGAGATCAAGTGTGTAGCCCACAAACACAATTTCTCAAACTTTCTCTCTTTCAACATAATGTCAGAGTAGTACCATCCTCTGTGACCTAATCTTTTCATTATTCCACTACAGAGTTCCTGAAACTCCTTAGTTTTGTGTCTTCTCTGTTTTAGTTTCCAGTGGCTGTGTTCATTTTTCCAGCCATCAGTTATGGTCATAGTTGTTGAATATTGAATTAGTTAACATGGGAAATATGATAGTTAGTTTTGGAAACAATAGTGTCATGGGGAATGGTTTAAATCTGTCGATTAAGATATTGAGAATAATATCTCAATTGACAGTACATATCTTCTTTTATATATTGTAAATATTCTGTTTTCTAATCAGATTGTTAGTTTCCTAAGTTAGAATATTCTGATTGATAGTTTTCTGTTTTAGAGATTTATTTCCTTTTTCATTGTATATATTTCTCCTATAACGGGAGACTTCTATACGTCTCTTAATCATATCAATAAAATACCTATGTTAAGTTGGTACCAGAGCAGTGCATAAGCACTTCCGGCCCCAATCCTTCTCATCGTGATGTCTGACGTTTCCTCAGGCTCCGATGGCCTCCAGGGAAGTGACGCCTCTACCTTAGACCATCCAAACAATCAGAATCTGACTTCTGCACTCAAATTTCCTATGGGTGACTCTCACTCAATTCAAATCACTACAATTCGCCTCAATGATGCGAATTTCCTACGTTGGTCACAGTCTGTCCACACATGTATATTCGCGGAAGAGGGAAAATTGGATACTTGACTGGTGATACACAGTCACCAGCCAAGAACAGTCCTCAATACGCTACCTGGGATGCTGAAAACTCCATGATCATGACCTGGTTGGTTAACTCCATGGATGAAGACATCGGTTCTAACTACATGCGCTATCCTACAGCCAAGGAGCTGTGAGACAGTGTTAATGAGATGTACTCTAATATGGAGAATAAATCTCATGTCTATGAATTAACCTTGAAGATTGGAGTGATCAAGCAAGGAGGAGATAGCGCTACCAAGTATTTCAATGGTTTGAAATGGGTATGGCAAGATTTGGATCTATTTAGTAATTATGAATGGAAATCTCCTAAAGATGCCAAACATCATTATCAGATTGTAGAAGAAGGCAGAATCTTTAAGTTCCTAGCTGGACTTGATGATGAATTAGATGAAGTTCGGGCTCGGATCATTGGAAGGCAGACTCTTCCTTCATTTGGTGAGGTATTCTCCGAGGTAAGAAGAGAAGAAACTAGAAGAGGTGTTATGCTGGGAAAGCACCAGAAAACAGAGACAGCATCAACTGACACCACTGCATTGGTGGCTGTTGATGCCTCTGCTAACAAGAGCAACTACTCCAACCTAAGAAAGACGGATGAGTCAAACCGTGTATAGTGTGAATACTGCAACAAGCCACGCCATACCAAAGAAACTTGCTGGAAAATTCATGGCAAACCAGCACATTTAAAGGGCAGCAAAGCAGGTCCAAACAGCAAACCAGGTCCAAACAGCAAACCAGGTCCTAGATTCAACCAAGTTTTTCCTACTGCTCATGAGGCTAAAAAGAGCTCTATCAGCAAAGACCAGGTTGATCAACTTTTACAACTTCTAAAGTCCAATTTAGAAGAATGATCCCAGCAACCAGAAGTGGAATCTTGAGAACAGCTTAGTGATGTCGTGGCTGCTGAACTCAATGATCAATGAAACCGGAGAAAATTTCATGTATTACAACACTGCAAAGGAGATATGGGATGCAGCCAGAGAAACTTACTCAAACGTGGATAACACCTCGGCAATATTTGAAATCAAAAGCCCCCTCGATGACTTGCGACAAGGAGACTCCACAGTCACCGAATATTTCACCACTCTCATTCAATACTGATAGCAACTTGACATCTATGAGGAAGTGGAATGTGTAACACCCCGAAAATTTGTATTTTTATTATTTTTGTTGATCCTTAATTATTTTTATTAATCTGGAATTATTTTCACGAATTTTATAATTTTTATGATTTTTTTGAATTTATGTGAGCTTTATATATTTTGATTATTTTAACATTATTTTTGGAATGTATGTAAGCCTCATATTTTAATTATTTCTGTTGATTCTTAACTATTTTTACTAATCTGATTTGATTTCCATAAATTTTATAATTTTTATGATTTTTGTGGATTCTTGTGAGATTTTATATTTTTTTATTATTTTAATATTACTCTTGGGCTGTATGCGGGCCCGGAAAAATAAAATTTTTTTGTGGCCAAAAAATTTTATACTGTTGAAACGGGCCCGGAGGATCTTACTAAACCCGAAACCAGAAAGAGTTTTTGGAATTTTCTTTTACTGTGTTTTTGTACTGTTTTATTTATTGGACAATAAAAATACAGTAACTATTGTCTATTGGTTAATATTTACCGAAAAATATCTAGTATGGACCAATAGAAAGCAAAGTTCATGACTAAGCAAAAGGCTAGTCTAACATAATGGCTATGACTTCTTCTAACCGATAGAAAACAAGCTTGGAGGCAAAGGCTTCGAAGATCAACCATTGATTTAATCTATGATGGAGATTAGTCTCACAAAGTGGCTAGGACTTTTTGTGACCCTTGGATGGCAAGCATGGAAGAGAAGCTCTTGACCCTCCATTTTGAAGATGCATCTCACGGCTAAGGCTTCATGGAGGAGGGATCCAATGGTTCAAATTCAATCCTATCTCTTGGAAGCCTCCAAAAAGATCTACATTGAAGATCAACACAATTATATCACTCCTCTCCATCATTCCACGGCTATAGCTAGTAATTAGGAGACTTGGACTTTAATTCATTTCTATCACTCATCTTCATCTTTCACTCAAAGAGAAAACTATCACCAAAGCTCTCAAAACTTCTCTCTCTTTTCTTCCCTAAACCCCACGGCCAAGAGGCCTAAATCACACTTTCACTCTCCAATAATTTTAACCAACCTTATTTCTTGAATCCTTACCTAAATACAAGACACTTTGTACTTGAAGTCTTGATCAAAATCATTCATCTTCAAGGAGTTTTCCAAGACTCAAGTTCTAGGGTTTTAAGAATCTTGTGGTGGTGGTGAAGGACTAGTACAAGAAGCAAAGCAAGGAGCTTTGGAGGCTTCACCACAAGGTAAGAGGGAGATCTATCTCACCAACCAAGTATAGTGGTGAGAGATGAACTTGTATTTGATAGATGGTGAATCCATGTGAGGATTCATATCCATGGTTGTGTAAATTATTTTTGTGTGTTTATGTGCTTTGAATTCATTTATTTATGCTTTATATGATTTTATTGCTTTAATGGTATGCTTGATATATAGTATGATGATTATATGCCATGTATGCCATGATAGATATTGGAAAGGAAAATAATTTTTGATTCCAATGGCCAAGGAGGCTCACGGCCTCTATACACTAAAAATGGAGATTTCAAGTCAAATGTTTTTATGAACAATAAAATGAGATGAGTAAGATGCAAGGAAATGAATAAATATTTTGGTTCCATGGACCATGTACCTCACGACCATGAAGGCTTAAATGGAGTAGATTTGTGTAAAAATATGATTTATCAATGGTAACTTAGTTGTTTTGGTGCAAGGAAATTAATACAAGGACTTAAGAAATAAAAATAGAAACAAAACAAATTATTATTTGAAAAAGGGAGATTTCGTTTAATGAAAGGAAAAGTGAGGTTGAAAGTGTTTGAACCTCAAAATATTTTATACAGTGAATTAATTTTTAGAATTGATCTAATTATGATAAGAAATAAATTGGTGACTTGAAATTTACTAACGTATAGCTCACCCTTTGGGTTTTGGAGCGCGTTAGGAAATTTTAAATTAGAACCATTGATTTAAATCAATGAAAAAGTAATTTTGTGGAAAATATCGTGGAAAGGATTTCTTAAGTGAGAAAATGTGGTAAAATGAAGTTAGAAGTATATTAATTTCAAGAAAGGCCAAAATGATGTTTAGAATTTTGAGAAATATTTTACGCAGTTAAAAAATGATAAAAAATGCTTTACGCGACTTAAAAATGTGATTTTTAAGCTATGCGATTTGAAAAACGTTGAAAAATCAATACGCGATTTGGAAAACATTTAAATATTTTTACGCGATTAAGAAAACTTTGAAAAATAATTACGCGATTTGAAAACCCGACAGAAATATTGCGCTGTTGTGAAAATACGGTAAAATAATTACGCGATTGTAAATACAGTAAAATTATTGTTGAGCCAATTTGTGGACCCATGTATGTGAAATTGTGACTTTGACTGTAATTGGTCTGTATGCATTGATCATGCATTGAAAAAGTTCGATGGACTATGTTAAGACCAATGGCCTAAGATAGAATTACACCTTTGTATGGTGTGATAGGCGTAGTGCATGTCACTTGTTGACCTTGGGGGCGTTGGGGTGCGGGTTTTCCACAATGGGCAGTCGGTAGCTCTACTGTACCGTGAATCGGACCGATGCAACGCACCGACGATCCGGACCGAGACACTATACTTAATTAAGATCTGGCGTAGACTGTCGTCTATAATGCTAGATGTGCAAAAATGATGAAATTATAGCACTTGGTCTGAAGCAGTTGTGATACCGACAGATCTTCTGGATCAATTTCTTCGACTTGTGTTTAGATCCATGGAGTAGGAAATTGGGTCTGTGTACATGTGCATAGTTTGTCTACATTTTATTGTCTTTGCTGTCTCTATGCTACCATGTTGGTACTAGTGTTGATAATCTCACCTCTTTGTATGCTATTCTTGTATTGTATTTATATTCCGTAAAGACGGTGAGTAAGACGTTGAGCAAGAAGGTGAGAAGCAGATTCTTGTTGAGGAAGCTGATTTCTGAATCGATGGCGATGCTCAGTTTTCTTGGATTCCTGAGGTTGCAGTTTCGAGGAGGCTCGGAGGCTTGTCATGTTCACTTAGATAGAGAGTGCATTATCTATATGGGAGATCTGAATGTTTCCCTAAGTAGGGTTTATCATGGAAACCCTTACGTTAATATCAATATTTACGTGCATTTAGAGTTTTCATTATCTATTAGACAATATTGGGGTAGTTGCTACCATAACCCTAGCGAGATTAGTCTTGTATCGTCTGTTCGGACACCTGTCTGTAGGAGGATGCGTCATCCGGGATTTCTATCTTCTGAGGAATTTGAGGAAGATCCTGAGGAGGACCCGTCTGAGGGTTCAGCTCCATAGGTGTACTTGAGCAAGTATAGTAGTCATGATAATGTTTAATTACTTTTGAGAACTTCGTCTGTATGTATACAAGTTTGACAGTACTTATGTTATGTACATGATGTATATTATTTTGTGATACTATCTGAGTATTTTTATATTCTACTAAGTTTATATTATCAATATCATAAATTTTACAACTCATATTTATATTTAAAAATATTATTTTATAACTTGGGATAACTCGGTAATTATTAATATAAAATATGATATCCTACGGTGAGCGTTACAGAGTGGAAGTGCCCTGAAGATAGCAAGCAATACAAGAAACTTGTGGAGAAATACCGGATCTACAAATTCCTTCTTGGACTTAACAAGGATCTTGATGAAGTACGTGAGAGCATCCGTGAAAACAAACCACTTCCAAGTGTTTGGGAAGTATTTTCAGAGGTAAGACGAGAGGAAAGCAGAAGGAAAATTATGATGGGAGGTCCAAAATTATCCCTCAACCATGAGAGTTCAACCTTGGCAGCAAGAGGACACCAGTCAAACCAATCCAATCACCAACAAAAAAAATACGACCTTGTTGTGATCACTGTAGAAAGACAGGCCACACTAGGGACATATACTGGGTAATCCATGGAAGACCAATATATATGAAGCCATTCCGAGGAAGGGAAAATCATGGCAATTCAGCCACTATTAGTACACCTAAGACTGACAAGGTGACCAGTGCACCAGAAACAAGCCCTTTCAGCAAGAAACAGATGGAGATGCTGCAAAAAATACTGCAACAAAATCTACAGAATACTGGCACCAGTATAGTATAACATATGTAGCACAGCATCTGTACCCTAAACCCTCACCAGAGGGGCCATCAAATCAATTGAAGAAAGAGAGAAAAAACCACACAAACAACCCACATAATACACCAAAATTGTGATCAGAATCACCCAAGATAAGACGCACACAACCAACAGATGCACGACCTCCACAAAACGCACCACACAATGCCACTACCGCTCACCCAACCACCGATCTCACCAATCGACTCACCAGCACCGTCCAGTCTCGTCCGGTCGCGAACCACCAGCAACCGCTCCTGGGTCACCTGGAAAGACAAGCAGCAGCAACAAAAATTGCGTACCACATACACGTAGTACCAGACTAGACCAAACATGTCAAGCAGCGGCCTCCACACCTTGATCCAACTACTGCCGGTCATCCTCCCACCGTCGGTCAACCTAGGTGTCGCCTAAAACCCCAAAGAGTAGCTACCTTGGCTGCATCGAACCAAAACGTCTTTTCCTTCCTTATTTTTTCCTCTTTTTGTTTTTCAAAACAAAAAAATTATTCAGAACTTACTTAATCTATTACAAAAACAAGGTGTAAGGATAGACAAAGAATAAGGGAAAACAAAAAGAGCGATAAATACTTGAGTTCCAAGAACTCAATTTAGCATAAACATGGACACACAGGTCATGGTGGATGGTACTGCTCTGATACCATGTTAAAGAATTATAGGATTAGGGTTTAGGGAGAAGAAAAAGAGGTAAAACGGCTAACACTAAAACACATAATATATTATTGATAAGATGAGATGTGATATAATTCCATAACCAAGTACTCCTATTTATACTAATACTTAAGTGTATAAGTCCAAGCCCACCAACACTAAGACTAATAACATAATATCTTCTAACAAAGTGTATAGACAAATCACATGATTGCAAACGAGGAATTCATTTCATTGATGAAAAGGCACCAGCATGTGTATATGTGAAAAATGGGAATTAATTTTCCTCGTTACTTCTAATTGAAACATACACGAATAAATAGAGAGGAAGGAGTGAAAAACTCCCTCAAATCAAGGAGTTAAAAAAGGAAACTACAGCTAAATGGGAATCGGTATTGATAATACCAATATCCTTTTATTCTAGGAAACAAATCAACCTAAATTATAGAAACTAATCCTTATAGATCAGCATAACCTAATTCCTAGGAATCAGCCGAATAGAGTACGGAATTCCACACTCCCCCTCAAGCTAGGTTGTAGATGTTAAGTAAACCTAGCTTGGAGTTAAGTTCCTCCACCTTGATGAGTTTGCCTTTTCTGCTGTGTTGAGTTCTATGGAGCTCTTTTGTATATTCTCCCGTTTGTTTCTCTCAAACTTTTTGCTCTATTTTTGTTGATCAGTACTAAACTATTATGAAGAAAAATATATATATCCCTGTTTGAAACCGTGACCTAGGTCACCCATTGCTATTTGTGCATAGCCAAGGGTACCTGTAGTTCTGTCTTCTGTGACCCAGGAGTGGTCGTTGATGATTGACGGCAGGACGTAGCCGGATTGTGCCGGAAAGACGATCAGCGAGGTTGGTGGTGGTCGAAGGAGGCGATTTGTGTCTTCCTCATTTCAAAGGCTCTAATTTTGCGTATGGCAACCTTCCGCTACACTACTGTTATGCTTTCAAGCGACTAGTAGCAACTGGCGGTGGGTCATGGACAGCCGTGTTCTGCCAGTGCGTGGAGGAGGGTCGGTGAGTGGAGTGGAGGCCGGCGGTGATGCTGGGTCGCATCTTTGGTTGTGCGCACTCTGTTTTTTACCCAAAGTTTCAAGCTATCTGCTTTAGCGTCATAAAAGGTTGCAAGTGATCGAAGATGCCATGGTGGGTGCGACAGGGACCAGAGACTGGCGGGTAGTTGATGTTGATGGAGGATGACGGTGGTTGGTCAGAGCTCCAACAAGTTCTCTGACAAGTTTTCCAGCCACTATGTTTTGGATCTGTTTTTTTCTGTTCTATTTCGGACTTTGTTTTTCATTATGTTTCTAGATTTTCTGGGCTTGTTTGAGGTTGAATGAGTGCAACCAAGGGTGTTGCAGGCTGGGAGATGATTTTGGGTGCGTAGCTTTTTCCCTGTTTGGCTGAAATGTTGTTGTTTTGTTTGCCTATTTGGAGGCTATTCTTTCGATTGTGGTCAGAGATGTGGTTGGAGGAGTGTGAGCACAGGGGTTGTGCATTTGATATGTGCATGGAAATAATGATTGATAGTTGTTGGTCCGAGCCTTGTTTCAGCGGGAGATTCTTGTCTGGATGTTGTTCTCCTTGATGGCTTCTTGATTATGTTGCGATGCATGGGAATTTGAGGCGGAAGTTGTTGTTCTAACTAGTTTCTCAGTTCTTCTTGTGTTTCTATGTTCTTGTGATTTTCTTGGTGCACCTTGAGCTTGGAGGAAAGGGCTGCCCAATTGGAGGCAAAGAGCAACCAACGAGGTGGAGCCGCCTCAGAGATGTTAGAGGAAAGGGTTGCCCGCTAGATGAAGCCGCTAAGAGGAAAGGGCTCAGAGATGTTAGAGGAAAGGGTTGCCCGCTAGATGAAGCCGCTAAGAGGAAAGGGCTATCAGCGAGGTAAGGCCACCCTAGATTCTTACTAGCAATGATGCTACCAATTTGGGAGCAAGGGTTTCTCAGTTTCTTTTCTTCTTCCTTCTTGGATGCTTAGATGGTTCAGCATCCTCTCTTCTTCCTTATGCCATATTTGAATGGTTCAACGTCACTGTGTCGCGTTTCTCTTCTCGCTTTCGAATAAAGATGGGGTTCTGTTATTTGTTTTATGTTTATGGGTTTGCTACTTGTAACAAGCTAAAGCTTAGTAAGCTTTAGTTTGAGGGGGAGTGTTAGAAGATATTAGGGTTATTAGTCTTAGAGTTAGTGGGCTTGGGCTTGGGCTTGTACACTTAAGTATTAGTATAAATAGGAGTACTAGGTTATGGAATTGTATAACAATCTAATTCCTATCAATAATATTTTTAGTATACTGTTATTTAGTCATCTTTCTCTCTTTTCCTTCCCTTAAACCTAAACACGTAATTCTTCAACAGGTAAATTGTTGTCGCAATGTTATCATGTCAGAAACAATAGAATAAAGACGCTGGATATCATTTGCATAACAATTAGAAGCTTCTTGCCATACTTCATGACAAGTTTCAAAGGGCTGGAAGAGGTCCACAATTGATGGATCAATGGAAAGAAGAACACTGAGTAATTGTTAATCAATTTGTTTCCATTGGGCTGACTTCTCTGAGGGAACATCCTTTGGTTTAGTTGAAAGGTGTTCTGACTTACCATGACCAACAAACCAAATTTTCACAGAAGACGACCATGACTTATAAGTGACAGAACCTGTCAATTTCTTACTTGTGATGGATGGAATAGAAAGGTTGGAAAGGGTAAACTGCTCCTTCTAATCAGAGGAGGCTTCAGATATGGAGGAACTCATCGCTGGACAGCAACAGAGAGGACCCAAATCACCTTAGAAAGAAACCCGCAGTATGAAGTGGCTCCAATCTGAAAAATGAGAACAGGGTTGGACCGAAAATGACGAGGCGAGCAAGACGAGGTGAATGGCAGCCGGAAAAGTCATCGGACTCGTCTTCACGCACTGGCGGCAGTGAACAGTGCTGACGGATGATGGCGGCGCGTGGTGGCTCTGATGACGGCGTGACTTCGATGGTTGGATAGGTCGGTCGACGCTGATCCTGAATATGGTGGTTGTGTCTCCAACAGAGATGGTTGAACCTGAGCTAGAAGTATGGCAGTCACCGGAAAAGATGCCAGTAGGATGCACAGTGGAGGCTGGAGGCCGGTAGGGAGTGCGGCTGAGGTTGGGATAGCAGACCAGAGCAAGGTTGAAACCCGCTCTGATTCCAACTTGAATTTAGAAGAAGAAAAGATTTACTGAATGTGCTTAAGTGTAGAACACCTAGCATGTATCTTATTTATAGGTATCAAGAGATTAAATACATCTACTATTTACAAGACAGAAATAATGAGCGTGGCTATTTCCTATGGCACTATACATGAACCTCACTATACATAAATCTTCATTAACTCCTATTGCTAATTTCCAATATTCCAACACAATCAATTATCTCTCTACCGTTAACAAATACAGGCAAACACTCATCCACTTAGTAGAAAATTTGAAATTTCAATAGCAAACCAAATTCTGAAATAAACAACAGTGCACTAAAACCTTTTATATTTTTTTTGACAGAACGTGCACTACACCAAATAATTATGGACAACCAATAGGGTTTTGGGATCATTCAAGCTTTTCTCAAGGCATGTCGTTGAATTTATTGTCAATAAAGACAAAATTTGGTATTCAAAGGGGACACTTCAGAATTCATGTAACTGGTGACATCAGTACAGTACATGGCAAGGATCAATGCATATCATGTTTAAACTATCATTTATCCAGCACCACATTTTCATACCTTTATGCTGTTAGATATTGCAGAGGCATTCATAACACGAGGCCATAGACCATATTCTGCCAGCAACCCGAGCATAGATGACGTGAAGATATATCTCTCATCCTCTACAGCCTAGATTAATGATTATATCAATAACAGCAACCAGAAGTACATGAGTAAAGAAAGTGTGATTCTGGAGAAAAACATTGAAAACAAATGCATACAGTATGTAGCTTATTTTGTAAACCACATGTGAAATCATATGTAACTTCATTATAAGATATATTAATTGTATTTTCTAGACAAGGACCAATTCAAGGGACATAAATTCATCTGATAAGAAAAATAGTCAATGAGCCAAGTACCGGATGTCAAACAGTTTCTGGTATTATAAGTTAACTATGATGCACAGATAGCGTACATATGCATCATATCCAATACGATATTATACAGAGATATAGCAAATTTAGAAAACTAAGATATAGGAACGTCAATGTGTTACCAATCAAATATTTAAAATTAGACATATAAGTGTGTGTGTGTGTGTGAGTCTCTATATATAAATTAATAACCAATATTAGAATTAAGGGTTCAAAAAATAGACAATATGAGTTCATAATTAAAAATTAAAAATTTCAAATGTTTTGACATGATTGAGACCTTTTTCAATTTATTTTGTGAATATTGTTGAGTTTCAGTGCTGTTGAAAACGTGTAAATATCTTTTGTAGTTATGTAGTTTTCTTGTATAGGCTAATCAAATCATAATCCTAATCTTTGTATCTATTATCATAGATCTATATATACAGCTCTCCGTCGTGTAGTTGTAACACGCGGTTTCTTCATATGTCTCTCTCTCTTTTCTCTCTTTCAACATGGTATCTAGAGCCTAAAGAGAGGCAACCCTAGAACGGCGCATACCCGGTGGGTCCACTACCCTCCGGTGAAAATTTTTCCGGCCAACCGTGTTTCCCTTCCTATTAAGAACCAGAAAAGAGTATAGCAATAGAACAGTAAAGAATTTGAGAAAATAGAGGACTTGAGTATTATTAATTGAGAAGAAGGGTTTTACAGTGGAAAAATTCCAGACTGCCACAGAGCACTGCTCCTATAGAGAGCTATTGCTCTCTATCCATAACAAATCACAAATGATTTCCCAGATACCCCCACACACCCTCTCTTAGCCTATTTGTTATGCGCCTAAGGAAAACAGAAAAACAATTATGCCTCTCTCTCTCTCTCTCCTACTGCCAGCACAACACTCACATCATTCTCCCCTCATTCCCCTTTTTCCTTTCCTCGTGTAGACCTTCCAGACTTTGGGACCATGAGCTAATTGCTGGACCAAAATGTCCTTTGGGCCCGAAACCAATGATTGGGCCCTAATAATACCATCTCCTTCAACTTCAGCCTTGTCCTCAAGGCTGAAACTGGGAAATTGGCTTTGGATGGTTAAAGCATCTTCCCAAGTAGCCTCATCAGCAGATTTGCCTTTCCATTGTATCAACACTTGACATACATACTCCCCTGCTTTGTTAACAGTCCTGGACGCTAACACCGCAGCGGGTTCAAATTCCTCAAAATTGTCTCCCTCCATTTCCAAAGGTAGTTCTTCATCCACATCATAGTTGCCTACAGCTTTCTTCAATAAGGATACATGGAACACCGGATGTATCTTTGAATTAATGGGAAGTTTGAGCTTGTATGCCACTGCCCCCACGCGTTCCAGCACCTGAAAAGGCCCATAATACCTGGCTGACAGCTTGGCATTGATTCGAGATGCCACAGATTTCTGCCTATGAGGTCTCAGTTTCAGAAAAACTCACTCCCCTACTTCAAAGCTCCTCTCAACCCTCCTGCTGTTGACTTGGTTTTTCATTCTTTCCTGTGCCCTTTGCAAGTGAAATTTCAGTTGTTTAAGAGTCTCGTCCCGATCAAACAACTCTCTTTGAACAACCTCCACCCTTGTTTCCCCTCGCATGAATCTAGTGATGATAGGTGGCTTCCTCCCATACACTATCTCAAAAGGAGTGCTCCCTGTAGCTGCAAGATATGCAGTATTAAACCAACACTCTGCCCAATGCAACCATAGGAGCCAAGACCGTGGTGGTCAGCAATGAAACAGTGCAGGTAAGTCTCTAGACACCGATTAATCACTTCTATTTGGCCGTCTGTCTCGGGATGATAAGCCGAACTCATTTTTAGGTGAGTGCCTTGCAATCTGAAAAGTTCCTTCCAAAAATTGCTCACAAAAATTGGATCCCTGTCACTAACAATTGATGTGGGCACCCCATGAAGCCGAATTACTTCCTTAGCGAACACTTCAGCCACTGATCTTGCCGTGTAAGGGTGTTTCAAAGGAATGAAATGGCTGAACTTTGACAACCTATCCACCACCACGAAAATAGCTTCATACCCCTTAGACTTGGGTAACCCGGTAATGAAATCCATTGATATTTCCTCCCATACCACATCGGGTATATTTAGGGGTTGCAGCAAACCCCCGGGTGATGCTGCCAAATATTTTTGCCGCTGGCACACATCACAAGCCCTTACATATTCTTGCACCCGATTCTTCATTCCCAACCAATACACATTAGCTGCGAGACGCCTATATGTCCTGTAGAACCCATAATGCCCTCCTTGAGGGGAGGTATGGAACTCTTGTAACAGCTGCAGTATCCATGGAGATTGTGCGGAGAGTACCAGGCGATTTTCATAGAACAAAACCCCCTGTTTATAGGAAAAACCAGGTTTGGGCCCTTCATTAGGTTTCACATCTTCAATAATTTTCAACTGCACGGCATCCTTGTGCACTTCCTCTACCACCTGAGCACTTTCTTCCCATATGGGATATGACACCAAAGCCTGAAATTCTGCTGTATCAGTCACCCGAGACAGTGCATCTGCCCCTCTATTTTCAGTTCCAGGTTTGTACAATATATCAAAGCGATACCCCAACAATTTGGCAGCCCAATTCTGTTGGTCCACAGTAGAGATCCTTTGTTGTAGCAGCTGTTTGAGACTCTTTTGATCTGTTGAAACAGTGAAATGCCTCCCTAATAGGTAAGGTCTCCAATGCTGGATGGCCAGCACTACAGCCATTAATTCCTTCTCGTATGCTGACTTAGACAAATTTCTCGCTCCCAATGCCTTGCTGTAAAATGCTATAGGCTTGCCATTTTGCATGAGAATGGCACCCACCCCTACTCCAAAGGCATCACACTCAATAAGAAATTCTTTAGTGAAGTCCGGTAAAGCAAGTACAGAGGCTGTTGTGATTTTTTCCTTCAAAACTTCAAAAGCTCCTTGCGCTTGAGGTCCCCACTGAAAACCATCTTTCTTGGTGAGTTCTGTTAAAGGCCTTGCAATCTTCCCATAATCTTTTATAAACTTGCGATAGTATCCAATTAACCCCAAAAACCCCTCACTCCCTTCACATTACGTGGGGTCGGTCATTGCTGTACACTCTTGATTTTATTTGGGTCCATAGACACCCCTGTCTTGGTTATCAAATGACCCAAGTACTCAATGGTAACTTGGGCAAACTGACACTTCTTTTTATTAGCCACCAATTGTTGACTCTGAAGTATGTCCAAAACCGAGGCTAGATCTCTCAAATGTGTCTCCCAATCCGGGCTGTAGATTAGGATATCGCCAAAAAAAACCAGTACAAATCTCCTTAGCATAGGCCTAAAAATCTCATTCATAAGTGATTGGAATGTCGAAGGTGCGTTCATCAACCCAAAAGGCATTACTAAGTATTCATAATATCCTTCATGGGTTCTGAAAGCAGTCTTATGCACATCCTCCTGCTTGACCCTCACTTGGTGATAACCCGATTTCAGATCCAACTTAGAGAAAAACTGAGCCCCATATAACGCATCAAGTAATTCATCTATAACTGGAATCGGAAATTTGTCAGGAACTGTTACCTTATTTAGGGCACGATAGTCCACACACATCCTCCAAGTCTCATCCTTCTTTTTTACCAAGATCACTGGGCTCGAAAACGGACTGTTGTTGTGCCTAATGATTCCAGATGCCATCATCTCTTTCACCTGTCTTTCTATTTCATTTTTCTAATGATATGGGTAATGATACGGTCTCACATTAATTGGTCCCTGCCTCTCAAACAGAGTAATAGCATGCTCTTTTCCCCTTTTGGGAGGCAGCCCTGATGGTTCCTAGAGCACTTCGCATAAACAGTCAACACTTTATCAAGCTCCTCCTGCTGTTTCCTACTCAGAGCACCCTGCTGCTCTGCCTGAAATAACTCATTAGCAACCTGATTTTCAAAGGACATGAATAATCCCCCAAATACTCTCCTAGGCTTCCCCAAAATACTTTGTAACGTTGTCTGCCCATTACTCTTGCATTTGTCCCCTTGCAATTCCACCCATTGCTCTTTCACCCGAAACTTCATGGTCTGCTTTCCCCAATCAACTAACATTTCCCCTAAAGTTGCAAGCCAAGAGATGCCCAAGACCACATCTATGCCCTCCAGATCAAAAAGGAAAGTGTCTACTGAGTTTGATATCCTCCAAATCTAGCTCCAACCCCCTACACTTCCCTCTGGCTATAGCTTGGTAACCATCTCCCAATTTTATTCTCATAGTTCTAGTGTCCTCTACGGGCCACCCCAGCTTCTTCACCAATTGCCTTGAAATGAAGTTGTGGGTGGCCCCACTATCCACCAAAATGAGAATGGGCACCCCCTGCATGGTCCCTCTTAATTTCACAGTTTGTGGTTTCTCCCTCTTGTCCGCAACCAAGCTTCCCAGGCTCATCACACTACACTCTCCATCCACCTCCTTCTCTTCTTCAACTTCCACGGCTAAGATATTACCCTCAGTCTCTCCTTCCTCCATCTCATCCAACACCATCACCTTCGTTTGTTTATCTGGGCATTGGTGTAAGGGGTGGAAAGGTCCCCCACATTTATAACAAAGCCCCTTTTGCTTCCTGTCCATTAATTCTTGATAGGACAAATGGGTGACCCCTCTGTCACGAGGCCCTCCTCTTTTCCTCTCATTAGCATAGTCTTTGTTAGTTTTGGGCCCATATTGACGACCTCCCTTTGGCCCACTTCCTCCACCTGGCCCAACTTCCTTATTTCCCCTCACAAACACCCAATCTGACCCACTGTTGCGACCCGAATTGTTGGGATTGGGTCGAAACGGAGCACCCGATCCAAAACTGAATCTGGAACCCGACCCACGTGATGGCCCCACGCCTCCTTCCTTCCCCCGTAACTCCTTCTCTACTGCTCTGGTCACGTTCATCAGCCTCGAACGTGAAATAGGACCCAGAGCTATGAAACTTCTCACACGATCTCGGATTTCTGCCTTCAACCCATGGAGGAAATACCCAAAGTGTTGATTATCGGGTAGTTTCCTCACTTGCGCCATCAATCGTTCAAACTCCTGAATGTACTCGTCGACGGAGCCTCTCTGACGAATATCTGTTAGTTGTTCAAAGACGTCGCCGTCACCCATTCTGTCGTAACGATCAAGCAACTCGACTTTCAATTGTTGCCATGTCAGCTCCGCTTCATCATCGAGCAAGGAATTAAAGAAATGGATCGTCGAGCCCTCCATACATAGCTAAGCCAAGTTCACCCGCACCTCCGGGCTAGTCTCTTGTACCTGGAAATAGACCTCCGCGCGGGTGATCCATCCCGTCGGGTCCTCTCCGTCGAACATGGGAAGTTCGACCTTCTCCACTGATTGGCGGAATTCCTCCAACGCCTCGCCCTGCAACTTCTTCATCCCCAACGTCGACACCCCTATTTTGGACGACGACTCTTCGACATTACTCTTCTCTGATTCGGTTTGTTTTTTGTGCTCCTCCCTGTCCCCCTCACTTTCTTCCTCCTCTATCTGTAACTTCTTATCCAGACATTTCACCAACATGGCCATGAGCTTATCTTGATTTTCTTTGGCTGTGCTTTTCACCTCCGCTAAAGCCACCCTAACCTCCGATAGCTCCGCCTCTAACGCTGCAACTTGCGCCTCCATTCCTCCTTTTTTCCTCGGTGGCATTCACCCTGTATTCCTTGTTGCGCCGATCCCCTCTTACGTAATCCGGCAGGTCGGACCAGTTTGTTAAGAACCAGAAAAGAGTATAGCAATAGAACAGTAAAGAATTTGAGAAAATAGAGGACTTGAGTATTATTAATTGAGAAGAAGGGTTTTACAATGGAAAAAATCCAGACTGCCACAGAGCACGAGCACTGCTCCTATAGAGAGCTATTGCTCTCTATCCATAACAAATCACAAATGATTTCCTAGATACCCCCACACACCCTCTCTCAGCCTATTTATTATATGCCTAAGGAAAACAGAAAAACAGTTATGCCTCTCTCTCTCTCTCTCTTCTACTGCCAGCACAGACTCACATCATTCTCCCCTCATTCCCCTTTTTCCTTTCCTCGTGTAGACCTTCCAGATTTTGGGACCATGAGCTAATTGCTGGACCAAAATGTCCTTTGGGCCCGAAACCCATGATTGGGCCCTAACACTTCCGGTTTGTCAACCTTTCTCCCTTGTCGTGACGTCTTTTCGGCCTCTTTTTCTCCCTATTCGCCGCTGCCTCCGCCATCCACAACTTTTCGCCGCCCCCTTTCCGGCTGGCAACCACACCGCTGGTGTCGTCCCCTTCCGACCGGCCCAACCTCCGGAGCCTAGCCCCGCTGCCCCACTGATGCGCCCCCACGAGCCGCCACCAGCCCCAACCAAACAACCACCACGCGGAGCATTTTCCGGGGCGTCCGACAGCCTCTCCGGCCGCCGCTTCCCTCGCCTGACTCGTCTCGGCCTCCTCTACGCCGATCTGCCCTCAGATCCTTGTTCTCTTGCGTTGGGATTTTCAGGTATCTTGTGTTTTCCATTTTTACCCTTTATATTTTGACCTATGGTGAGTTCTACCTCCCCAGATGGCTCAAAAGATCATCCCAAGGCTGAGCCTCCTATTTTCACAAGTTACCTCCATAGCCCTCTCTCTGTTGATAAGTTAGATGGCAGCAACTATGATACACTCAGACATCAAGTTGTGACTTGAAAGTTAGGGCTATGAAGACCACCTCACCACAAACTTTACCTCTGTGCCTGCGGAGGAGCAACCCAGGTGGAAGAAGATTGATAAACAGTTGTGCGTTGTCATCAAGTCCACCATTCACTCCTCTCTCAAGCAAATCTTCTGTGCTCAAACCACTTGTGCTTCTCTTTGGGAGCAAGCCAAGGTTCTTTACACTAATGACACTCAACGGCTATATGGGGTTTGTCACAACCTCATAAGCATTATTGCTCCTCGTCAGTTTGATGGGCCTATGTCTACTTACTTGGGAAAGGTTCATGGTGCTCTCCATGATTTCAATGAGTTGCTACCCCCAAGAACTCGAGCAACGCAGCACCTTCTTCATGCTCATGGCCTTGTATGGTTTGCCTCCAGAATATTCTACCACTCGTGATCAGATTTGGGGTTCACCTACTATCCCTACTATGTCCTCAGCTTGGTCTACTTTGCTTCGGGTCCCAGCAAAGCAACCCTCTGGTTCTGTCCTAGCCCCGGCTACAGTTGATACTTCTGCCCTCGTCTCCCAAAGTGCCAATCGTGGTTGTTCTCGTCCTGGCACCTCGGGTAGGCCCCGTCCGAAGTGTGCATTTTGTAACAGGTTGGGTCATACTGAGAATCACTGTTGGACCAAACATGGCCGTCCTCCACGGACTGCCAATGTTGCCCAAGCCGTTGTATCTAATTTACCTAAGCCTTCTGCTCCACCGACCCCATCTCCGGCGGCCTATGTAGATTTTCTGAAATGGTTTGAGCAACAACAGCCTTCTAACTCTACTGCATCTGTTGAGCACACTGGTAATGCATTTGCTTGTCTCTCTCAATCGCCCCCCTTAGGTCCTTGGGTCCTTGACTCTGGTGCATCTGACCATATCTCTAGTAATAAACGTCTTTTCTCCAAATTCTCTAACTCTGGCTATTTACCTATAATTACTTTAGCAAATGGTTCCCAAACACAGCCCAAAGGGATTGGCACTGTCCATCCCCTCCCTTCTCTGTCTGTTGATTCCATTCTTTATGTCCCTGGTTGTCCTTTTAATTTACTATCTATTAGTCGTTTGACATGTTCTTTAGATTGTCGCATTAGTTTCACTAAAGACTCTGTCATTTTGCAGGACCGGAGTTCGTGATAGATGATTGGCGCCGGATGTGAGTCTAATGGCCTTTACCAGCTCTCTGCCACCTCTCATGTGTACTCTGTTACGGATTCCCCTCTCATCATTCATGCTCAGTTGGGTCATCCTAGCCTTGCCAAACTATAGCAAATGGTGCCAACCTTTTTTAAGTTATCTACTTTACCTTGTGAGTCGTGTCAACTTAGGAAACACACCCGTAGTCCGTTTCCCGATAGAGTGTGTCGTCGAGCTACGTCTCCTTTTGCTTTAGTGCATTCTGATATTTGGGGTCCTAGTCGTGTTGAGTCTACTTTTGGATCAAAATACTTTGTTACTTTCATTGATGATTATTCTCGATATACTTGGTTATTTTTAATGAAAAACATATCAGAGTTGTTTTCAATTTTTCAGACCTTTTATAATGAAATCAAAACTCAGTTTGGTGTTCCGATTCGTATTTTGCGTAGTGATAATGTCCGTGAATTTTTGTCTCAGGATTTTCAAACTTTTATGGCATCTCATGGCGTTCTTCACCAAACATCTTGTGCCTATACCCCTCAACAAAATAGGGTTGCTGAGCGCAAAAATAGACATCTTATTGAAACAACTCAGACCCTTTTGTATCATGGTCGTGTTCCCTTTCGTTTTTGGGGCGATGCAATTCTCACTGCTTGTTATTTGATTAATCGTATGCCCTCTTCTGTTCTTGATAACCGGGTACCCCATTCTATTTTGTTCCCTCACCAACCCCTTCACTCTCTTCCGCCTCGTGTCTTCGAGTCGACATGTTCTGTCCATAATGTCACTCCCGGTCTTGACAAACTGTCTGCTCGCTCCATCAAATGTGTTTTTCTTGGTTACCATCGGTCTCAAAAGGGTTATCGGTGTTTTTCACCCACTCTGAAGCGTTATCTAGTCTCTGCCGATGTCACATTCTTCGAGTCTGTTTCTTTCTTTAAGTCTCCTGACCTGCCTCTTCCACCCATCACTGAGGTCCTCCCTATTTTTCCTCCTCTTGTCCCTGTTGACCCTGCTCCATCACCACCTTCCCCTGTTAGTGCCCCGGTCCCTACTACTGGCCCTCTCCAAGTGTATCGTCGTCGGCCACAGCCACCACCACTGCCACCACCACCATCAGAGGTTGTAGAGATTACTGAGGCCACTGTGGACTCTCATCTGGCACCACCTCCTTTACCAGCTCTGGCACTGCCTCTTGCGTCAGACCTTCCCATTGCTCTTCGAAAAGGTATTCGATCCACTCGTAACCCTTCTCGTCACTATGTTACTCTCAGTTACCATTGCCTCTCTTTATTGCATTATGCTTGCCTTTCCACCTTGTCTTTTGTGTCTATTCCTAAATCTCTAGGTGAAGCTTTATCCCATCCTGGGTGGCGACAAGCAATGATTGATGAAAGGTGTGCACTTCAGAGCAATGGTACTTGGGAAATTGTTTCTCTTCCTCCTGGGAAGTCTGTTGTCGGTTGCCGGTGGATTTATACGGTCAAGGTTAGCCCTGATGGCACTCGTGATCGCCTAAAGGCTCGTTTGGTGGCAAAGGGGTATACCCAGATATTTGGTTTGGATTATGGCGACACTTTCTCACCAATGGCGAAGATGGCTTCTGTTCGACTTTTTCTGTCTATAGCCGCTATTCGCCATTGGTCCCTTCATCAGCTGGATATCAAGAATGCTTTTCTTCATGGTGATCTAGAAGAAGTTTACATGGAGCAACCTCCAGGGTTTGTTGCTCAAGAGGAGTCTTCTGGCCTCGTTTGTTGTCTACACAAGTCCTTGTATGGTCTCAAACAATCTCCCCAGGCTTGGTTTGGTCGATTTAGTACTGTTGTGCAGCAGTTTGGTATGACTCGCAGTGAGGCTGACCACTCTGTCTTCTATCGCCATGCAGTCCGAGGCTGTATCTATTTGATTGTGTATGTGGACGACATTGTTATCACCGGCAGTGATCACCAAGGTATAACTCAGATAAAATAGCACCTCTGTCATCACTTTCAGACAAAAGATCTTGGCAAACTTCGTTATTTCTTGAGAGTTGAAGTGGCACAATCCAAGGATGGCATAGTAATCTTACAAAGGAAGTATGCTATGGACATTCTTGAGGAAACAGGACTATTGAATGCAAAGCCAGTTGACACCCCTATAAATCCCAATGTTAGACTTTTACCGAATCCGGGGGAGCCACTTTCAAATCAAGGAAGATATAGACAATTGGTTGGAAAACTTAACTATCTTACTGTTACCTGTCCAGATATCTCCTTTGCGGTGAGTGTAGTAAGCCAATTTCTAAACTCACCTTGTGAAGGACATTGGGATGCAGTGATTCGTATTCTCAGATATATTACGGGAGCTCCAGGAAAAGGCCTTGTCTATGAAGAAAAAGGACACACTCAGATTGTAGAGTATTCAGATGTTGATTGGGCAGGTTCTCCTACTGATAGGAGATCAACTTCTGGTTATTGTGTATCCATTGGGGGTAATCTGATTTCCTAGAAAAGTAAAAAACAAAGTGTGGTTGCAAGATCAAGTGCCGAAGCAGAATATCGAGCCATGGCCTCAGCTACTTGCAAGCTCATTTGGTTAAAACAGCTTCTTAAAGAGCTTCAGTTTTGAAACGTTATGCAAATGACTCTTATTTGTGATAATCAAGCTGCTTTGCATATCGCTTCCAATCTAGTATTTCATGAGAGGACCAAACACATTGAGATAGACTGTCACTTTATTAGAGAAAAGATCTTGTCTGGAGACATCACCACTAGCTTCGTCAATTCAAATGATCAACTGGCAGATGTTTTCACTAAGTCTTTGAGAGGTCCTCGAATAAACTATATTTGTAACAAGCTTGGTACATGTGACTTATATGCTCTAGCTTGAGGGGGAGTGTTGAAAACGTGTAAATATCTTTTGTAGTTATGTAGTTTCCTTGTATAGGCTAATCAAATCAGAACCCTAATCTTTGTATTTATTATCATAGATCTATATATATAGCTCTCCGTCGTGTAGTTGAAACACGCGGTTTCTTCATATGTCTCTCTCTTTTCTCTTTTTCAACAAGTGCATTTCAAGGACATTTCTTAACATTTGTAGCTTTTTCAATTTAGTCCAGAAGACTCCCCCTAAGCAACAAACCTTGGTGGTTGCTCCATGTAAACCTCTTATTCTAGATCACCTTAGAGAAAAGCATTCATGATGTCCAACTGATGAAGGGGCCAGTGGCAAATAGCAGTCATGGACACAAGAAGTCAAACCGAAGCCATATTCACCAAGGGCGAAAAAGTGTCCCCCATAATCCAAGCCAAAAATCTGGGTATACCATTTTGCCACCAAACGAGCCTTGAGGCGATCAATCTTGCCATCAAAGCCAATCTTGACAGTATAAATCCACCGACAACCTACCACAGACTTCCCGGGAGGAAGAGGAACAAGTTCCCTAGTACCGCTGCTCTGAAGGGCACACATCTCATCGATCATAACTTGTCTCCATCCAAGATGAGATAAAGCGTCACCTAGAGAGTAAGGAATAGATACAGAAGACAAGGAAGAAAGACAAGCATAATGCGAAGAAAATAGGCGATGATAACTCAAATTAACATAATGAGGAGAAGGGTTACGAGTAAACTGTATACCTTTTCGGAGAGCAATGGGAAGATCAGGTTCAAGAGGCAGTGTCAGAGCTAGCAAAGGAATTGGTGCCGGAGGAGAGTCCACATTGACCTCTGCAACTTCTTGTGGAGGTTGTTGTGGCTAATGATGATAAACCTGGAAAGGACGAATAGTAGTGGTGGTTTGCTCGACATGGAGGGTCAGAGGTGTATCTGACTCAACAATGATAAGAGGAAAAGGGACAGGTAAGACCTCAGAGATAGGCTCAAGAGTCGATGAAGGAGACTGGAAGAAGGGAACAAACTCAAAGAAGGTAACATTGGCCAAGACTAGGTAGCGTCGGAGATCAGGGGGAAAACAACGATAACTTTTTTGGGACCGAGTGTGACCAAGAAAAACACACTTAATAGATCAGGCGGAAAGTTTATCAAGACCAAGAGTGAGATCATGAGCAAAACAAGTAGACCCAAATATACGAGGTGGTAGGGAATGCAGAGGTTGATGGGGATATAAAATAGAGTAAGGGACCTGGTGATCAAGCACAGAGGAGGGCATGCAGTTAATCAGATAACAGGCAGTAAGAACTGCATCGCCCCAGAAGCGGAAAGGAATATTACCATGAAGTAAAAGAGTCCGAGTTGTTTCTATGAGACGTCTGTTTTTACGTTCAACAACCCCATTTTGTTGAGGGGTATGGGCACAAGAGATTTGATGAAGAATGCCATGAGAAGCCATAAAGGATTGAAATGGTTGAGACAAATACTCACGGGTATTATCACTACGCAAACTATGTATAGGAACACCAAATAGAGTTTTAATTTCATGATAAAAGTTTTGAAATATGGAAAACAACTCAGACCGATTTTGCATCAAAAATAACCAAGTGTAGCAAGAGTAATCATCAATGAAGGTGACAAAATATCTAGATCCTAGAGTAGAAACAATACGACTAGGACCCCAAACATCATAATGTACTAAAGCAAAAGGAGAAGACGCTCAATTGATGACTTTACCAGGAAACGGACTACGGGTGTATTTTCCTAGTTGACATGACTCACGAGGGAGACTAGACAACTTAGAGAGGTTGGGCACCAATTTTTGTAGTTTAGGAAGGCTAGGATGACCCAACTGTCATGGATGGTAAAAGGGGAATCCTTGACAGCACAAACACGAGAGGGGTTGGAGAGATGATAGAGGCCATGGGACTCACATCCAGTGCCAAGTATCTATCATGAACTCTGGTCCTGCAGAATGACAGATTCTTTAGTAAAGGTAATCATACAATCAAGAGACCAAGTCAAACGACTAATGGAAAGTAAATTAAAAGGAGACCCAAGAACATAAAGGACAAAGTCTATTGAAACAGAACGGAGGGGATGGGTAGTGTCGATCCCTTGGGATTGAGACTTGGAACCATTTGCTAAAGTGACAGTAGGCAAATAACCATTGTGAGAAAGGTTGGAGAAAAGAGTCTTATTACTAGAAATGTGTTCAGTTGCACCAAAATCAAGAACCCAAGTACCAATGGATGGGGAACGAGAGAGACAAGCAAATGAAGTACCAATATGTGCAACAGAGGCAGTGGAACTAGAGATCTAATGTTGCTCAAACCACTTCAGAAAATCGGCATAGGTAGCTGTTGGAGCAGAGGAACCAGAGGACTGACGTTGTGCAAACCACGGTAAAAAAATCTGCATACTCAGCCTTTGGGGAGTCCTTAAAGCTATATGAGAAGGTAGAACTAGCCATGGATATTAGTAAACGACAACCAAATAATACCTGAATGCACCGATTCAAAAGGGGGTCGCAACAAACAGTCACAAACACAAAAGGCAAGGGCAAATCCAGATAGAAGAGAGAAGGGCGACCACGGCGATACAAACGGCGGCGAGTGAGGGTGGCTCACGCACCAGCATGCGGCGGCGAAGGAGCAGCGCATGGAGCTGTGCGCAGGGGCTTCCGACGGCGCGTGTAAGCGCGTCTCGTGGTTGTTGGACACGGGCTTCTGGGTTCTGGCCGGTCTGGGAGAGGCAATTCGGATGGTGGCTATCTGTATGTCATTTGTTCTAACCATGCAGCAACTAGCAGATATCCTTACCAAAGGATTGTTCCGAACTAACTTTGAACATCTTGTAAGCAAGTTGGGCATGATAGATATATATGCACCAACTTGAGGGAGGGTGTCAAAGTTTGTTAGGAAATCTGTTGAGATCTGAATAATCTGATTCAGATAGATTTGTTAGGAGATTCTGTTAAAATAAATCTGAATCATTCAGATTCAGATAGGAAGTTAGAATAAAATTTGATTTATTCAGATTTAGATAGAAAATCTTTTCTGTTTTGTTTTATCCTCTGTATAACAGATTGGTTATCTTTTCTCAACCAATTTTGTTTATAAGTATTACGTTGTTAATTCAATAAGATCATCTAAGAATAAAAGTATTCTCTTATCCAAAACTTACACTTCCATTGGTGTTTCAACGGGTTTGCAGCCACTTATCCCTGTTTCCTTCAATAGATCAAGTATATGTTTCCTTTGGGAGATCACAATCCCCTTCTTTGTTCGAGCCAACTCCATGCCAAGAAAACATCTCAGAGTTTTGAAATGATTTTCCCCAAAGCAGCTGGAAGTATTATGATGACACGTATTTTTAATAATATTACTGAGAATTCCTAGAATTCTCACCCCGTTTTGTTTATATTTCATATTATTTCTAGGATCGCGTACTTCAACAAGGAGACAGAAGCTGAAGATGTAGAATAGGATCTGGTGACATTATGTATTTTGTGTTGTATAACCAGTACTCTGTAACATATTATGTAACTTTGTACACTGATGTATATTATTTATATAATGTTTTACACGTTGTATGTATAATTCCAACCACGACAAGCTCATATTTTGTATATTTCTTATATTTATTTTCAAATATATTATGTTAATTATTACGTGACATGCTTAATTTAAATTACTAATGCGTACTTCCGAATATGTTATTAGTAATCATATTAAGGATGTTACACTTTACATATTGCTTCTAACCCAGTTTTTCATGAAATAACCAAACATATAGAGATTGACTGCCATTTTGTCAGAGAAAAGGTTCTTTCAAGCGAGATCACGACAGGTTTTGTCAACTCCAATGAACAATTAGCTGATATATTTACTAAGTCCCTTAGAGGGCCTCGGGTTGATTTTATTTGTAACAAGCTTGAAACATATGATATATATGTTCTAGCTTGAGGGGGAGTGTTAGAATAAGGTTCTTGTTTCACATGTGAAACATGTGTCATAGGATTTAGTGTCTTCATAGGACTCAGTATTTATACTTAATACATTCATGTATCATTCATTTACACTATGTATATAAATACCAGTTTATAGGTGTGTGTAGACAGACAATTTTCCTCAAATCATCTCTATATTCTATAACATGAAAGTCATTATTCCATGTTAACAACTTTTGTAGAGGCACCAGCTAACTACAATCGTCTAGGTGATTGTGAAATTCCATCAACCCTATTAAAAAGATGCCATAAAAGAAGCAAAACCAGAAAATTACAAAAAGGGTAAATAAAATGCTAATATCATCATGAAACTAGACTTACTTTCAAATCGTGAGCAAGTTTTAAATTTTCTTCAAGATCACCTTTCCTTCGAGCTAACTCATTAGACGCGGATGTGATGGCTTCATTTTGCTTGTCATCAATTGTCTAATGAACAAATATCACACGTGAATTTTAAAATTGAAGTTATCTTAGCAAGATTAAATAACAAAGACATTGACTAACCATTCTTAGTTCAGAGAATTGCCTCTCTAGTTTGCATTTTTCATTCAACAACTGCAGTTCCTGCCTCCATTAAATTTAGTTAATATCCTCGAATACAAAAGATGTAGATATAACTTTCATACCTGAGTACATTCGATACCTTCATATAGGCAATACCAATTTGTTCACGAAGGGAGAGGATCTCCTCTTCTTGCACCCTGGCTCGTGAATAAAGCTCCTGCACATAAACTTATAATCTGATGGAATCATATGAAGCTTTTTCTATTTTGAAAAGAAAAATTACATGCAAGAATGCATTGCGGCGTCTTCTAGCAAATTTTTTGTGTCACAATTTCCTACACAAAAAATATTGTTAAAACTTTATTACCATAGCGTCTAGGTCCTGGATGTGATTGAGTGCATCATTGCTTTTGAAATTTCTTTGAGCCACTTGCGTTTCAAAATTGTGCCTACAATGCAAACAGCAACAAATTTATCATATCACAACTTGAACATAACAGATTGTAAGTTTCAACATAACTCAAGCAAAATACTAAATGTACCCAAAGAATAAAAAACAAATCCGAGACCAGAATTTTCTAATAAGAAACATTATCACCACTTACATTAAGGAGGATCCCTTATCATCCAAATTATTTGTAATTATCTCCTTTTCTTCTTAATGAATTCCTTCTTTTATCATTTAAAGAAAAAAAAAAGATATTGAATATGCAATACATTTAATGAATTCAGGCACGTAAGGTTGTAATCATACTTGGGAGACTGAAGGTAAAAATTTTACTGATTAGCAGTAGATTGGAATTTTAATGTGATCATTCTTGTAAAGCTTTATAAAATGTAACAATAGGGTATGAGAAGGAACATTAAGGGAACGGTTGGATAATATAATGATAATACTTAAAAAGAGAAAACATGAAGTGATGATGGAATTTTTATCAAAATCATATGATAAACATCAAGGAGAAAGAACATGAACCGTATATAAGGACACTTATAAAAAGAACTATATCAAATTACATGAACTTCTTCGACAAATACATTTCTTTCTATCATACTTTTCCATTTATTCACCATGTAAAAAACTGATAGCAGTTTCAAAGGACAGTCTTCAATTTTGACCACCTAGAACGCATCATATCAATATATCTACCATAAATTCTGCATGTCACAATGTTCTTGGCCAGTAGAAATTAACACTACGTTTGGATGTTTTTTCATTAACGGAACGGAACGGAATAGGTGGGGATGGATCGAAAAGGAAAGGAATGGAATGGAACATAATTCCCCCCTCTTTGTTTGGAAGATTCATTAACGGAATGGAACGGAACATGTGTTCCCCCCATTCCACCTCAATTTTGGGGGGAACAAAAATTAGACATTTGAGGGGAAGAGGGGGAAATGATTCCCCATGTGTTCCGTTCCATTCCTATGCATTTTAAAACTTCCAAACACAAAAACTTATTTCCATTCCCCTCATTTCCTTTCCGTTCCCCCCATTACCTGTCATCCAAACATAGTGTAAAGTTACAGCTGGATATATAGGTAAAGAGATATTTTCCAGCTTCTGTCTTGGTGTACGATGAAAAGCTCTGATGCTCAAAAGTCATTGTTCTATGTATTTGATAAGTTAATTAAGTTTAGAAAAGTCTAATCTTGTAATTAGCGATCTAAGTAATTAAAGGCAAGGTTGTCAAATCGGGAATCGAATCGTGAATCAGAAGACCTATTTTCCAAATCATGAATCGAATCGTATCATGAATCGTAAGATTCATGACCAATAATTAAAAATAGCATAAAATATATTTTCACATAAAGAAATATTAAAAACATCTAGATTATTAGTATTTTGAAGTCAAATAACTCACTACATAGCCAATAAATTGAAATATAAACCAATATTCATAATAGTCAAAAACTCAAAATGACAAAAGGAATAGTGACTACATAGGTTTTAGTTTGACCCATGTACCCCACTCAAAAAACTGCACACAACAGCACACAACAACAAAGAGTAGAAAGCTAATAAAAAATTATCAATAAGTGACCAAGGGGACCAAAAGAATCTTGAGCAGCAACACTTAAGAGACAAAGAAAGCAGAATCATGGGGGAGAAAAGGAGTAAAGGACAAAGTGACAAAATGTGGGAGAGAGAGGCAGAGAGTGGGGACCAATATTAGGTCACTCTTTCTTTAAAATTATTGTTTGGGATTGATGGAAGGGAAAGATTCGGCACTTTCCCTCCATGGCCATAAAAAAATTTGCAAAAAAAAAAAAACCAAAAAATGGGTTTTCCAGAACCGGGTCACGCAAAACCCGAACCATTTTTACATGCGACCCGTTTGTGCTTTGTGCGACCTGTTTTCTTGCGTGACCGCTTCTGCTTGCGCGACCCATTTCTACGAGAATCGCATGAATCGCTGCAGATTCGCGATTCTTGCGATTCAACCGATTTGCAAAGCGATTCTAAGACGAAAACGATAGAGCAAACGATCTGTATCGCTGGGAGGTAGAGTTATGGCGAATCGTAAGAATCAAATAGCATTTCTAACGATTCTGATAACAATGATTAAAGGTAGTCCAAATTCCAGAAGTTAGTCAAAAGTCATCAATTAAGCCACTTAAGGGTCCAATCAATTCTAGAATTGATCTACTATGTAATTTCAATACAATATTCCGAAAATATTTTTTGGTGTTTCTTTCAACTTTAGACAAGAACTCTGGTCATATCAGATATCTATCTAAGGCGGTGAACTCCTCCCACACAAACCTTTTTATCCCACATACCTGGTACCCAATCGATTTCCATAATTTTCATTTGCATCCAACCTAGAATTGAAGCAAATTTCTGGGACTGTATCAAACTACCTTCATAAGTATTAACAATTTTCTTTTGTATGGTCTTACAACCAAAATTAAGCATTATTAGTTCTATCATGCAAGCAAAAAATATCAAAAAATTTCGAAGTGTTGGGTTTGCCCTAGGTCCTTGGACCACAATTTCTATTGACCAATTTTACTGGTTTTGGGAGAAGGAAAGAAGCCAATTTCCTGTGGCAATGTACAATATTTGCCACTCTTTGGTGTATTTGGTTGAAGCGTAATTCTCGCATCTTTAAGGAGATTTCTTTGGATGAGCAGCTTCTTTGGGATAAGATTAGGTGTTTGGCTTCTACTTGGTGTAAAGCCCATGGGCTTTTTAGAGGGGTTTCTATAAAAAAATATGCTGAGAGGTTGAGTAGCTTTGCTTCATTGATGTTTTTTTTTTCTTTTGTTTGTCCTTTTTGTAAGGAGGATCTCTTATCCTCTGCACTCTTTGTAATTATTTTCTTTTCGTCTTAATATATTTCTTCTTTTATCAAAAAAGAAAAAAACAATATCAAAAAATTATGAGGGATATGCTTTGATCTGGAGTGGAAGAGCAAAAAAGATATCATCTATTTATTTTGAAGGTTTTGTCATCAGCTTGTGAAGGAAGGGAGTCCTAGTTGTGGTAATTTGACGTCCAAAATCATCGCTTTGGTGGCTAATGGCTATGGCATGTCCCTTTAAAAAGTACTTCATTATGGAACCAAATAATTTAAAACGTATTTGTGATTTAGATCAAAATGCACCAAAACCGAACCCAACAAAGACTACAACTCATGCAAGTCATTAGAAGTTTATTTCTTGTTATATCTCTTTTAAACCACTGGTTTTCCTTGCATTTGTGTGATGGTCCTCATATCAAAATTTGGGATAACATTAAGGTCGGGAATATTCTTTTACCAAAGGCACTTCTGCACCACAATTGTCCTTTTACTTTACACACCTCACCACCAATAATTTTCTTTTTGTTTTAGTCAGGATCCTAGTCTCTCTAGGAATTTTCACTTTTTCAGACAACATGAGTGATGGATCCTAATCTCTTCTGCTTTTACTTGATTCTATTTGTCTATCATCAAATCTAGATTGGATACTTTGGACTCTCGGTTCTTCCATTGTATTTTCCTATAAGTCCTATTATCAATTTCTTTACCATTCTCATAATCCAGAGAGTTCCATCATCGTATGGCCATTTGGTAGTCTAAAGATCCTTCACAAGTCAAAATCTTTTTATTTGGATAGCAGCACTTAACAGGATTAATACTAATGGAATGCAGCAAAATTGCAAACCTGGCACAGTTATGTCCTCTAATAAGCATGTTACGTGTAGGGCTAGCTTAGAAACAGGTAACCATTTACTTTTGTGCAGTCAAGCAGCTATTTTCTTATGGAAAAGTCTGCTTGGAGCTCTAGATGACTAGTAGGTGTGTGCTGGTAAATTTGGAGCAGTTCCTAATAATACGTTTCAAAGCTTTCAGTAAGAGTAAGGAAGCTAAAACATTTTTGGCAGTGTGCATTTGATGTTGTTCTGGTGTATTTAGTCAGAATCAAATGACTGCATTTCACCTTGTCTTTACATATTGTTAGAGTATTAAGCATATGTTTAATGTACTTGAGGGTATTTATGTCTTTACCTAGTTCTATTACACTGTACTACATAGTACTACTAGTCTATTTTGCTGTATATAAATAGATAGACCTGCACCCACGTTGAGTATAGTTTTCCAAAACATCTTTCACTCTTAAACTTATGTTATGGGGCAGTGGAGTGTATATCAGCTATCTTTGGTGTTCAGCGCATGGCTCTTTTAAGGGAGTGTCCAAGTCTGATAAGCACAGAAATTTCCACCTTTGTTAAATTGTTATATTTTTTAGTCTTCATGATTCATTGTGTTCTTTAAAATTTTTATGTTTTAAGACGATAACTTATCTTCCTCTCTGATTGTATTTTCTACTCTATTATATGTGATAAAATTTCTTATTTTATTTAAGGTAAAACAAAGATTATTACTACAGGAGCCTGTAATATTACATCAGGATTGCCCAATTTCTCTGAACAGCAAGCCGTCAGTTAGCTGTAAGTCAACCATTTTTTAAACCAATGCTACCAGATATATTCTGCTCTATTCCCCCTCCCAATGCCACCCCCCCCCCCTTTTCTTAAATCTCACCCCTTCCCTCAAACTCATACCATATTCAGTAAGAATTCTTTCTGCATCTAAAACAATAGTTAAACAGTACAAAAAAAATCACCTCATGTTCTATGTATTACCTGCCTAGAATCTCAGAGCCTTGACTCTGAATCCCATCATTTTTAAGTCCGTGCGGAGAACTTTTAACAGAAGACATAGAATGGCCTGCACAAGGTCCTCTTCAAAATAACCTGTAATTGAATCATAGTTGATTCTTTCCATTATTACCAATAATTTCCTGAATTTTGTCTCATTTGATCCCCTTATTCAGGACCAAATCAAGGTATTCTTACCAGGAAATGCTTCAAGATGAAACAGATACCCAGGAATTAACAACTTATTGAAGGCCCAAAAGCAAATTTATAAATTGATAATATACTACTTCCCAAATAAATAAATAAAAGTACACATAATATCATATTCTACTAGTAAACATCAATGCAGCATATATGGCAACAAAGCAACTTACTGGACAATGATCATACAAAAGCAAAAGTAGCATGTAAATATTCTAAACAAATAGCAAAAATTACACCACAATCATGATACTGTCCAAGGTAAATACTCTGACATCCACAGGAACTTGTTGAACTATCCAATTAGCACCATACCAAACTCTCAAATTGTCAAATTTAATCTGTTTCACCACACTGGTAATCCAAAAAAACAAAAAATCTCATGTACAATCAATCATGACGAATGCACCACCAAATTAAAAAATCAACATATGAGCATCCTATTACGATTCCAAAAGATTAGGAACTATGCAATGCTCATTTTTCTGTACATAAAGCATAAATCATATCATTTAAAGTTTAAACCAAATTAACGTGTTAAAATAAACCGTTACCAAAAAAAAAATCCATATGAAGGGCATGCAACAAAAATTCTATCAACGACCCAGGATCACAATCAGAAGCTGGAACTCACCGACAGCAAGTACAACGTTAACAACCACCTTCGCCTGTGTTGGACCTCAAAAAATGAGATTCTACGAAAAATATGAAGACCGAACAAGAAACCCAGAAATTATATGAGGACAGAGACTCAGACAGAGAATGTTGGTTTGTGGCACAAGTCAAAGGAGATAGACAAATTGTAAAAATGAGACTTTTTAAGAGAGGAAAAAAGAAATATGCAAAAACGGCATGGAAAGGAAAACTGTGGTTAGAGAAGGAAAGATATAAAGATAAATAATTGAATAATTGAAGATGGAAAAGAGACGTTGAGGAGTGGAATTGGAAAGGTCAATGCCAAATCGGGTTTTTCCTCGTTTGCCAATCTGTGCCTCTTTTGACGGGGAAGACTGCAAATGTAATTTACACGTTGGTCGGCTGCTATTTTTTTTTTTTTACAACAAAAATTAGTGTTTAGAATAATAAATATAAAATACCCATTTTAATCCCGAAAGATATATGTAATATGTAATATTATTATTTAAAAACAAATACATGTGATATTAATTTGATCTTATGAAAAAAGTTAGTAAGAAGTAACTAGAGAGAACCCATAAAACATGAATGAAACAAATCTTATTATATTGAATTAATTGATTGTAAGTGCATTACAATGATATATATATGAGATATATCTAATGAGAGGAATGTTAATTATATGAGAATGAGAAGAGTGAATCTTATAACCATACATGAATAGTCAAGATTAAAAGTTACTTCAAGGTCATGTAACCACTTAAAAAAGTCACATACATTTATATTCTAATCTTGACTATTTATGTAAGATTCAATAATCAAGATTCATTCATGTGTGTGTATATATATATATATATACACACACTCAGATAATTAAATAATAACTAATTCTTATTCTTCAATCTTCTAATAGTTTGATATAATTAATCTAACCACCATTCACTACAAGAATATTGTTTCTTTTCAGAAAACAATAACACAGAATCACACAACACAAACAAGACAGACCTAACCATAAACCCCTAAAGACTCTAACTTGGGCTCTGATACCAACTAATGTAACACCCACCGTAGGGTGCCACATTTATGTTACTTTATTACTAAATTACCCCAAGTTATAAAATATGATGTTATAATAAAATACGAGTTGTAAATTTTTTTTTTTGATGACAATAAAATAAACTTAGCGGAAAATAAAATTATTATACATCATCACACATAATGTATATCATTATACATAACAGTCATCACACGTAATTTACATTATTATACATATTACACAAGTGCTATCAGGTTTATTTATTACAGACCATTTCTTGAAACAACAAACACACTTAAATAATTACAGACATTATTTATATCAGAGTTCAAACATGCCCAAGTTTAACTAAGCAGAAGACCTCTCAGACGGGTCATCCTCGGGTTCCTCAGCAGGTAGAAATTCGTTATGACGAGTAGCCCTACGAACAGGTATCCGGGCTGACGACACTATGCTCATTTCCGTTGGGACATAATTTCTAGTGTCCCAATGTCGCCTGATATGCAACGGAAATTCAACATGAACAAAGATAGTCACACAGAAAAATGGATCCCCACGATATAGCCTACTAATACTAACAGTCAGGTACCCCTCGTAAATAAGTCCTCGCTCATCGGGACTTGTCCTCCATTCTCCAGCTCTTCCGTGAAATTGTAAACGTACATATCCAAAGAAACTGGCTCTTGACGTCATACTATCAGAACTCTGCGGTTCCTGATGTGAGAAGTAATTCCTCTTCTCCTTCTAGTACCGTATCTTTCTCAACGTCTTCACCCAATATAAATACAATATACGAGATATACATACAAAAAGAGGTGAGATCACCTACGCCTAATACCAAAGATAATAAAGCAGAGATAATACAAACAACATATTATACCAAAAATATCATATCATGATCACAATTATGCCATCATCATAGTGTAAGGATAATAATTACCATCATGCCACTATCACTTTGTTTAAATCACAAAATAATTACACAAACACCATCACATAGATAGATGATCTCGTTTCACGCATGCGCACGTAGACTCAATGACCTACTCCATGGAGCTAATACTCAAGTCGGAGAAATTGATCGAAAAGATCTGTCGGTTTGCATTCACGTGCCTCAAACCAAGTGCTATAATTATATCTTGCATATCTAAGACATACACACGACAGTCTTTATCGATCTCGATTAAGAATAATGTCTCCGGTCCGGATCATCGGTGTGTTGTATCGGCCTAACCCACGGTGCAGAAGAGCTACTAATCGCCCATTGCGAGCAATCCGCACCCCGATGCCCCCAAAGTCAACAAGTGACCTACACTACGCGTATCGCACCCACTCAAGAGGTGCACATTTCTCCAGGCAATTAGCCATATACTGATCCATCGGACCATTTTCAATGCATGTGTAATGCACCAATTACCAACCAAAGATAAATCACATAATTTCTCATACGAGGTTCAAAATCTTGTTTTACGTTCATGTATTAATGCCAATTTCAGCAGACTTCTCAATTTCTTATACAAGATTCGTATCTTGATTTTAACTCGTAAAATTTTGTATAATTAATTAAAAAAAACACATTACCATGTTTTTCTCATTCGTAAAATATTTTTGTCACGTTTTCACGTAATCTTAATGATTTGTAACATTTTCTATTACGTTAAAAAAAATCGCGGAACCATTTTCTACTGTATTCTAAATTGCGTAAAAATAATCTTTTATTTTTAAATCGCATAGCGATTTTTCTACAATATTTCGATTGTGTAAAATATTTAAACGCTTTAAAAATCGCGTAGAATAATTTTAACGTTTTTCAAATCGCGTAACTTAAAAATTATGTTTTTGAGTTACGTAAATCGTTTTTCATCGTTTTTACCCTTCATAAAATATTTCTTAACTTTAAAAATATTATTTTGAACATTTCTTATAAAAATATATTTTCTTACATTATTCTCTTCCTTTTCTCAATCAAAAATCTTTTCCGTAATATATTTTCTCAAAATCACTTTTTATTGATTTAATCTTACAAAAATCAGATTTAATTGATTTAATTACTATTTTCAAATTTTAAATTTCCTAACGTTTTCCAAAACCCAATATTTAAATTCTATGTTAGTAATTTTAAGTTACAAACATTTTCTTTTATATTTCTAAATCATTTCTAAAAATTAAATCAAATTCTACGTTAGTAATTTAAGTTACAAATCTTTTCTTTTATATTTCTAAATCACTTCTAAAAATTAATTCTCCTTTAAATAATTTAAAGTTCAACACTTTAAATCCCCTTTTTCTTTTATTTATGAAAATTCCACTTGACAACACTTTAATTCCTTTCCAAAATCCTTATTTGAAAATTCTTATATTTTATAACATCAAAACATTTTTTTTCTAAATTATCAAAACCTTATAGATGACCATTGGAATCATGAAATATTTTTCTTCTAACTTAAACAAATTTCATTCTTGTTTCTACACAAAATAAATTCATGCAAATATTACTCAAAAACCATGTGCACTCTTTTTGTAAAACAAACCCTTTTGTTTATTTTCTTTACTTCTCAATTTATTTATAAAAATATCATTTTTATGAACACTAAATTTGTTAGTGTCTTGGCTGAAATTTATTTTAGTTCAAGGACTAAAAATCAACTTCATTGTTCTTGAAAAATTTCAATAAAAACCCTAGTCTTGGAAGCTCAAAACCGTGACCTCCTCCATGGCCCTTGGAGCCAAAATTTTGCTTATTTCAACATACATTCATCCTAATATATTCAACATATATCATCATGCATATTATAAGCATTCCATATAAGCAAATAAAAATTATACTAAGCATGCATACACAAGTAAATCATGCAAAGCATATCAAGCATATGCAAAAATAATTTAAAGCACATAACACACACAAATTATTACATGACCATGGATAGGAATCCTCACATGGATTCACCATCCATCAAATATAAAACCATCTCTCACCATCATGCTTGGTTGGTGAGATGAATCTCCCTCTTACCTCTTGAAAAACCACCAAAAAGCTTGTTGCTTTGTCTTTGGAGCAAGATCTCCACCAACACAAGTTCTTAAACATGAAACAAATACAAGAAAATTAGTATATCAAGCTTGAATAAGAAGAACCATGGATCAAACATGATTTAGAACATGAAAAAGAAAATAATAAATGAAGTTTTCTTACACTTCATTAACAAAAGCTCTAGAACTTGATCTTAGTAAAAGTCCTTCAAGATGGAAGATTTTGAGAAAGTCTTCAACATGAAAGTTGTTTAGAATAAGGTAAGGATTCAAGAAACTAGGTTGTATGAAATTAAAGAGTGATGGAGAAGATAATTGGAGTGCTTGGCCGAATGGTATGTTTTTGGGAAAAAGAATGGGGTTTTCTTTGGTTTGGTCTTGAAGCTTAAGTGGAAAAGTGAAGAAGTGATATTATGAAGTATAGAAATGAATGTTTTTGGTCTTCAAAAGGATGCATTGCCGTAGCATGCATTAGAGAGAAATGAAAAGTGAAGTTTGACAAACATAAACATTAATGATCAATAGGAATTGGTCTTGACACTTGGCTTGTCTTCATTTTTTTTTCTTTGGCCTAAAAAGCCTACACTAAATTGTCTCCTTTCCTCCTTGCTCTTCAAACCGTCCCCCTCCCCTTCATACACTCAAAATGTGCCAAATTACATAGCCATCACTATAAGTCATCCTAACCATTGATTAAAAGAATGGTTTGGATTTAAATTAGCTACTAGGTTTAGGTTTTAGATGGAAGACTTCATTTGAGCCATTGGATCATTTTTGGCTTGCAATCCTAACCATTGAATATGTCTCCAAAATGAAGGGTCAAGATTACACCTTCAAATTTTACATCCAAGGGTCCAAAATGGTTGTAGTCATTTTTTATGACTAATTCTCCACCATTGATCTAAATTCAAATCCAATGGTTATTAATGATCCATCTTCACCATTGATTAATTCTACATCCAAGGGTTGATAATGGTCATAGCCATTTATAAGATTAAATCTCTACCCTTGATTTAATTTCCATCTAACGGTTATAATTGATCCTATTCAATTTTAAGATCAAATCTCTACCGTTAATTAAATCAAGATTAAATTTCCAACGGTAATTAAATTAATAGTAGATATACAAACCACTAATATTAACTTAATAGTAAAGAATTTTATTTTATCTTCTGTTTCTAACCTCACAAAATATATATATATATAATTACTATATTTTTAATTAAATACAATACAAAATACAGTAAAAGAAATTTTCTAAAACTGTTTCCGGATTTAGGTTTAGTAAGATCCCCTGTCTCTGTCTAAACAGTACAAATTTTTCTATTCGTAGAAAAAATTTTCATTTTGCGGTTTGTAATGGTTATTTGAGGCCACATTTCACTTTCTGTGTTGTGGCAAAGTGTTTAAATTAACTCAGTTTGTCACTAAACTTCACAGGAATGTTAAACAAGTATTAGGCTATCTCTGTAATCTTATACAAGCTTAACATGTTATCAAGGGTGTTACAAATGTAACCTAACATCAACCATGGAGTTGGTGAAGGAAAAAGATGAGAATAAAGGTTATGAACCCTTACCTCAAGTGGTTTGTAATGGTTGATGATCAAGCTTTGCTTTGCCTTTGGCTCTCTTGCTCTTTTCCTCTTCATCCCTCTTAGCTTTCTCTTATTTTCTTTCTTTGTTTTACTTGGCTGCTACTGTCGTTTGGTTTCATGAGAGAAAGTGAGAGAAATGAGTTTAAAGTGAGTGAAATATTAGGTATTGAAAGTCAATATAAGGGGCATGGTCGTATATGACTTGTATCACTTAGGGTATTTCACTGATACTTCCTGATCTGCTAAGTGTAACACCCACGGTAGGGTATCACATTTCTTACTTAATTAATACTAAACCTTACCCAATTTCAAAATCATTTATTAATAAGATAAAAATATGAGTTGCAAATTGTTTCTTTTTGCGGATAATACAATTAATTAAATAAGACCGAACTTGAAAGACAATGACTAAATAAAACACATCATAATTATACATATAATTTTGTTCTTAAAGATGCCTATAAGTACAAATTGTTTGACAGAACTATAAATTGTTTAACACAAAATAAACTACAGACTAGCCCAAGTCCATGACTAGAAGTTCTGATCCTCTGATGGATCATCCAATGGATGGATCCTCCTCTGGCTCCTAAGAAGAAAGGAACCCCGGATGACGCGTGGTCCTACGGACAGGGGTCCAAGTAGGCGACACAATACTAATCTCACTAAGGGTATGGTAACGACCATCCCAATACTGTCTAATAGACAAAGGAAGTTCTAAGTGTACATTGACATTAACAGAGATCATGAGAATCCCGTGATAATGCCTACTAAGGGATATAGTCATAATCCCAGTATAAACCATACTCTCACTATCTAACTGTATGTGCCATGCCTCCGAGCCCTCCCCCCCGAAATTGCAACTTCAGGAATCCAAGAAAACCCAGTAACGCCATACCAAATGGATTAATAAGAATCGAGAAAAGGCGATCCTGCCTCTTCCTCTTCTTCACCATCTTTACGAATCATAAAATAAAACAGAATAATATAACAAGAGGTGAGATCCCCTACATCAATACCAACATAGCAATATGGAGACAACAAAGACAACAATATCATCCAGATACATAATATATGCAATATAATCATGGTATCAAGTAATAGATAATTACTAACAGTTATGAATATCACAATAATATGTAGACCCACTATGCACATGCATAATGATCCAATTCCTACTCCATGGTGCTAGACACAAATGTCGGAGAGAATGATCCAGAAGATTTGTCTGTATCTCGGTCACCTCAGACCAAAGTGCTATAAATTTATCCATCATGCACATCAGGCATTATACAAGACAGTCTACGCTAGATCGTGATTAAGAATAGTGTCTCGGTCCATATTATCGGTGCGTTGCATTGGTCTAACCCATGGCATAGTAGAGCTACCAACTGTCCATTGTGAGAAACCCACACTCTGACGCCCCCAAGGTTAACAAGTGACCTATACTATGCATATCGCACCCGCACTTAGGGTGTAATTCAACTCCTAAGCAAATAGCCTTAACTGACACTATCGGTACAATGCATGAGAATGACTCAATGCACAATAACAACAATAAGCCACTACAGACCAAAAATCTTAATGTCACATTTCCGAGTCCAGTACGTCGGTCCGATAGTATTTTTATTGTTTCTTAATCACGTAGCATTTTTACTATATTTTCATAATTGCGCAATATTTTTGTCACGTTTTCAAATTGCATAACCATTTTTCAACGTTTTTTCAATCGTATAAAATATTTACACGTTTTCTAAATCGCGTAGTTAAAAAATCTACATTTTTGAAATGCATAAAGTTTTTCTACTGTTTTTCACTATATAAAATATTTCTTGACATTCTAAATTCAATTTTAGAACTTTCCAAGTTTAAAATTATAATTTAAACTTTAAACCCCCATTTTTCTCATTAAATCTCCTCTAAATAATTATTTCTACATTCTTTTGAAAATATGTATTCTTTTAATTTATTATAACCTTCTCTATTTATTTTTCTAAAAATCCCCTTTCATAAAATCCTTTAAATTTCCAATTTGTTTCTTAACTCTAATTTCTACACCATGGGCGAAAATCACATTTTTGTGAAGTGATAAAAATTTGTTTGTTTCCATTTCCATTTTATAAATCTTTAATTAATTTCTTAATTGCCTAATCATCTAAGTTTACCATTAAAAGTCATTTTTGTACTAGATTACCCTATTCAAGCCTTTTGGCTGAAAATTACATTGTCCTTGGAATCAAAATCCATTAATTTATTTTCTTTCCTTTACTTCACCATTTATAAAATATTTTTCATTTGAAACACCCATTTTAGGGGTGGAAGCCGAAAGCCTCAAGGTCCATTGGAGACCAAAAACTTCTTCCTTTCAAGCATATAACATAACATATATCATCATATTCCTATTATCACATATTCATGCATATATATCAAAGCTATAAAACACATAACATAAACAAGCATAAAGCATAAAAACTCATAACCAAACACATCACAAACAACTAATTTACACAACATGGTGAATAATCCTCACATGGATACTTCACCATCAAATATTTCGTCCCTCACCACCATGAGTGATTGATGAGGTTAATCTCCCATGCCTCCAAAGTTCCTTGCTTTTCTTCTTAAACTAGTCTTTCACCACCAAGAGGTTCTTAAAAACAAAAATAAATATAAGTATATTAGCATCTAAAGCTTGAATAAGAAGACCATGAATCAAAATATGGCCTAGAGAATGAAGATGAAACAAATAGTGAAGTTTTCATGAACTTCACCTTAAAACCTTAGAACTTGAGTTTTGAAAGAACTCCTTGAAGATGGATGATTTTGATCAAGGTTTCAACTACAAAGTGTCTTAGGATTATATATAGATGCTAGAAATAAGGTTGGTTAGAATTGTTGAAGAGTGGAGCTAGGATGTGGGGGTGTTGGCCATGAGGTATGTTGGAGGGAAAATGGAGAGAGTTTTTGTGTTGGTTCTTTGAATAGAAAGATGAAAGCTTGGAAATGTGATAATAAAATCAACTTTAGCTATTTTAGAGGCTTCACTGTCGTAAGACTCAAGGAGGAAAAAGGTGATAGCTTTTTGGTGTAGCTTTATTGAATGTGTGATAAGAAGATGACCAAGTGCATTAAGTGAATGAATATGTCTCCTTTTAGCCTTGCATGGCCATGGAGTTACATGGAGAAAGCCACCAAAAATCGACTCCAAGTAAGCTTCACAAGGAAGCTCTCCATTCCTATTAGTTGTTGCTAAAGGTGTCATAACCATTTTTATTGACTAGGCTCCTTATTGGCCTATAACATAAAGATGTCGTAACCATTTATATTGACTAGGCTTTCTATTGGTTCATAATAAAGTTGTCATAACCATTTTAGTTTACTAGAACCTTGCTTAGTCTTGAAGTTTTCCTAAGATATTTTTTGGTAGATATTAATTAATGGACAATAGCTACTATATTTTTATTGTCCAACAAATAAAACAGGAAAATATACAGTAAAAGAAAATTTTGAAAATTGTTTCCAGTTTCGAGTTTAGTAAAATCCCTTGGCCCCGCATTAATAAACGAAAATTTTTCAGCTCCAAAATTTTTTTTATTTTTTCGAGCTTGCCCCGGGTCCGTCCCAGGCCCACAAACAGTCAAAAATATTAGAAATTCACAAAAATTCCCAAAAATTATAAAAATTATAAAACTCAATAAAAGTCAATAAAATCAATAAAAATAATTAAGTGTTAACTAAAATAAATAAAAGATGAATTTTCAGGGTATTACACTAAGAACACTTAGATTTTGCTATATCAAGTTTTCTAACTTCCAACAACTTTAAAATAAATCATAGGATTCATATAAATTATTGTTTCACCAATATTCTATTTTTTCATATCTGCTACTAGTCAATCCGATATTAAAACACACAATCAGTATGCCTAAAAATACTAAACTAACTCTGATTATTCTCAAATTTTAACTACATCCTCTTATACCTATTTGTGACTTAGAAACAAATTCTCTAGATTTATTTCCCTCGACTTAGTAAGTTATGATACTATCTAAGTCATTTTAAACTACTCTTCACACTTTGGGTTGCAATAAAGTGCCTAAACTAATTTAGTTTATCACAAAAATAAGCAGACATATCAAGCAAGTATTATGCTACCTTAGTAACCATAAACTAGTCTAACATGCTAAAAAAAGGAAGTTACACTTACATTTTTCATTTGGGTTGAATCTAAAGTAGGAAGAGAACTTTGACAGTTTTTCAAACTCAGATATATATATTTCCTTATAGACATATCCCTTTGCTTCAGCTTCAGAATCTCCACCTATTTGTCATCTTGTAAAGTCTTTGGAAATAATTTTTGCAAGAAACTCACTCTAAACACTTCCTATGAAATATGAGTCCCTAGTGCTTCAAACAATCTCCTAGCACTTTTCCACCTGTTTTCCGCTTCTTCTCTTAGCATATAGGAAGCGAAAGAAACCTTCTGTTCAATTGAGTAAATCATTGCCTTGAAGATTTTCTCCATCTCACTAAACCATTCCTCTGCCTTCACTGGGTTGTACTCTCCTTTGAAGGGTGGAGGGTTTGCCTTTCTAAACTCCAAAAGGTCTTAGAAATTTTGATTCTTCCCTACTTGTACTTCTTGCGTCGGTTGTATTGGTGGTGGTGTTGGTTGCTAAGGTGGATTGGCCTCCATCCTCTCTGGCATCCTAGAGTAACACCCCGACAATTGCTAATTCTTCTATAATTGTGACTTATAATAAATAAGTATGAGACTAAATTTAAATGAGTGGATTAAAGAAGTCAAGAATCTTTAATCACAGCTTGCTATTTTCATTATTCCAAGTCATTATAGATTTATAAAAAACTTTCTATATGATTTTCACATTTATAAGAAAATATTCTCATGTCTAGAATTTCTTTTTCATTACCAACATGTGACACTTAAAGTATTAAGAATTAAAAAGTTAATTAGAAATCTTCCACAACCAGAAAAATTAACCAATAACTATAAGATTTAGTATTGAATAAATGTAAAATCTTGGAATCTTCTCATACAAAGCAGCCAAGGAGAAAGAAGAAATAAATATAACAATTAATCATAAGTATCAAGAAGGAATATATTCCCAAGCATGATGACACACACACACATGGCCTGGACAAGAAGGAGCAACATGTAAAATGGCACAATTTCACCCTTGAATCCAAGTTAAACACGACTGGAACATGTGGCAAGCTGCATGACTTGCTAGCCAAGCAAGGTGACATCTCAAAGTGATATGATTCATTAGCATTCCAAGATAGCCACGACTGGAAACATTTGGCTTACTGCATGACCTCAATCAAGACCCATTTGACACCTTTCTAACTCTTAATCAACCCAAGACAAGTGTGCAAACCGAGTACACCTTTTTCATCATATATTGGCACGGCTACCATGGAGATTCCAAAACATATTTTTCCTTTCAATCAGCTATGCATAATGTGTTCAGCTACATGCCTTCAAGGAACATGATCAATGACACCTCACTTTGAGCATCTCAAAATCGCAAGCCACTTGGTTTCCATGCAATTCATTTCTTCATGCCATGATACCTCTCAAGACTTGGGAATTACTTGATTCACGTTGGAAATAAGATGGTAGCAGAAACCTCACATCCTTCACCTCATCTTTTCTCTATTTCACTTCAAACCTGCAGACCTTGAGTTGTCAACGTGATGTTCTCTCCAAGTACCCAACGAAGACACTCTTCTATTGATGAAAATTGCCACCAAGCCATCCCTAGGCCTAGCCTAGCCATGAAGGTAATGATGGCAATCTTATTTCTACCCAAGAAAACCATGGACGGTATTTTAAGAGGCTTTAAGTCTTTGAAGCTCTCCTTGGACAGCACACCTCTTTCACTTCTTTCCTCACATAGCCGTGAATCTCCCAACTCACTTTCTAATTTACCATATCCACAAACACTCTCTATTCTTGTCTTCATCACCCGTGGACCCTTGAAGAAGCATCATCTAACTTTCTTTCTATTAGGGAAGTGGTCAAGGTAGGAAAATATAAATGGGGAATCACTTCTCTACAAACTCTTCCTCACGAAATTCTTTATATCAACTTCTAAAATCTTCATTCTTCTATTCTTTTCTAACAAGAACAGTTTCTGTTTTTCAGTTTTTAATTTATGAGGAAGTACTCTAAATTAAATACATTGTAGTACTAACTATTTATTATAAGCCTTGTTTAAGAGTATGTTGCTGTTTTGGACTTAATTCACTACTTTGTAATTCTAAACTCTATGCTGTCTACAATTGGTCTTTAACGTTAAGTCAACTGAATTTTATTTTTGAAAGAATATAAAGGTAAGTTGTTTACTTAAGTGGACAACCGTGCTTCAATGATTGTTGGAATGGTGATGTTGATTATGATTATAGAATACATGCTTGTTTGGAATTGCTTGACATAAAAGGTTTGAGTTATTATATCTTTACCTGTTTAATATTATTGGGTTGGCATAGTCTTGATTATTTTAACTATGTTGTTTGTAAATTCTTGAATTGTATGAAGTGATCATCATACCTATGCTCATGTGGAATCTTTAACTTAAAATGAACTTAGATGAAAAAAATTAGATGTTGGAACTTGGTTGATGGCCGTGAGCCTTGAATTGAATTATTGGAATCTATTTTGATGAGTTCCATTTTAATGTCACCATGAGCTTTCAAATTATGAAATATGTAATTATATGATAAGATAAAAGTGGGAAGACAAGGATTCCTTGGGATTAGCCTACACAATGATATATGAGGAGTAGATTGGGGGGGAGGGGTGAAACCCTTGGGAGTATTGCTATTGTGACCACACGTTTGTCCAGGGTAGGACAAGTCCTGGTTGGACTGCAATTTTGTTTATCGTGGGGATCGCTTCCGGAGGTGGCATTACTTTAACATGCCTTTTTTCTCCAGGATGATGGAAAGCATGCAGTGGGAGGTATGTGTACTCTTGTCCATCCGCTACCCCAGAGGAGCACTCCATGGAGTTGGTTTTAAATAAAAGACACTTAAAATACTTTTATGATTATTTTATCTTGTTTACCTTTTAATTTTGATCTGTATAGATATTTATTATATTGTTGTATTACATACTATTAGCATCATAGAGGTGTAACTGTTACATTAGTTGTGTGAATGTTTCTATTATCCACTAATGCAATTTATGGTGCTGTCTGTATATGTAATATTATTTCTTATCGCTCAACTATAAATTTCTAACATCTATTTTATTTTGTAGGAAGGTATTTTTGAAAGGTAAAAATAAAACATTTTGGGAATCAGGGATTTTCCTAAAGCTAAATTAACTACTGTCATGAATGTTTTTTTTTTAAATGATTCCCTTAGAACGCTATTAGTTCTATTTTTTTTAAGTCTTTTCCTACTGAGAAATCTTTTCTCACCCCCTTGTGATTCTATCACGGTATTCTAGACCCACAGATATGAGCACCATCGTTGTTTGGTTAGGTGAGGGAAGTCAGTCCTATGACATGGAGACTAAATTGTTCACGTTTACTGGACAGATCATAATTCAAGTCTCATCAATAGCTTATCCAGAATTAGGAACTAAAAAATTTCTGGACACTTTACGTTCCAAGTGTTCCTCCCACCTTGGTGACCCTATTGTAGCCTGACCCAACTATGCTGACTGTTGACTGCTGCTTATTTATCCTCCACATACTACTTGAATAGAGGAGAAAAATGTTGATATTTTAGTTTTATTTCATGCTATTTTTAACTACCAGCTTGTATATGATCTTGCATCGGTCAAATTTTGTGATGTCACTTTGAACAAGTATTTGGTAACTTGAATTATGATGAATGTGCTTGGTAAAATCTGTGCATTAAATCTTAGCTATTGGTTTCATGTTTGAAAATTTTATGAAAATGTTATCTTGTTTATCCTATTTAGTTATAAACCGCGACAATTAGAATAACTTTATCAATAGTAGGGATGTATTAATTTAGGTCGTTACAAATCTTAGTATCAGAGAAGTTCGTCCAGATACAGCCTAGTTTATGGTCTGACCAGTACTCCAAGGTAAGAATTGATTTATATTGACGGTATAATAATAAGGGTATTTTTTCTGTGTAGTAACAAATGGCAAGAAGGAACGCCAGGCATAATATGGAGGACTTGGTGGGAACAATTAGAGACATGGTTAATGCTATACAAATGCAGGTAGAAAATACAAACAGAATTTTGGAACAACTACAAGGGAATCAGAACGTGAATGTAGCTGATCCTCAACATAGAAGGGATGAATTTTTCGGATTGGTGGAGTTTAGGAAGGTGAAACCCTCATCATTCCGAGGTGATCCTGATCCTATTAAGACGGAATTATGGATTAAGGAGATGAAGAGAATATTTTGAGTTATGGATTGCGGCGACGCTCAAAAGGTACTTTTTGCTACTTATATGCTTGTAGGCAAAGCAGAACATTGGTGGAACAGTGCCCGTAGACTCCTGGAAGTAGACGGAACTCCGATTTCGTGGGAAATGTTTAAAACAACCTTTCTCAATAAATATTTCCCAAAAAATTTAAGAAATTCCCGGGAGCTAGAATTTCTTCGTCTTGAACAAGGAATTATGATAGTGGGGCAGTACATATCTAAATTTGAAGAGCTGTGTAAATTTTCGGCCTATTACATGCACCATCCTAATGAGAGGTGGAAATGTATCAAGTTTGAAGCTAGATTGCGCCCAGAAATTTTGAAGGCAGTAGGACCTATGGAGATTCGTGACTTTTCGACATTTGTTAATAAGTGTCAAATAATCGAAGGATATATTGCTCGAGCATAGCCACTCCAAACAAATCCCTATTAGCAGAAAAGGAAGTTTGTCTCAAAACTAGGAAATAGAAATACAAAATTTAAGATGTCTCAGGAAGGAAGCCGGCCACAACAACCACGAAGGTTTGGACTGCCATGCAGAAAGTGCGGCAAAAGTCACAAGGGAAGGCTTTGCTTTATATGCTTTGGATGTGGAGAATTTGGACATATCCAGAGCTACTGCCTACGTAATTAGGGGAATGTTGCTAGTACCTCCAACCCCAAACCAAAGACCATCGGAAGAGTTTTTACCCTTAGTGGCGAAGAAGCGGCTAGGTCGAATGACCTTATACAGGGTAATTGCAAAATTTATGAAAATGTTTTGAAAGTGTTATTTGATTCAAGAGCCACTCATTGTTTTATTTCCCTTGACTATATGAAACAAGTGCAATTACCTGTGTCCACCTTACCTTATGATCTAATTGTGTCTACTCCTACCCAAAAGTCTGTGTTGGCCTCTCAAGTATGTTTAAACTGTCCCTTTGAGATAAAAGATAGGAAATTGAGTCAAGATTTAGTCTGTCTGCCTTTGAGTAATCTTGACATTATTTTAGGGATTGACTAGTTATCTAAAAACAAAGTACTCTTAAACTGTTTTGATAGAACTATGACTTTCTAACCCTTTTCCCCTCCATTATATTCCTTTACAGGTACCGGGTTACTAAAGAAATTTGAAGAATACATGTTTTTCTCTTCTGTTGTAGAATCTGAGTAGTCTTTAAATGAAATATTCGTGGTAAGGGATTATCCTGATGTGTTCCTTGACAATATCTCTGGGTTGCTGTAACATCCCGGAAATTAATAATTTTAGGATAAATAGTTGTTTTATAATATTTGTGATTTTTGGGAATTTTTCTGTATTTTTCTGAGAGCGCGGAATATTTTAATATTATTCTTCGTTTTGCGTGCAAACTGAGTGGGCCCAGGAAAATGAGATATTTTTACCGAGAACCTTGAGCTGTGGAAACATCGATGGGGGATTTTACTAAACCCAAGGCCAGATACGATTTACAAGGTTTCACGTTTTTTAAGAAATTTTAACAGATAAAATAATAATCGTTGTGTAAATTTTATCTGTCAGATAAATTAATACTGACTTCAGTCAACTGTAACAATTGTCTACTAAATAATAACATGTATTAAAAACCTTATTACATTATCTAAAATCTACTTTGTGTCACATCCATTAGCTTTATTTTCAAAAGGAAGATCAATTTAATCCAAGCTTGTAAAAAGGGAAACTTCCAAGAAATTTCCCCATTATTTTATTTCTCTCTCTTCCCTCCCCACACTCCTACGGCAGAGGCCATTTTGGGAGCCAAATATCCCTTTTTACACATTCTCACTTTTCTTACTTCACTATCATATTTCAATATACAAAAACACCTAACATTTCCTCTCTTCTTCTTCCTTCTCTACGGTGCACACACACACATTGGAGACCATCTCCATTGTTTGCTAAACAAATCACATTCCTTGTTTCCTTCCACCATTCCAAGGCTACTCTCTTTGGTGGTCATCCTTTGGTTCTTCTTCTTCCATTTTCCACCATTGAAGCTAAAGCTTGAAGCTTTTGAGGTAAAACCTTCACATTTCTTCCATTTTCTTCTCATTTTCGTTTTTCTTGGTCACCTATGTGATCAAGAACTCATCTTTCCATGATTTGAGTGGACATTGTGGAAGTCACTCACATTAGTGTTTTCTTGAAGGTGAAAACAAAAATCAAGAACAAAAAGGAGCTAGCATCCTTGTGGTTGTCTTCAATAGGTAAGAGGGAGATGATCCTCTTCAACCAATCTTGGTAGTAAGGAAATGTCTCGTGTGGGTTGTTGTTGATTGTTGAATCCATGTATGGATTTCCCTCTTTGTTATGTTGTTTTTCATGATAGTGTATTTTGATAGATTTGTATGAGTTATTGATTTCCTTTATGTGATTTTGGATGCATGTTTGAGCTAATATGATGTTAAAAATGATATTGATTAGTTTGGTTTGAGTTAAAATGACCTAAAGACACTGTTTTTATGCAAGTTTGTGCATGGTAATCGATTACACACCATTTGTAATCGATTACCGAGCTTCTGAGTTATAAAATCATGGTTTCTGGGAATCACGTAATCGATGACATCCTGTGTGTAATCGATTATGGAGGTTTTGTCCAGCTAGTAATCGATTACTAGAGCTGTGTAATCGATTACCAGGTTCTTGGAGTTACAATCAGGTTTCTGGGAAGCTATGTAATCGATTACAGAGGTTCTGCCAAGCTAGTAATCGATTACCAGATCCATGTAATTAATTACCAAGACCCAAAAATGAGATTTTTGAGCTGAAAATGATGAAAACATGGTTTCTTATCCCTTGTAACTCAAACATAAATCTTAAACCCCAGATTCAAGGATTTTATTTCACTTAAATACAACAGGATTATACGTCCAAACCAATGATGGAGAAATGATTTTGAAAATGGAATTTTTAGATCCATAACATGGAAATTGTGGTATGTGTGGAACGATGGACATGTCTATGTATTGATATTGAGAGTTGGTTGATGCAATTGTGAGTTCCTATGTGGGACCCTTGATGAAATTATGATATGTGAATATTGAAAATGGATATATATGCCATGGTGGTATACTTTATGATGAATGCATCATTGATAAACATACATGATTGGACATTGTGTCGTCATGCATATATAATTTGATAATAAATTATATACCGTTGTGGTATTATATATGATGAAAGCATCATTGATAAACATACATGATTAGACATTGTGTCGCCATGCATATGTATGCCTAAGAGTTGAATAACACCTATGTGCGAGTGCAAATTGGTTTAAGCGGAGGGCCATATGTTGTTGGCCCGGGGGACGTCGGGGTGCGGGTGCTTCACATGGACAGTTATGAGCTCCTCTATGCTGTGGGGTAGACCGATGCAAACACACCGACGATCCTGACTGGACGCTGCTAATATCGTGATCAACTGTTGAGGTGCCACATATAAGCCATGATGCGCAAATATTTTATGAGATGAAGTACACTATTTTTAAAGGCTAACGATATACTAGCATTACTCCTTGGTCGTTCGCTCCGAAAGGTTAATGTCTAGCTCCATGGAGTAGGAATTGGTACTATAATGCATTGTGCATCGTTCATTGTCAGTCTCATAAACTGTTGAGCATGAACACCTGTGACTGTGAAAGTAACTATTTTACTTCTGTGAATGATTATCTGAACGTTGTGCTGATTTCTGGAAATATTGTTGTTAACTGCCTGTTATTGTTGATTCTTGCTATTGCTTACTGCTGTTCTGCTTTCACCATAATTATCATTGTTATTATTGATTCTTATTATTGCTTATAATTGAATTGCTTTTATTATAAATTCCGTTATTGCTATTAATAAATGTATGAACTATATTGCTTTGTGGGCGCTTTACGTCATGTTATTTTCTTACTGCCATAATTGGTAATGTAAGTAGGATATCTCACCTCTTTCTTGTATTCTTGTACTTCTATTATATACATATATTTGATAAAAGATTGTGAGGAAGATGAAGAGGGACCACACCTTTGCCGATGGAATTTGACATCTGCATAATATTTCTTCGGCTACGCACGAGTGTAGCTGCATAGAGGCATTGATGACTGACTTGTCGACTGGGACTCCGAACGTCGTATATGTTTATGGGGTTGCGGCTTTGTCTGCTAGTAGTACCTATCCCAGGGTTACTACTTCCCCTTTAGTGTTTTGTTCCCGCTGTATTTTATTTGAATATGTAAGTATTATATTTTATGTTATCAGTGCCTTATGTTAAGGACAAATACATTATATATATGAAATATGTTTTTCTTTCAGTGATTATGTTTTAATGGCTGATTTCTAAATATGTTTCATTCCAAGGCTTGTATTTTCTATTTATGCATAATGGAAATAAACAAACTATGAAATTTACTGTTATTGAGACTGTGACACGCCTGGATTTAGTAACTGTGGTGCAATGACGATTGGGCCACGGTTGCTATATCAAGGGGTGTTACACTTAGGTGGTATCAAAGCAGTTCATTCTATTAAGCCGGGGTATGGACTTGCTATGCTTAGGCATATTAGAACTTTCATATGTTATGCATTTCCTTGTCTCTTGATTGAGATGATGGGAAAGGAATGCATGGCTTGCCGTAGGTTAAATGTTAGTAGCTACTATTATACAGTGCATGATATTGAAGATTGGCCTACTCAATATGTAATGTTCTGTGTGTACAAGAAACTATGACTTCACCTGGGTGTACAGTACTAGGAAAATAGGAATTCTTTTGTGAGAAGATCAAGAGGTTTTGGAAAATCGATCTTCTGGAGAAAGGAATAACTAGTGTTAGTTGGGTCCGAGAAGCTGTTTGGAAGTTGACGACTTGCAGAAGTTATGCCATAGGAGGCAGAATGAAGAAGTTTGAGCTGGAGATTGTTTGGATTCGTGAATTGAACTTGTCTTATTTGGATAGTGTGATTTTGTGTGTTTAGTTTTTGAAAGGAGATAATGTTGCTTGAAATAATTATGTTTGTTTTGTTGTGTTATGTTTTGTCCATCTTCGAAGAAAGTCAATGGCTTGCGGTAGGCGTACAAGGGCAATGGCTCATGGTAGATGTACTTATGTGAGCGCAGGACGAGATGATAGAAGCATGACTGCAATTACAGAAGAAAGGCAAAGGATAGCGGAGGTGACAACTCACCAAGGTCAAGGGGACACGCAGCAACGAGAATTGGAAGTTGAGGTTCAGAATCTGTGGGAGGAAAATCAGATTTGCGGCAACCATGGACCGCCTAGATTCCAAAGGAGAAATAATAGAAAGGCTAATCAGTTTAAATGAAAACCATATTCACAGGTATCAGGGAAGTAACAACAACACCCAACTCATGGAGAAAGTGCTAGTGGTGGTAGATCCAGTCAGACCCCGACATCTTCGCTAAGATATATGAAATGCGGAAAGAACCACTTCACGAGGGAGTGTAAGATCAAAGGGATAATTTGCTTTAGGTGCGGAAAGCTTGGGCACGTTTCTCGTAACTATAACCAAGCGAAGGCAGATTCTTCAGTCAATGTTGCAAAGGCTGTGAAACCTCAGACAGAAGGCAGAATTTATACCCTGGGAGGTGTTGAGACCTCTAAGTTTGAAGATCTAAACAATGGAAATTGTACCTCAATTGACGATCCCGTAATCGTGCTGTATAATTCTGGGGGTAACCCTTCCTTCTACAATTTGTAACTATATGGATCATTTGGACTCATCTGTGTCTTCATTAGCTTTGATCTAGTTACTTTTGTTTTTGTTGTCAAAACTTGTTATTGATGCTTTGTAGGATTAGTTGGGTATTATCGGAGGTTTATTAAATGATTTTCTCAGATAGATTTACCTCTAACCAAACTAACTAGGAAAGGAATACCTTTTGATTGGACCCCTATTTGCGAAAAGAGCTTTTAAGAGTTGAAGGATAGATTGACCACCACACCTGTTTTAGTTCTTCCTAACCCACAAGGACCCTTTGATATGTTTTGTGATGCATCTAGGCTTGGATTAGGATGTGTTCTAATGCAAAACTGAGGAATAGTTGTCTATGCTTCTAGACAGCTGCGACCCCATGAGGAAAATTATCCTACTTATGATCTGGAATTGACAATTGTAGTCTTTGCTTTGAAAGTGTGGAGACATTATCTCTATGGAGTTAAATTTAAGGTTTTTAGTGGCCATAAGAGCCTGAAATATTTGTTTGATAAAAAGAACTAAATATGAGGCAGCGTAGGTGGATAGAATTTTTGAAAGATTATGATTTTGAATTAAAATACCATCCAGGAAAAGCCAACGTAGTGGCCGATGCTTTAAGTAGAAAATCATTACATGTAGCTACCCTTATGGTTCAGGAAATGAAACTTCTTGAGACTTTAGAGACCTAGGATACTCTGTGGAAACCACTGTTGGCAATTTAAAAATGAATGTTATAACCATAGAGAATGTTTTGTTTCAACAAATTAGAGAAGCTCAACAGCAAGACATTTCCTTAGAACCCGTTAGGAAACAGATTCAAGAAAATATTCCAACAAGATTTAGGCTAACCTCAAAAAGAGTGCTTAAGTTTGATAACCACCTGTGCATACCTAATAACTTAGGATTAAGACAAAAAATTTTGGAGGAAGCTCATAAGAGTAAATTCACTATTCATCCAGGTGCAAATAAAACGTACAGAGATCTTAAGAAAAGGTTTTGGTGGCCTAAGTTAAAAATAGACATAGCACAATATGTAGCACAATATGTTTAACTTGTCAAAGAGTGAAGATAGAGCACGAAAAACCTTTGGGACCTCTCTAACCCTTGAGTATTCTCGAATAAAAATGGGATAAGATTACCATAGATTTTGTGATGGGATTGCCTAAGACCCCACTAGGACATGATATAATATGGGTGATAGTAGACCGTTTAAGTAAGAGTGCCCATTTTCTACCTTGTAGGTCGAATTATTCTTTGGAAAAATTAGCACAACTGTATGTTTAGGAAATAGTAAGATTGCATGGTATTCCCCTTAGCATAACATCTAATAGGGACCCTCGATTCTCCTCTAGATTTTGGAATGCCCTTCAGAAATCTTTTAGAACTAAGATTCATCTTAGTACAACTTATCACCCCCAGACGGATGGACAGTCTGAGCGAACTATATAGACTTTGGAGGATATACTGAGGGCTTGTGCTCTAGAACAAAGTGGAAGTTAGGATAGATATCTGCCCTTAGCAGAATTTGCTTATAATAATAGTTAGGGATGACCCCTTATGAAGCTTTGTATGGAAGAAGGTGAAGGTCACCCCTCTGTTGGTATGAGACCGGGGAAAGAGCTCTGTTGGGACCCGAATTAGTACAACAAACTACAAAATAAATCAAGGTAATCCAAGAAAGATTAAAAGCTACTCAGAGTCGACAAAAGAGCTATACTGACAAGAGAAGAAAACCTCTAGAATTTCAAGAAGGAGAACATATTTTTCTCTAAATCTCTCTAGGAATCGGACTTCACCGAGTATTAAAGGCCAATAAGTTGAGTCCTCAATTCTTACGTCCGTATCAGATCTTAAATCATATCAGACCAATTGCCTACCATATTGCTTTGCCACCTCAGCTTTCTAATCTTCACAATGTATTTCATGTCTCTAAGCTTCGTAAATAAATTTCCAATTCTTCTTATGTGTTGACACTTGAAGCTATAACACTTAAAGAAAATTTGTCTCATGAAGTACACCCTGTAAGAATCATGGACCACCGCGAGAAGCAACTCCAAGGTAAAACAGTTATGTTAGTCAAAGTGTTGTGGGAATGAGCAAATGTTCAGGATTTGACATGGGAATTAGAAGCGACCATGAAGACAGAATATCCTTACCTATTCCAAGGTACATAAATTTTGAGGGAAATTTTTTTTTAGAGGGGGAGAAATGTAACACCCCGACAATTACTAATTCTTTTATAATTGTGACTTATAAAAATAAGTATGAGACTAAATTTAAATGAGTGGATTAAAAAAGCCAAGAATCTTTAATCACAGCTAGCTATTTTTATTATTCCAAGTCATTATAGATTTACAAAAAGCTTTCTATATGATTTTCACGTTTGTAAGAAAATATTCTCATGTCTAGAATTTTTTTTTCATTACCAACGTGTGACACTTAAAGTATTAAGAATTAAAAAGTTAATTAGAAATCTTCCACAACCAGAAAAATTAACTAATAACTATAAGATTTAGTATTGAATAGATGTAAAATCTTGGAATCTTCTCATACAAAGCCGCTAAGGAGAAAGAAGAAATAAGTATAACAATTAATCACAAGTATCAAGAAGGAATATATTCCCAAGCATGATGACACACGCACATACGGCCTGGACAAGAAGGAGCAATATGTAAAATGGCACAATTTCACCCTTCAATCCAAGATAAACATGGCTGGAACATGTGGCAAGCTGCATGACTTGCTAGCCATGCAAGGTAACATCTTAAAGTGACATAATTCATTAGCATTCCAAGATAGCCACGACTGGAAACATTGGGCTTGCTGCATGACCTCAATCAAGACCAATTTGACACTTTTCAAACTCTTAATCAACCCAAGACAAGTGTGCAAACCGAGCACACCTTTTTCATCATGTATTCGCACCGCTACCATGGAGATTCCAAAACATATTTTTCCTTTCAATCAGCTATGCACAACGTGTTCAGCTGCATGCCTTCAAGGAACATGATGAATGACACCTCACTTTGAGCATCTCAAAATCGCAAGACACTTGGTTTCCATGCAATTCATTTCTTCATGCCATGACACCTCTCAAGACTTGGAAATTACTTGATTCACGTTGAAAATAAGATGGTAGCAGAAACCTCATATCCTTCACGTTATCTTTTCTCCATTTCACTTCAAACCTGCAGACCTTGAGTTGTCAACATGATGTTCTCTCCAAGTACCCAACGAAGACACTCTTCCATTGATGGAAATTGCCACCAAGTTATCCCTAGGCCTAGCCTAGCCTAGCTATGAAGGTAATGATGGCAATCTTATTTTTGCCCAAGAAAACTATGGACGGTATTTTAAGAGGCTTTAAGTCTTTGAAGCTCTCTTTGGACAACACACTTCTTTCACTTCTCTTCTCATATAGCCGTGAATCTCCCAACTCACTTTCTAATTTACCATATCCACAAACACTCTCTATTCTTGTCTTCATCACCTGTGGACCCTTGAAGAAGCATCATCTACCTTTCTTTCTATTAGGGAAGTGGTCAAGGTAGGAAAATATAAATGGGGAATCACTTCTCTACAAACTCTTCTTCACAAAATTCTTTATATCATCTTCTTAAATCTTTATTCTTTTATTCTTTTCTAACATGAACAGTTTCTGTTTTTCAGTTTTAATTTATGAGCAAGTACTCTAAATTAAATACATTGTAGTACTAACAATTTATTATAAGCCTTGTTTAAGAGTATGTTGCTATTTTGGACTTAATTCACTACTTTGTAATTCTAAACTCTATGCTATCTACAATTGGTCTTTAACGTTAAGTCAACTGAATTTTACTTTTGAAAGAATGTAAAGGTAAGTTGTTTACTTATGTGGACAGTTATGCTTCAATGATTGTTGGAATAGTGATGTTGATTATGATTATAGAATACATGCTTGTTTGGAATTGCTTGACATAAAAGGTTTGAGTTATTATATCTTTACTTGTTTAATATTATTGGGTTGGCATAGTCTTGATTATTTTAACTATGCTATTTGGAAATTCTTGAATTGTATAAAGTGATCATCATACCTATGCTCATGTGGAATCTTTAACTTGAAATGAACTCGGATGAAAAAAATTGGATGTTGGAACTTGGTTGATGGCCGTGAGCCTTGAATTGAATTATTGGAATCTATTTTGATGAGTTCCATTTTAATGTCACGATGAGCTTTCAAATTATGAAATATGTAATTATATGATAAGATAAAAGTGGGAAGACAAGGATTCCTTGGGATTAGCCTACACAATGATATATGAGGAGTAGATTGGGGGGGTGGTGAAACCTTTGGGAGTAATGCTATTGTGACCACACGTTTGTCCAGGGTAGGACAAGTCCTGGTTGGACTGCGATTTTATTTATCGTGGTGGTCGCTTTCGGAGGTGGCATTACTTTGAGATGCCCTTTTTCTCCAGGACGATGGAGAGCATGGAGTGGGAGGTATGTGTACTCTCGTCCATCCGCTATCCTAGAGGAGCACTCCATGGAGTTGGTTTTAAATAAAAGACACTTTTTTTTAAGCAAATGGTTTGCAAAAGCATCACTCTAAAGGCAGACATCCCAACTATGTTGGCACCCCTGCCAATATTAATCATTTGCAACAAACCATAAATATATTAATAAAGAAAAAAAGAATACAAAAGAAAACATGGGGGGACATGAACCGAAGCCATGAAAGAGTTACAAATTCTTAAATCTATAGCTAGTAACACAGTTCCTATTTTTAAAGAAATCTTCTACAATGAATGAAGGAATTGAATTCCACCAAACAAAACCAGAAATAGAAGAGCCATGACAAGCAAGTTTGTCTGCACAAGCATTCCCCTCTCTATAAATGTGAGAGCAAGAGAATCTCATTTGCTTGGATAAGATTAAACAATTCTTCCATCTATTTTGTAGTTGCCAAGGAACAATATTTATATTGCTGAAAGTAGAAACAACCAATTGAGAGTCACATTCAAGCCAAAGGTTAAACCAACGGTTTTTGAAAGCTATCTCTATAGCTAGAATAGCTGCTGATAATTCAGCAAAAAGGGCAGTTTTAATACCAAGATTAGAAGCAAAACAGCCAAGAGAAGCAGCTCTACTGTCTCTAAAAATACCACCACAGCCGACTGGACCAGGGCACCCTTTGGCAACACCATCAACTTTGCATTTTATCACATAACAGGAAGAAGGAGACCAAGAAACTTCCTTAATAACAGGCACTTTCTTCTTATGAGAAGCAACCTTAAAGGCTTGAAGGATCATTAATTCTGTTACTGATGAAGACAAGCTGCCATCACTCGAGTTACCAGAGAGAGAAACATTAGCCACAATTAAACCAATGGCTGATTGCACATAAATATTTTTGTTGTGGAATCTAGCCCTGTTTCTGCAGAACCAAATAGCCCAAAGAATGAAAATGATGGCAGCTAGGACAACATCTCGGGCCTGAGAGCTCCAACCTCTGCTGCATAATGAAAGGACAGAAAGAAGGTTGGAACAGTCCACATGCATATTAATAATGTTGCCAAACCAGCTCCAAATATGCTTTGCAAAATTGCACTCCAGAAACAGATGATGAGTGGTTTCAGCTGCATGACCACAAAGACAACAAACAGAAACGACAGTACACCCTTTAGACTAAAGTTTGTCATCAGTTGGCATTTTGTCATGAATAATTCTCCATAGCAAAAATGATTTAGAAGGAGGAATGCATTTACTCCATATGTGCTTAGCCCAAGGAACAACATTTTCTATGGGATTTTGAAAAGAGTGAGCATCCTTAAAACTCAATTTTCCAGAGTCAGATTTAGTCCAGATCAGAGAATCATGACAAGACTAAAAAGGAATTATAACCTGCTGAATTTCTGATTTCAAAACAGGAAACTTGGAAACCAGATCACTAGGAATTGACCACCTGCCGTTGTCAATGAAATCCTTAACTTTTGATTTCAGAGAGCTATGCAAAGCAGCAGGAACACCAATTATATCCACAATTGGACTAGATAACCAGGGATCAGTCCAAAAATTAATAGTAGCCCTATTGCCAAGCTGCCACAAGGAATGTTCTTGAATGATATGAATAAATGACTTAATACCAGACCAGATCGAAGAAGAAATATGATAACTAACAGATTTATTTTTCCTAAAGGCTCTAGCTTTCAAAAGAGTAGTCCATTGCTCATTAGAAGAAAGAAATTCCCAACCCAACTTAAACATACCTGCAGCATTGATAGACTTAATAGACCTTATGCCAAGGCCACCCTCCAACACAGGTTTACAAACTTTGCTCCAAGCTACAGTAACCAACTTCCTATTATTTATATCTCCTGACCAAACAAAATCTCGAATCCAACCATCCATCATTTTATTGAGATTAGTAGGCCAAGCATAGATCCTGAAGCTATAAAATAGCATACCTTGAATAATTGACTTAACTAGTAAAATTCTCCCCATCAAAGACAGCAAAGATCCTTTCCAAGAGGTAAGTTTACTTTTAATTCTGTCAGCAATAGGCATTAAGTGAACACGTTTGGGCCTTCCCTTAAATAAGGGCACCCCAAGATAAGTGAAGGGAAGACAACCAGCATTGAAACCAAGAATTGAAGAAATACCATATGATCTGGAAGTTGTACCCAAATAGAATTTGGACTTTTCATTGCTAACAACCTGACCAGAAGCCTGCTCATAATCCTTGAACAGGTTCATTAAATTGAGAAGAATCCTTTTAATAGCTTTGCAGAAAACCAGTACATCATCAGCATACAATATATGACTAGGCATTGCAACACCTCTGGGACCAAACGTATGTTGTAACTGACCATCCATGACCAGTTTTGTTATACCTCGACTTAACACTTCCTTAGCAAGACAAAAGAGAATAGGAGATAAGGGATCACATTGTCGAACCCCTCTCTTACAATTGAAGAAACCAACAGCCTTGCCATTAATTGAAAGAGAGAGTTTAGCTGAGTGTAAAATCTGGCTAATCCAATTACAGAACTTGTCATCAAAACCAAAAGAATGAAGCACTTGAATAAGGAAATTCCAGTCTAAGGTATCAAAAGCTTTTTTAATATCAATCTTTATAGCAACTTGTCCACCATAAGATTTTTTATCAATTAAATTAATGGCTTCAGAAGCAGTGCAAATACAATCAGCAATCTGCCTCCCTTTAACAAAGCCTCTTTGGTTTTTAGAAATAATCCTAGAGGCAACTGTGGCTAGTCTATCAGCCAACACCTTGGTTATAATTTTGAACTGAAAATTAGCTAATGCAATAGGCCTATATTGCTCAATCCTATCTGCCTCAGAGACCTTAGGAATCAAGACAACAACATTAGAATTCAAATTTGGAAGTAGCCAACCTTGCTGAAAAAATTGAAGAACAAAATTATGAACATCTTGAGCAATTATATCCCAGTATTGATGAAAGAAAAAACCACCAAACCCATCAGGACCAGGAGCACTATTGCCATTTAAAGAAAAAATAACAACTTTAACTTCTTCCAATGAGGGAAGATTAGTGAGCATAACATTATCTTGATGAGTAACCATAGAAGGAATGACACTTTGAATAAGATCATTAGGCTGACAAGCATTCCCAGAAGCAAACAAATCCATATAATATTCCAAAATGTGCTTCTCAATATCATCAGAGTTATCCAAAACCTGATCACCCTTTTTCAAAACAGAGATTTGCTTTGTAACAGACCTGATTTTAGCAGATCTATTGAAGAATTTAGTGTTCCTATCACCCTGCAAATGCCAATCAAGCCTAGACTTCTCCATCAAGAAATCTTCTTCATAGCTTAAAGCCTGCTGCAACAATAATTGAGCTTCTATTTCCTATTTTATTAACTCATCTAAACTTCCATTAAGATTAATCAGCTCTTGAATTTTGTCCACATTAGATAAGGTAGAATTGACATTTTTATGGACATCCCCAAAAACATTTTTATTCCAATGTTTGAGCTTAACTTTCAACAATTTTAATTTCTGGGATAAGATATGCATTGGACAGCCAACAACAGTAGTTTTCCAAACATCTTTAATAATGTTTATGCAAGATGGATGCCTAGACCTCATTTTCATGAATTTAAAAGATGAAGCGTGCTCCCTATTAACCATGTTCATTTTAAGCATGATAGGAAAATGGTCTGATTGACTACGAGTTAAGGTGCTACAAGGAACACTACTCCAATGATTGATCCAATCAGAATTACAAATTGATCTATCTAGTCTTCGCTCAGTATAATTACTACCAACTCTACCATTAGACCATGTGTAAGAAGAGCCCCGAGTAGGAAGATGGATCAGATGATTAGAATCAGACCAGTTCCTAAAGTCATCACAAGAAATTCGAGAGGGCAGATTTTTACCTCTATGTTCATGAGCTCCCAAGACAGCATTAAAATCTCCTATAAAACACCAAGGAGCTTTATAAGAATGCTATAACCTCTCCAAATCAATCCAGAGATCTCTCCTGGCAATATAAGTAACAGCAGCATATATAGCTGAGATATAAATCAGATGATTACCAACACCAACCGAAAAAGAGACATGTTGCTTTGAACAGGCAACAATGGTAGGAGAAAAAGAATTTGTACAAAGGCACCACATATTAGAGGGAAAATCGCCCCTATTGTTTTTAGCAAAAATCTTTATATTGAAACTATTAATGAAACTATAAGGAACCTGATCAGAAGTAATCCATGGTTCAGACACAAAAAGAAAATCTGGTTTATGCATACTACAGAGCTTTTTAAGAAAAGACCTTGTGTCAAGGTTACCAAGACCCCTAAGATTCCAATAAAGAATTTTCAACATTGATCACCATGAGTAATACCTCCCCTAGATCGGGTTGCATAACCACTAGACTTTTGTATTTGAAAATTTTTCTTCCTAAGTTTCTTTCTCTGTGACTTAGACAAGACTTTAGAAAAACCTTGATTATCCAACAAATTTTCGACCTCAGCAAGATATTTACTTGGATTTCCTTCAGCATTATTCCTAGAATCACAGGAAGATTCCTGATTTTCTATAGAATCATCTACTTCATCATCATTGATTCCACTCCAGAATTTACTCACAGTATGCAAATCCTTGTTAACATTCGGGTTAGGATGAACCAAAGGAGTCTCAAAATTATTTGGCTCAATCAGATCTGCCACCTTATCTGAAACTTCAGTATTGTTATCATTAACAGGAAGGGTGGTCGAGACATGATCAACATCATTCTGAATAGAAAAATCATGGTTAGAGCCATTTATAGAAAGGTCATCATGTAAAGCAACATCTAGATTAGTATTGACATCAACTTCTATAACAGGAGAATGATTAAAATCAGTAACAAATCCCAATAAAGGATTGGGATCATGAAGATCAGCATTAAAGTTTTGCTGAGAAGTATTCTTAATAGAAACCGGATGCACCTCCTCTTCAGCAACATTATCCAATGCTCCCTCTTCTTGAACTAACACATTTTCTTGATTATCAAGATTATTAACCTCGACATCCTATGGAGAAGGTTCAGCAGAATTCTTATTCAAAACCTCAGGAGTATTAAGATTATCCAGTCCCTTATCTTTTGGGATAAATTTCATAGTTGGTCTTTTTGGACCCCCATAAATATTATTCCCTCTCGGAATTTGATGGTCTTTGGACTGGCCTTGCACCTTCTTACTATTTTTAGTACATATGTCTAACGAGTGACCAATAATTTTGCAAGAAGTGCAGAAAGACAGTAACTTTTTATATTGAATACTAACGAAGAAAGCAAAACCCTGCCTCTCAACCAAAACTTGATCTCGCAGATCACAAGCAAGGTCAATGTCCACCAAAACACGCGCATAATAACCAAGAGTTTTGTTGATTGTAGTATCATCCAAAGACAAAGGAACACCAATAGCCCTGGCAATAGCAAACAATATCTTTGGTCTCCAATATTCTTGAGGAAGGCCATGAATCCTTATCCAGCACTGTGTGTTCGTCTGTTTAACCATTGAAGGGTTAAAATCAGGAGACCATGAGAATAAACGTAAGATTCCAGGCTCTAAATTCCACGAACTAGAGGACCAAATCTTGCGCAAATCCTCAACTGAAGAAAAAGAAAATTCAAAAAAACCCTTTCCAATTGGTACCATTCTCCAATGACCAATTGGATTCCAAAGTCTGGATAACTTGGCACGCAGGTCACCATATTTCAGAGGAGTATCACCTTTGGACAGCATTAATCTCCGATGAAGATTTGTTTTGCAAGAATCCAAACCTGCACGATATTCATCTTCAGGAATTTATACTGCAAGATCACCACCCTTCAAGCATGGAACCGGTAATTGACTCAAAGGGATGTCACATGCATTATTCAACGCTTGTGCAAAAGTTTTCGTACGAGGAGGCAGGAGAGAAGAGGATTTGGAAGAAACAGGAGAAGAATTGGAGTCAAGAAAACTCCAAGGAATGAATGGCTTGGCAGTGGACATTGCAAAAACCATGCAAACCAAAGATTACACGTGAAGAAACCCTAGCAGAGCAAACTAGGGTTTACGGCCATCATCCTCCAGATAGTGAAACCCCCTGAAATGAAAGACACTTAAATACTTTTATGATTATTTTATCTTGTTTACCTTTTAATTGTGATCTGTATAGATATTTATTATATTGTTGTATTACATATTATTAGGATCATAGAGGTGTAATTGTTACATTGGTTGTGTGAATGTTTCTATTCTCCACTAATGCAATTTATGGTGTGGTCTGTATATGTAATATTATTTCTTATCGCTTAATTGTAAATTTCTAACATCTATTTTAGAGAAGGTATTTTTGAAAGGTAAAAATAAAACGTTTTGGGAATTAGAGATTTTCCTAAAGCTAAACTAATTACTGTCATGAACATTTTATTAAAAAAAATGATTCCCCTAGAACCCCATTAGTTTTGTTTTTTTTAAGTCTTTTCCTACTGGGAAATCTTTTCTCACCCTCTGTGATTCTATCGTGGTATTCTAGACTAGTTGATATGAGCACCATCGTTGTTTGGTTGGGTGAGGGAAGTCTGTCCTATGACATGGAGACTAAATTGTTCACGTTTACTGGACATATCACAATTCAAGTCTCATCAACAACTCATCCACAATTTGGAACTATAACAATTTCTGGCCACTTTACGTTCCAAGTGATCCTCCCACCTTGGTGACCTTGTTGTAGCCTGACCTAACTATGCCGACTGTTGACTGCTGCTTATTTCTCCTCCACATACTACTTGAATAAAGGAGAAAATGTTGATGTTTTAGTTTTATTTCATGCTGTCTTTAACTACCGGCCTGTATATGACCTTGCATAGGTCAAATTTTGTGATGTCTGTAACACCCCAATTTTTGGTTAATTATATTTTTACCCTTATTGTACTGTTTTCTGATTTCTGTGTGTTATAAAATTAATTTGACTGTTTCGTAACTGTATTTGATTGTTTCGTGTGATTTGCTCTGAGTCAAGAAAATAATAATTTTCGGGCCGGGGAAAATCTTGTTTGATTATTTGGAGCTGGGCGATCTTACTAAACTCAATCCGAATAATACATATATCAATCTTTTAATTTTTAGAATTTTTCTGTATAATAAAAATATTTATCATGCAGAAAAATCTGTGGGACCCACGTTTGGCTTGTGAGACCCACATTTGCTTTGTGGGACCCACTTTTAGGAAAAGTTTATAAATGTAAATGGCTTGTAAAATTCTAAACCAAGAGGTTAAAAATCCATAAAAATGGTTAGATTTAATAGATTAGTTAGTTTAAAACATAATTTAATAGATTAGTTAATTTAAAACTTAATTAAGTTAATCTAAAGGGTTTAAGTAGTAATCAAATTGATTAAAATCTAGTTAGTTATTCATTAAAATTTTAGTTAGCCATGAACAAGTATAATTAAGAAGGAGATTAGTGTTTCTAAATAAATAGATGATTAACTAAAATACAAAAGAATCTAACTAACTTTTAATTAAACATAACTAGAAGGACTTAAGCATAATTAGGATATTGAAATGAATCAAAACTTGATTGAATTTCCTATGTGAAATTTCGGCCAAAACTCTCCAAGAGCAATCAAGAAGGTGCTAGACACTTCAAGATCCACCATTGAATCCATCAATGGCCATTAGTAAGTCTAGTTGGTCAACAAAGGAGACAAAGCTCCATAATTGATGCTATATGGCCATGCATGATAGAATAAGGCTATTATTAAGCCAAATTTGTCAAAAAAGGAGGTTGTACTTGTCTTGGAAGCTCACGGCAAAGTTGAATGATTTAGGCAATCATTCATCTCCTAAATCATTCATTCTATCATTCTCATCCCTCACTCTTTTCTCTCCTACCAAAGAACTCAAAGAAAATCTCCTAAGTCCTCATTTTCCTACCATTCGGCCAACACCACTTCACCTACTTCCATCCATCAAAAATTTCATCCAACATCATTTCCTAAATCTAAACCATATTCTAAGAACATCTCTAGTTGTGAGTTTTTGCTAAATCATCCATTTGGAGCTTGGAAAATCACTTTGAAGTTTCTTTCCTATAAGGTGAAAATTCTTGTTTCTTGTTTCTAATTTGATTTTTGATGTTCTAAGCCATGATTGATCCATGGTTTATCTTTTTCATCCATAGTTTATGACTTTATAATTTGTTTAAGTTTGTTAGGATTTTTGTTGAAGCTACACAAATTTTCTAAGGAGGAGTCCAAGGAGATCTTGTCTTCCTTATAGGTAAGAAGGATATTTAATCTCATCAACCATGTGTGGTGGTGAGAAAATGGATGTATTTGTGGTGAAGAATCCATAAGAATTCATTCACTTGATTGTTTGTTATCTTCTCTATTTGTGATTGTTTATGTGTGCATGTTATTTGTTTTTCTATTTGTGATTTATTATGCATGCAAGCATGTTTATAGCTTTGATATTTGGTATGTGTTTATAAATATATGTATATGTTCATGGATCTATGATAATTATTGTTAGATGTGCAAATATGTTGAGACTTGCAAAAGTGTTCCAAAGAACACAAGATGAAGAGCTTATGGTTTTTACTATGAAAAGAGAACCAATATGTTCTCAACCATTTTCTAAAAGGATAACCTAATTGATCTAATTAAGTTAAAGGATTTTTCAATAATTTAATGGATGAAAAATAATTTTAAACATGATTTGTATAAAAATGGTGATTTTCGACCAAAATATATTTTTAATGTTTAATTGATCCAAAATTTATTTTCTAAGTGTAAACTAGTTTATTAACCTAAAATGAATTCAATTACGATGGATTTTCAAGAGTCAAATAAGTAAATGAATTTTTACTAGAAGTCTAGTATGGTAAAGAAATAAATTTTTACACTTAAAAATACTTATCTTTGAGTTTTTAAAGTATGTTAGCAATTTTCAAAGTGTATTTTATGGTTATAATTAAATAAAGGAATTTTTAAAGGAAAACATAGAAAATATCATGTAGTAGATTTTCTAAACAAAATGCTGTCAAAATTGATTAAAAATGAGCAAGTAATGCAGAATGTTTCAAAATGATATTTAGAAAGCAAAGAAGTATTTTATGTAGTTAAAAAATAAAATTAACTGTAAAAGAATTTATTAAAATCAAATTTTTGAGAAAAACATCAGAAATTATTACTTAGAGTAATTTTTGTAAAGAAAAATGGAAAATAATGTCTAAATAATATTTTTAGTTTTGGAAAGTTCAAAATTTAATTTGGAGCATCAAGAAATATTTTATACAGTAAAAAACAGTAGAAATAGTTTACGCGTATTTAAAATGATGATTTTTAAACTACGCGATTGAGAAAATGATTTAAAAATATTACGCGATTGAAAAACGTTTGTAAAATATTTACACGACTTATGGAAACAGTAAGTTTTTACTATCGGGCCAAAGTGGTAGACCCGGACATGTTGGGAAATAGTACTGTCAAGTGGAGACATACTATTTTTGGAAATTATTAATCCTAAGGGTATTTTTGTAATTATGGTGACAATAAGGATATTTATGATTCATGGTGATACTGAGGGTATTTTTGTAATTATGGATCGTTACATACATAGAGTGATATGTCAATTTGGTTGAAATTGACAATTGACTGACGAGATGAATTACACCGTATTGCGGGTGTGATAGGCGTAATATGTTCATGTGGAGAACTTAGAGGCGTTAGTGTGCAGTAGATTCCACATGTGGACAGTTGGTAGCTCCTCTGGGCCGTGGTAACTGAAAACACACACTAGCGATCTCGACAAATACTATTCTTAATCAGGATCTATTGGGGACTGTTTGATACTATGCCTGGACGTACACGACGTATTTGACTGTGTACTATTCACACGATGTATTTGACTGTGTGCTATTTACATGACGTATTTGACTGGGTAATAGTTGGTTGAGGCAGCCTGATGTGCGGACATGTCTACCGGATCATTCTCTCTGATGTTTGTGTTTAGCTCCATGGAGTAGGAACGAGTCTGAGTACATGGCATATTTAATCTGCATCACTGTGTGAATAGTTATAATTTGATTTATGATATTTTGCATCTAAGACATTTATACTTGGTTGAGATATGATATATGTTGTGCTAATATGATTTTGTTGTTTTAACGCTATATCGTATGTTTTGTCGTTTTTACTGCTATACTTGGTAATGATGTAGATTGTCTCACCTCTTTGTATATATATTTTTCTGTATTATTATTTATGTTCTGTAAAGTCGTTGAGGAAGTAGAAGAGGAGCAGCCGCTGGATTGTCAATATAACGAGGAGCAGCAACCGAGTGACTAGTTCGAGGAAGGCAAACCTCGAGATCATCCATATTATATGGATTGATTGCAGCATGGTATGGTGTTATCAGAGTATTTCTGTCTTCCGATGATCTTCCCGAGGAAGATTCTTCGGAGGATCAGAACTTTTAGTGTTAGACTTGGGCTAGTTTATGGTTTGCTTTAAACCAGACAGTTTGCTGTTTTTAATTAACTAGTTTGTAATATGTAAATTATTTGTACCTATTAAAAACAAAATCATATGTATAATTATGGTGTGTATGTAATAGTTTGTTTTATTTTATGGGTTGTTTATTTTATTTTATAATATAATGTGTTTTAAAAAAAATATTTTTACAACCTATATTATTATATATTGCGAAATAATTTATAACTTGGGTAAATGTTTTATTATTATTGTTTGGAAATGTGACATCCCCAGTAGGGTGTTGCATTTTAGTTGGTATCAGAGCCCAAGTTAGAGTCTTTTGGGGTTGTGGTTGGGTCTGTTTTTGCTTGTGTTTTGTGATTCTCTGTGATTGGTGTCCGAAAGGATACATCTGACTTTGTTTTGTCTTGTTTGATGGAAGAAGAAGATGTCTGGCAGAAGAGGAACGCGTGCAAACGTGAACCGTAATGTTGACCCAATGACTGCAGCAGCTGAGGCTATGCAGCGTATGGCAGAAGTGATTACGCAACAAAATGAACGAGCAGCTCAACAGCAAGATGCGACTGCTGATGCTCTAAACTTGCCTGAGTTTAGGCGTAATAACCCACCGCAGTTTAGAGGTGAATTTAATCCAGAGAAAGCGAGTCTTTGGATCCAAGATCTCAAAAAGATATTTAAAGGAATGGGGTGCGCCAATGATCGAAAGGTGACGTATGCTACATTTATGCTGAGAGGGGATGGTGAGAACTGGTGGAGAGGAACCCGATGCTTACTACAAGCTGAGGGAACTGAAATTACCTGGGAGGTTTTCTGTGAAGTATTTATGGAAAAGTACTTTCCTGCCAGTGCTCAACATGCCAAGGAGATGGAATTTCTTAGTTTACGTCCTGGCAACATGACTGTCGATGAATATGCTTCTAAATTTGAGAGCTTGTCTCAGTTCTCAGACTATGCTCAAACTCGACAGAATGATACGTGGAAATGTCGTAAGTTTGAGGAAGGGTTAAGGGTAGAATTACGACGAGGACTGCTACCCTTGAAGATGAATCAATTTCATGCTTTGGTGGATACTTGTGCACGACTCGAGGAGTTGGAGTCGTCACGTGATCCAAGAAATCGCAACTTTGGACCGACAAGGTTCCAAAGAGGAGGCAATAACAATAACTGATTTCAACGCAAGCCGTATTCGAGACCACTGGGAAGTCAGCCTCAACGTCCATCTATCGGGGCAAGTTCTAGTGGCAACAAATCTAGTACGAATGTGGCGTTTACGCCAAGATGTTTTAAATGTGGAAAGAGTGGCCACATATCTAGAGACTGTTCAATCAAAGGGCCAATCTGTTTCAAGTGTGGAAGGCTTGGGCATGTTTCTAGGGAATGTAACCAGTCAGAAAGGATGCCAGTTGTGAGCAATGTTCGTGCTACTCAGCCGCGATTTGGAGGCGAGTGTACACGATGAGCGAGGTTGAGGCTTCATAGTCTGAAGATCTTATTCAGGGGGAAGGTGTCGTAGCAGGTAATCTTTTGACTGTACTATATGATTCAGGTGCGACGCATTCATTTATTGCGTATGATGGTGTGGATCGGTTGAAATTGCCTGTGTCTTCTTTGAGTTTTCAATTGATTGTTTCTACACCAACTGCCAAGCCTGTTGTTACATCTAAAGTATGTTTGAACTGTCCTATTACCATAAATGATCGAGTCTTTTCGGTCAATTTAATTTGCTTACCTCTTGTTGAAATAGATATAATATTAGGAATGGATTGGTTATTTTCTAACCATATCCTATTAGACTGTGCCAATAAAACCTTAGTTTTCCCTAAGGATAAGGATTCTGGATTTTTAACTGTTGTCAAAGTCAAATCTTTGTTGAGGGACGGAGCTCAAGGATACATGCTGCTGTCTTCTTTGGAAGTCAAGAGTGAAAAAGATGTGAATGCTATTCCAATCGTGAATGAGTTTCCAGAAGTTTTTCCTGATGATGTACTTGGCTTACCACCAGAAAGAGAAATCGAGTTTGCTATTGATTTGGTACCAAGAGCAGGTCCTATTTTGATTGCACCATATAGGATGTCGCCATCAGAATTGGTGGGGTTGAAGAGCAATTGGAGGAATTATTGGAAAAGCAGTTTGTGCGATCGAGTGTTTCACCGTGGGGAGCGCCAGTACTACTAGTCAAGAAGAAGGATGGAACTTCTCGTCTTTGCGTAGACTATCATCAGCTGAACAAGGTCACGATAAAGAACAAATATCCACTTCCAAGGATCGATGATTTGATGGACCAGCTGAAAGGAGCAGCTATTTTCTCTAAAATAGATCTGCGATCAGGTTATCATCAGATTCATGTCAAGGTTGATGATGTGCCTAAAACAGCTTTCCGAACTCGTTATGGGCATTATGAGTATCGAGTGATGTAGTTCGGAGTGACGAATGCTCCTGCAATATTCATGGACTATATGAATAGGATTTTTCGTCCGTACCTAGACAGATTTGTCGTTGTTTTTATCGATGACATTCTAATCTACTCTCAAAATAAGGAAGAGCATGCTGAACATCTTAGTATAGTTCTCCAAATTTTGAAGGACAAGAAGTTGTATGCAAAGTTGGCAAAGTGTGAGTTTTGGTTGGAAGAAGTTCAATTTCTGGGCCACGTGATTTCCAAGGAAGGTATTGCGGTGGACCCATCGAAAATAGAAACTATTTTGCAATGGGAAAGGCCGAAGACGGTAACCGAAATCCGAAGTTTTGTTGGATTGGCCGGTTATTACCGAAGGCTTTTCTAAGATAGCTGGACCTCTTACGCAACTCACAAGGAAGAGTCAAGCTTTTGATTGGACAAAAGAATGTGAGGCAAGTTTTCAAGAGTTGAAGAAGAGATTGATGACTGCACCAGTGTTGATTTTGCCAGATCCTAACGAGGCTTTTGAGGTGTATTGTGACACTTCTTACCAAGGGTTAGGATGCGTGTTGATGCAGAACAGAAATGTGGTAGCCTATGCTTCAAGACAGTTGAAGGTTCATGAGAGGAACTACCCAACACATGATTTGGAACTCGCTGTAGTGGTTTTTGCGTTGAAAGTGTGGAGACATTTTCTGTATGGAGCTGTGTTCAATGTCTTCAGTGATCACAAGAGTTTAAAATACCTGTTCAATCAAAAGGAATTGAACATGAGGCAGAGGCGATGGTTAGAGTTCTTGAAGGACTATGATTTTCAACTTCAATACCATCCTGGAAAGGCGAATGTGGTGGCAGATGCCTTAAGTAGAAAGGTGATCAGTGTTTCTACCATGATGATAAAGGAGGAAGAATTGATCAATCAGTTTAGAGATTTACGGTTGTCAGTGGAATTGGTATCAGGAAGAATTCGTCTACGTAGAGTTACTGTTCTGAATGACTTGCTGGAAGAAATCAAGGAAAAACAAGATAAGGATCCATATTTACTGAATGAGAAAGAATTTTTGAAGCAAGGTCATAAGGCAACGGTTGAGGAAGGATCTGATGGAATCTTAAGATTTAAAGGGAGGATTTGTATACCTAATGATCCCGAGCTGAAGCAAGCGATTTTGGACGAAGCTTATACTAGTAGGTTGAGTATGCATCCGGGGATGACAAAGATGTATCAAGATTTAAAGCGGATGTTTTGGTGGCCAAGGATGAAGAGAGATGTTGCGGAACGTGTGGCGTCTTGTCTGATTTGTCAAAAAGCAAAAGTGGAACATCAAAGACCAGCTAGTATGTTACAACCTTTAACTATTCCCAAGTGGAAATGGGATAGTATCTCGATGGATTTTGTTACCGGATTGCCAAGAACTAAGAAGGGTCATGATTCTATATGGGTTATAGTTGATAGGCTTACGAAGTCAGCGCACTTCTTGCCAATCAATATCAAGTATTCGTTGGAACGATTAACCCAGGTGTACATTAGTGAAATTGTTAGACTTCACAGTATACCCTCAAGTATAGTTTCTGATAGAGACCCGATGTTTACGTCAAGGTTTTGGAGAAGCCTACAAGAAGCCATGGGGACTAAGTTACGTCTGAGTTCTGCTTATCATCCGCAGACTAATGGTCAAACGGAGAGGACTATTCAATCACTGGAAGATCTATTGCGTGCTTATGTGTTGGAACAACAAGGGAGTTGGGATGAATTTCTGTCTTTGATAGAATTTACCAACAACAATAGTTTTCACTCAAGTATAGGGATGGCACCCTATGAAGCACTTTACGGGTGACGATGCCGAACACCTTTGTGTTGGTATCAAGATGGGGAAAGTATGACCATTGGACCTGATCTTGTGCAACAAACTACGGAGAAGGTAAAGATGATTCAGGAGAAAATGAGGATAACTAAGAGCCGACAGAAAAGTTATGCTGATAAGCGAAGATGACCTCTTGAATTTGAAGAAGGTGAGCATATGTTTTTGCGAGTAACACCTACGACTGGTGTCGGAAGGGTTATCAAATCTAGAAAACTCACTCCTAAATTCATTGGACCTTATCAAATCATTCGTCGAATAGGTCCTGAAGCCTACCAGATATCTTTACCACCTTTGATATCCAATCTCCATAATGTATTCCATGTGTCTCAATTGAGAAAATATATTTCTGATCCAACACATGTCATTCAACCTGATGAAGTACAATTGAGAGATAATTTGACTTATGAGACGCTTCCTGTTAAGATTAAGGACAGGAGAGTGAAGCAGCTTCGAGGGAAGATGATTGTATTGGTAAAGGTAATATGGAATGAGGTAACGGGAGATGCTACTTGGGAGCTAGAAGACAAAATGAGGGAGCAATACCCACATCTTTTCTAAGGTACAATAAATTTTGAGGAGAAATTTCTGTTAGTGGGGGAGAGTTGTAACACCCCAATTTTTATTTAATTACATTTTTACCCTTATTGTACTGATTTCTGATTTCTGTGTGTTATAAAATTAATTTAACTATTTCGTAACTGTATTTGATTATTTCGTGTGATTTGCTCTGAGTCAAGAAAATAATAATTTTCGGGCCGGGGAAAATCTTGTTTGATTATTTGGAGCTGGGCGATCTTACTAAACCCAATCCGAATAATACATATATCAATCTTTTAATTTTTAGAATTTTTCTGTATAATAAAAATATTTATCATTCAGAAAAATCTGTGGGACCCATGTTGGCTTGTGGGACCCACATTTGCTTTGTGGAACCCACTTTTAGGAAAAGTTTACCAACGTAAATGGCTTGTAAAATTCTAAACTAAGAGGTTGAAAATCCATAAAAATGGTTAGATTTAATAGATTAGTTAGTTTAAAACTTAATTTAATAGATTAGTTAATTTAAAACTTAATTAAGTTAATCTAAAGGGTTTAAGTAGTAATCAAATTGATTAAAATCTAGTTAGTTATTCATTAAAATTTTAGTTAGCCAATGAACAAGTATAATTAAGAAGGAGATTAGTGTTTCTAATAAATAGATGATTAACTAAAATACAAAGGAATCTAACTAACTTTTAATTAAACATAACTAGAAGGACTTAAGCATAATTAGGATATTGAAATGAATCAAAACTTGATTGAATTTCCTATATGAAATTTCGGCCAAAACTCTCCAAGAGCAATCAAGAAGGTGCTAGACACTTCAAGATCCACCATTGAATCCATCAATGGCCATTAGTAAGTCTAGTTGGTCAACAAAGGAGACAAAGCTCCATAATTGATGCTATATGGCCATGCATGATAGAATAAGGCTATTATTAAGCCAAATTTGTCAAAAAAGGAGGTTGTACTTGTCTTGGAAGCTCACGGCAAAGTTGAATGATTTAGGCAATCATTCATCTCCTAAATCATTCATTCTATCATTCTCATCCCTCACTCTTTTCTCTCTTACCAAAGAACTCAAAGAAAATCTCCTAAGTCCTCATTTTCCTACCATTCGGCCAACACCACTTCACCTACTTCCATCCATCAAAAATTTCATCCAACTTCATTTCCTAAATCTAAACCATATTCTAAGAACATCTCTAGTTGTGAGTTTTTGCTAAATCATCCATTTGGAGCTTGGAAAATCACTTTGAAGTTTCTTTCCTATAAGGTGAAAATTCTTGTTTCTTGTTTCTAATTTGATTTTTGATGTTCTAAGCCATGATTGATCCATGGTTTATCTTTTTCATCCATAGTTTATGACTTTATAATTTGTTTAAGCTTGTTAGGATTTTTGTTGAAGTTACACAAATTTTCTAAGGAGGAGTCCAAGGAGATCTTGTCTTCCTTATAGGTAAGAAGGATATTTAATCTCATCAACCATGTGTGGTGGTGAGAAAATGGATGTATTTGTGGTGAAGAATCCATAAGAATTCATTCACTTGGTTGTTTGTTATCTTCTCTATTTGTGATTGTTTATGTGTGCATGTTATTTGTTTTTCTATTTGTGATTTATTATGCATGCAAGCATGTTTATAGCTTTGATATTTGGTATGTGTTCATAAATATATGTATATGTTCATGGATCTATGATAATTATTGTTAGATGTGCAAATATGTTGAGACTTGCAAAAGTGTTCCAAAGAACACAAGATGAAGAGCTTATGGTTTTTACTATGAAAAGAGAACCAATATGTTCTCAACCATTTTCTAAAAGGATAACCTAATTGATCTAATTAAGTTAAAGGATTTTTCAATGATTTAATGGATGAAAAATAATTTTAAACATGATTTGTATAAAAATGGTGATTTTCGGCCAAAATAAATTTTTAATGTTTAATTGATCCAAAATTTATTTTCTAAGTGTAAACTAGTTTATTAACCTAAAATGAATTCAATTACGATGGATTTTCAAGAGTCAAATAAGTAAATGAATTTTTACTAGAAGTCTAGTATGGTAAAGAAATAAATTTTAACACTTGAAAAATACTTATCTTTGAGTTTTTAAAGTATGTTAGCAATTTTCAAAGTGTATTTTATGGTTATAATTAAATAAAAGAATTTTTAAAGGAAAACGTAGAAAATATCATGTAGTAGATTTTCTAAACAAAATGCTATCAAAATTGATTAAAAATGAGCAAGTAATGAAGAACATTTCAAAATGATATTTAGAAAGCAAAGAAGTATTTTACATAGTTAAAGAATAAAATTAACTGTAGAAGAATTTATTAAAACCGAATTTTTGAGAAAAACGTCAGAAATTATTACTTAGAGTAATTTTTGTAAAGAAAAATGGAAAATAATGTCTAAATAATATTTTTAGTTTTGGAAAGTTTAAAATTTAATTTGGAGCATCAAGAAATATTTTTTACAGTAAAAAACAGTAGAAATAGTTTACGCGTATTTAAAATGATGATTTTTAAACTACGCGATTGAAAAAATGATTTAAAAATATTACGCGATTGAAAAACGTTTGTAAAATATTTACACGACTTATGGAAACAGTAAGTTTTTACTGTCGGGCCAAAGTGGTGGACCCAGACATGTTGGGAAATAGTACTGTCAAGTGGAGACATACTATTTTTGGAAATTATTAATCCTAAGGGTATTTTTGTAATTATGGTGACAATGAGGATATTTATGATTCATGATGATACTGAGGGTATTTTTGTAATTATGGATCATTACATACATAAAGTGGTATGTAAATTTGGTTGAAATTGACAATTGACTGACGAGATGAATTACACCGTGTTGCGGGTGTGATAGGCGTAGTATGTTCATGTAGAGAACTTGGAGGCATTAGTGTGCAGTAGATTCCACATGTGGACAGTTGGTAGCTCCTCTAGGCCGTGGTAACTGAAAACACAAACTAGCGATCTCGACAAATACTATTCTTAATCAGGATCCATTGGGGATTGTCTGATACTATGCCTGGACGTACACGACGTATTTGACTGTGTATTATTCACACGACGTATTTGACTGTGTGCCATTCACACGATGTATTTGACTGTGTGCTATTTACACGACGTATTTGACTGGGTAATAGTTGGTTGAGGCAGCCTGATGTGCGGACATGTCTACCGGATCATTCTCTCTGATGTTTGTGTTTAGCTCCATAGAGTAGGAACGAGTCTGAGTACATGGCATATTTAATCTGCATCACTGTGTGAATAGTTATAATTTGATTTATGATATTTTGCATCTGTGACATTTATACTTGGTTGAGATATGATATATGTTATGCTAATATGATTTTGTTGTTTTAACTGTTATATCTGTATGTTTTGTCGTTTTCTTACTGCTATACTGGTAATGATGTAGATTGTCTCATCTCTTTGTATATATATTTTTCTGTATTATTATTTATGTTCCGTAAAGTCATTGAGGAAGTAGAAGAGGAGCAGCCGCTGGATTGTCAATATAACGAGGAGCAGCAACCGAGTGACCAGTTCGAGGAAGGCGAACCTCGAGATCATCCATATTATATGGATTGATTGCAGCATGGTATGGTGTTATCAGAGTATTTCTGTCTTCCGATGATCTTCCCGAGGAGGATTCTTTGGAGGATCAAAACTTTTAGTGTTAGACTTGGGCTAGTTTATGGTTTGCTTTAAACCAGACAGTTTGCTGTTTTTAATTAACTAGTTTGTAATATGTAAATTACTTGTACCTATTAAAAACAAAATCATATGTATAATTATGGTGTGTATGTAATAGTTTGTTTTCTTTTATGTGCTGTTTATTTTATTTTATAATATAATGTGTTTTTTTAAAAAATATTTTTACAACCTATATTATTATATATTATGAAATAATTTATAACTTGGGTAAATGTTTTATTATTATTGTTTGGAAATGTGACATCCCCAGTAGGGTGTTGCAATGTCACTTTGAACAAGTATTTGGTAACTTGAATTATGATGAATGTGCTTGGTAAAATCTGTAACATCCCAAAAATTAATAATTTCATGATAAATAGTCGTTTTATAATATTTGTGATTTTTAGGAACTTTTCTGAATTTTTCTGTGAACGCGAAATATTTTAATATTATTCATTGTTTTGGGTGCAAACTGAGCGGAGTCGGGAAAATGAGATATTTTTCCTGAGAACCTTGAGCTGTGGAAACATCGATGGGGGATCTTACTAAACCCGAGGCCAGACACGATTTGCGAGGTTACACGTTTTTTGAGAAATTTTAACTAATAAAATAATAATCACTGTGTAAATTTTATCTGTCAGATAAATTAATACTGAATTCGGTCAACTGTAATAATTGTATACTAAATAATAACATGTATTAAAAACCTTATTACATTATCCAAAATCTACTTTTGTCACATCCATTAGCTTTATTTTCAAAAGAAAGATTAATTTAATCCAAGCTTGTAAAAAGGAAGCTTCCAAGAAATTTCTTCCAACTACACATTTCTCTCTCTTCCCTCCCCATTCACTCCACGACAGACACCCTCTTTTGGGGGAGTCAAAAGTGTTTTCTCCCTTTTATCACCTCATTTCCATTTTTCTAAACACAAAACACTTAACACTTTTCTTTCTTCTCATTTTCTTCAAGCATTCTTCTCTTCTTCTCTTCTTCTCTTCTTCTTCCTTCTCCACGGTGCACACACATATTGGAGATCATCTCCATTGTTTGCTAAACAAATCACATTCCTTGTTTCCTTTCACCGTTCCAATGCCATTCTCTTTGGTGGTCATCTTTTGGTTCTTCTTCTTCCATTTTCCACCATTGAAGCTAAAGCTTGAAGCTTTTGAGGTAAAGTCTTCACCTTTCTTCCATTTTCTTCCCATTTTCATTTTTCTTGGTCACCTATGTGATCAAGAACTCATCTTTCCCTGGTTTGAATGGACATTGTGGAAGTCACTCACATTGGTGTTTTCTTGAAGGGGGAAAACGAAAATCAAGAGCAAAAAGGAGTAGCACCATTGTGTTGTCTTCATTTAGGTAAGAGGGAGATAATCCTCTTCAACCAATCTTGGTAGTAAGGAGATGTCTTGTATGTTGTTGTTGATTGAGGGATCCATGTGTGGATTTCCTTCTTCATTATGTGTTTTTCTTTCTTCTTTTCACAATGGTGTATTTGGTTTGATTTGTATGAGTCATTGTCTTCCTTTATGTGATTTTGGATGCATATTTGAGTTAAGTTGATGTTAAAAATGTTATGGATTGATTTGGTTTGAGTTTAGATGGCTTAAAGATCATTTTCTACTAGTTTATGCGTGGTAATCGATTACACAGCGCCTGTAATCGATTACCAAGCTTTTGGAGTTACAAAATTGTGATTCTGGGAATCACATAATCGATTACATCTTGTCTGTAATCGATTACGGAGATTCTGTCCAGCTGGTAATTGATTACCAGAACTGTGTAATCGATTACCAAGTCCCTGAAGTTACGAATTGTGTTTCTGGAAAGCTATGTAATCAATTACATTCAGTATATAATCGATTATAGAGGTTCTGTTGAGCTGGTAATCAATTACCAGAGCTATGTGATCGATTACCAGGATCCTAAAATGAGATTTTGAGCTGAAAATGATGAAAATATGGTTCCTTATTCCTTGTAACTCAAACATAAATCTTGAACCCTAGATTCAAGGACTTTATTTCACTTAAATGCGACAGGATTATATATCCAAACCAATGAGGGAGAAATGATTTTGAAAATGGAATTTTGGATCCATAACATGGAAATTATGGTATGTGTGGAACGATGGCCATGTATATGTATTGATATTGAGAGTTGGTTGATGCAATTATGAGTTCCTATGTGGGACCAAGTTCTTGATGAAATTATGATATGTTAATATTGAAAATGGATATATATGCCATGGTGGTATACTTTATGATGAATGCATAATTGATAAACATACATGATTGGACATTGTGTCGTCATGGATATGTGTTGTCCATTGGACATTGTTGGAAAGGCCAAGTTGTAACACCCCAAATTTCCTAAATTAATTTGATTATTCTGTCAGCGTATTTGATCGTTTTGAGTGATTTACTCCGTGTCAGGAAAATAAAAATTTTTGGGCCGGGGAAAACTTAACGTAATTTAATTTTTACCGTTAGGTAATTATTTTACATAATCTGATTTGATATTTGTGCATTTTATAATTTTTGTGATTTTATGTGTGATTTTGAAATTTTTATGGTTTATGGGCCCCACGAGGTGTATGTGGGCCCAGGTGGGTCCCACATAGTGAAAAAATTTTTTACGCATAGAAAAATTTGTACTGTTTAGACGGAGACAGGGGATCTTACTAAACCTGAATGCGGAAACAGTTTTAGAAAATTTTATTGTACTGTGTTTTGTACTGTATTTAATTATCAGATGATAAAAATACAGTAAAAATATTATTTGTAGGATACAAGAATAAATATTACACTACGTAGTCAACAAAGAGAGCTTGACTTGATTTATACCCTTGGATGAGAATACTTAGTTTGAATATTAACCATTGATTTAATCAAAGGTTAAGAAACAAACTTAATAAAGAAGCCTTGGATAATAACCATTGATTTAATTAATGGTGTGAGAATAAGCTTAGTTAGGAAGGCTTTGATATCAACCATAGATGTAATCAAAGGTGTAGAATTGGTCTTGAAAAATGACAAAGACCATTTATAACCATTGGATTTAGATTAAATCAAGGGTGGAGATTTAATCTTAAAAAGTAACAAAGACCATTTATGACCATTGGATGAAGAATTAATCAAGGGTAGAGATTTGGTCTTCTAAAATGGCAAAGACTAATTATGACCCTTGGATTTAAAATTTGAAGAAGCAATCTTGACCCTTAATTTTGGAAACACATCTAAGGGCTAGAATTTAAAGGAGAAAAATCCAATGGCCTAGATTTAGTCTTCTAAAATTAAAAATCTACATTAATCCTAACCATTGAATTAATCAATGGCTAGAAATGCTCCAAATGGTGGCTAATTATTATGGTCATTTATGAAATGCACAAGGAGAAGCATGCATGGAGGGGGATGGTTTTGGATTGTTTAGAAGACAAAGAAAAAGAGGCTTTATGACTATTATTAATTGCTTTATGTCATTGTTAAGTGGTCTTGGTCAATGTTTCATCATAATTGATCATTATTGATCAATTTGCACTCAAGGAGAATGTATTGGAGGGGAGCTACGAAATTGAGAAGCTTTAGGACATAGGAAAAAGTTTGAAGACCATTATTACCATCCTTAGTCATCATTAGACATTTTCAAGAAGCTAAGTTACCAAGTTTTCTCTCCATTTCTCTCCTTCTTGATGTTTTGGCCAAGCACTCCAAGAGCACCTTCCATCACTCAAAAATTTCATCCAACTTGATTTTCTAAACCTAAACATCATTCTAAGAACATCTCTAGTTATGAGTTTTTCCAAAATCATTCATCTTGAGCTTCAAATTCAAGCTTCAAGTTTCTATCAAAAATCAAAAATTTCATCTTTGTGCTTCAAGAGAAACCATTCGGTTATCTACTCTAAAATCACCATCCAATCTCTTTTAATTTCATCCAACCATAGATCTTGAATCTACATGATGTTCTAAGCAACTTTCATGTTGAAGATTTTTTCTAAATCATTCATCTTCATGGACTTTCTTCAAGATCAAAGTTATTGGGTTTTTGAGATGAAGTATAAGGAAACTTCATTTTCTTCTCTCTTTTTCATGATCTAAGCCATGTTTGATCCATGGTTCCTCTTAATCAAGCTTGATATGTTAATTAACTTGTGTTTTGTTTTGTATTTGAGAAGCTCTTGGTGATGAAGGACTTGGAAAAAGAAGCAAATCAAGAAGCTTTTGAGGATCTTCAGGAGGTAAGAGGGAGATCCATCTCACCAATCAAACATGGTGGTGAGAGATGGTATTTTATTTGATGGATGTGGAATCCATGTGAGGATTCATATCCATGGTCATGTAATTAATTTGTGGGTGTTTATGAGCTTTGATTAATTTTCTATGCTTGATATGCTTTGCATGATTTTATAGCTTTGATGATATGCTTGATATGCTATACATGCTTTTATGGCTTTGATGGTATGCTTATATTATTTATGATGAAATATATATGTATATGCCATGACTTGATGGTGGAAAGGAAATTGATTTTTGGCTCCAAATAGCCAAGGAAGAGCTACGGTTTTGATGCCCTTGATTAGGGTTCATGTTGAAAATTTTCAAGAACAAAAGAATTAATTTTTGAGTACTTAGAACATGGTGGATTTCGAACAAGACACCTCAAGATAGGTGTTCACAAAATTAATATTTTCTTGAATGATGAAAATGGATGTTTAGAAAAGTAAGGAAAATAAACAAAGAATTTATTTTTCAAAGAGTATATGAATATAGTTTTAGAAGGATTTTTATTGATTTATTTTGTGTAAAAAGTTTCTAAGTGTTTTACTAAACATGAGATTTAAATGAAAATAGCAATGATAATTTTAAGGATTTGCAAAGAAAGTAAAAAAAGATTTGTAAGGAAAGTAAAAATGAATTTGAACAAATGGGTTTGGTTTTTATGACCATCGGTATTTCGGTTTTGAAAATAAAGAATTTTTAATGGTTTTATTTGTGTAAAACCATATCAATTTAGGAGGAAAATATTTGATATTTCAATGGCCAAAGACTCTACGATTTTTGGAGGTTGGAATAATTTTGATTTTTATGAAACAAAGTAATTTTAAAGTGGAAACAAAATGTTTGAACAAAATGTTTTAGTATAAGGATTTTGGAAAGGAAATCAAAGTATTTTATCACTGAGAAATGAACTTTCATATGAAAATGAAAAAGAAAAGTTGCAAAGGTTTGAATCTTAATTTGTTTTGAAGAGAATTGATTTTAGAATTGATTTGGGAAAAATGGAGAATATAATGGTGTTTTGAAAATTTACTAACGTATAACTTATTTTCAAGTTTTGAAATACGTTAGAAAATGTTAAGTTTTGAAACGTTGATTTACATCAATGAAAAAGTGATTTTGTGAATTATATTTTGAAAAAGAATTTCTTGAGTAAAGAACTGTGAAAAAATATTTTCTTGAGTAAGAAAATATATTAAATGAAGTGCAAAGTTATATTATTTTGAGAAAAGTTAAAAAGAAATTTTTAAAGGTCAAGAAATATTTTCTGTAATGAAATTGTGGTGAAAAATTATTTACGTATCTTAAAAATGTGATTTTTAAGTTACGTAATATGGAAAAATATTTCTACGTGATTTTAAATACGTTAAAATATTTCTACGCGATTTGAATTACGTTTAAATATTTTACATAATCTGAATTACTATTGAAAAATCACTACGTGATGGAAAAGTGATGAATTATTGTGAAAATAGCGGAAAATCGTTATATGATTTGAAAAGTGTTTTAAATATTTTGAGAATGACGGAAAATGATTTATGTGACTTAAAAGAATGATTTTTAAGTTACACAATTTTGAAATAGTGGAAAAAAATACTATGCGATTTTGAGAAACGTATATTTTTACGCGATTAAGAAAAACGTTAAAAAATTAGTACGTGTTTTAAAAGTGCAACAGAAGAGTTGCCGTATTTTGAAAACGTAACAAAAATGTTACTGTATTGTGAAAAACGTAACAGAAGTGTCACGGTATTGTAAAAATATAACAGAAACGTTTCAGAATTTTGAAAAGGTAACATAAGTGTTACAATATTTTGAAAACGTAATATAAACATTTTGGAATTGTGAAAACGTAATAAAAACGTTTTGGAATTGTGAAAATGAAACGAAAATGTTGCGCAATTTTGTGAAAACACGACGAAAGTGTTTTATAACTATGAAAATGTGATAACATGATTTTGATGTTGAAAATATAGTATAATTTGGTACAATTTATATGCATTGAAAAGAGATGCCTGAGATTGGATTTGGTGCATTATACATGCATTGGAAAAAAATATGCGTTGAGGCATATGATACATTGAATAAATGAAATTGAAAAGATTTGGCCCTTTGGGGTTGGACTTGCACGGATATATTCGTGCATTGTATATGGCCCTTGTGGTTGAAGAGGGAATGAGAATTGATAGTGAGGTCTATGATGGATCTTGGGGGCGTCGAGGTGCGGCAGTCGACCAAGTGGACTGCTGGCGAGTACCCTGTGTCACTTGGCGATGCAGTCCGTTGCAACGCATTGATGATACCCGACAAGAACACGATTCTTTTCAACAACTGGAAGATTGTTTTTGGGCTAAGGCTGACAATTGACAGAGCATTCTCCTCGAAATTGTGAAAACCTCCATGGAGTTGTTTTTGAAAAACTGAGTCTTTGTGCACATGCATAATCTGACATTTATATCTGTGTGATATATTAATTGAGGAATATTGGTTATGCCAATTGTTTTGAATACTTGGATGATGATGATGATAGTTGATTAATGTTGAGTGCATTATTGGAATTTCGGTATGATATATCCGTATGATATGTTGTTTTGTATCTCTGTCTTTGTCATGTTGGTATTGGCGTAGGTGATCTCACCTCTTTGTTATGTTGTTTGTTGTTGTCTCAGACCTGTTAAAATAAAATAATAGAAGGATCGAGTTGTCTTAGACATAACGGGCGATGGATACTCTGAGATTGGTGACAACAATAAGGAGTGGACATTCAGGACTCGAAGGTGTGCAGTGTTGACATAGAAACAGATGTAGAACAGATGTCTGATGCAACAAGATGGATACACAACAGAATAAGTATGTTAAGTTTTAACGTTAGTGTTGTACCGTGCTATTAAGTAGGACCCGTCATGGGGTTTGCTACTGTTAAAAAAAAGAAGAGTCTGTTAGTTTTATATTTCTCTTTAAATTATGAGATATTAATTAGTGTCAATATTGCATAATGAATAGTTGAAATATGATTTTCAATATTACCTAATATTTTCAGTAAATTTATGTTTCAGTAAAGAAGAAATTTTAAAACCCACTTTTTATAACTCAAACCTTGTGTGAACTTCTTTACAGATTTTGAGTCGGGAGTCAGACATGTGATACCCTTGGGAGGGTGTTACACAAGTTACCTAGGAGTTTGAATAACACCTATGTGTGGGTACGAATAAACTAAGCGTAGGTGTCATATGTTGTTGACCCTAGGGGCGTCGGGGTGTGGGTGTCTCACAATAGACAGTGGTAGCTCCACTGGGGCCGTGGGATAGACCGATGCAAATACACCGACGATCCAGACTGAGACACTATCCTATATCGCGATCAACTGTTGAGGTGCCATGTATAAGTCATTGTTGCGTAAATATTTTATGAGATGAAGCACATTGTTTTTAAGGCTAACGAGATACTGGCATTACTCCTTGATCATTCACTCCGAAAATGTTTACGTCTAGCTCCATGGAGTAGAATTTTGGTACCATTTGCATTGTGAATTGTTAGTCTCATAATTCATTGAGCATGAGCATTTGTAACTATGAATCAATAATTGTTTTATTAGTGTAATAATTATTTGACTGGTTTACTGTTGATAATTCTTATTGCTGTTGAATATTGTTGCTTTTAATGTTAATTTTAATTATTACTGTGATGGGACTATTGCTTTAAATGAAATTATGATTGTTTGAATTGCCTTATTGTTCATTATCTGAGATGTTACTGTTGTCTCTATCTAAATTCTTATTTTTACTACTACTGTTGATAAATGTATATGTTGTGATGTTATTTGGGCGTCCTACGCCGTTCCATTTTCTTGCTGCCATATTGGTATTGAATGTTGGGTATCTCACCTCTTTCCTGTACCCTTGTATCTTTTGTTTTATATTTGTATTTGATAAAAGATCGTAAGGAAGGCGAAAAGGGACCACTGCCTTGCCGATTGGACTGGATCGATCCATTATTTTCGAGGTGGCATCTGGACGAGATTTCTTCGGTTACGTACGGGTGCAACTTCATGGGGGTACTGATGCCTGCTTGACGACCAAGACTCCGAGCGTCACATATATTTGGGGTTGCGACTCTGTCTGCTAGTAATACCTATCCTAGGGTTTCTACTTTTCCTTTTTGTACTTTTGTACCCATTATCTTTTATACTCAATATGTAAGTATTATATTTTGTGTTATCAGTACATTGTGTTAAGGACTAAAATATTATTTATGAAATATGTTTTCTTTCAGTGATTGTGTTTTAGAATAGTTGGATACTAATTATGCATTCATGCGGGGCTCGTATTTTCTATTTACGCATAATGGAAATAAATAATGTTTTTGAAATTACTATTTTGAGACTGTGACATGCCTGAATTTAGTGACGATGGTGCACTGACGATTGGGCCGTGGTCACTGGATCACAGGGTGTTACAACATCCGCACGTTAAATCTTAGCTATTGGTTTCATGCTTGAAAATTTTATGAAAATGTTATCTTGTTTATCCTATTTAGTTATAAATCACGACAATTAGAATAACTTTATCAATAGTAGGGATGTATTAATTTGGGTCGTTACACCTAGTGGTAACAACAGTTTGCTCTCTTATAGCATCTGCCATTGCCATAAACGCTATTGCCATATCAGGACCCTCACTAGAAGAATCCCTGCTTCCCCTAGCTCGCCTTGGTGAAACCATAGTTTCGTATACATACAGAACAATACATATTGGAATGATTAGTCTAAATATCATGTAACAGTACAACATAAGCTAAGAACATTCAAATATAAGGCAAGTCATGCAATTCTATCATATATCTCACTATAAGACGAGAAAAGCACAACATACAACAAACATTCCTAGAATAGGCCTTAGCATCATCAATCCATATCCCGGCTAAACAGGATGAACTGCTTTGATACCATAATGTAACATCCTAACTCTAGATATCATAGTATATCGATAATATACACAATTCATCAGGGTTAAGCGAGTTACTTCTATCTGATAAAACAATCATACATGTCATTATTGTAACTAGTAGTAAGTACATCACTTAAGATTAGCAATAAACATTTCAAATATACATTACTGTGTTATACAAAAATAAGAGCTTGGATATGTAATATAATATACTTATAATGAAGGATCTTTATAAAAATACAACATTATAATACAAATATTACATATTATGCCTTCAGGGCACTTCTTATACAACTTCTACATAATACTTGTCTAATATTCTCATGGGATATTCCTTCTTCATAATTTCAATTTTTCCTTTCTGCTTGTGGATGGCTTCAAAGTTCTTGGAAATAATACAGAAATACAAATATGCGGGGGTAAGAATTCAAACATTTCTCAGTAGGTATATAAAAACGTGTCAACGAAATATTTCTAACTGTTTTAGGAAAAACCCATTCTTTGTTTAAAACTATATATATATATATATATATATATATATATATATATATATATATATATATATATATATATAAATCTTGGAGAGGCCAAAACTAATCATCTCTCTTCCCGAAACAGAAACTTTTCATTAAGCAACACAAATTTCATTCATGATAAAATTTCAGGAACGGTTACCAAACAAAATCATGGTATCAAATTTATATAATGATTCAAATTCATTCTAAGATCATAACATGACATAAAAATTCAATTTCATCACCATACTCAAGTCATAATATAACATGCAAATTCAATTCCATATTTGTGCTCGTTCAGATACTCGCTTATCCCACAAAAACCCATATCTCAAGCATCACAAGGATGGGAGCCATGTCATATAGCTCGGGTTCTATATACTCATGGGAGGGAGTGCTTCCGGACCTTACACTACCACGAGTATCCTATGAGGGAATTAATACGTGAGGATTATATTGATAGTATGAGGAATTTTGTAACACCCTAATTCTAAATACTATAATATATTGTCAATGTACTCAAGTAAATAGAATGAAGCATGTCACTTATAAACTTAAACATAAGTACAACCTGTATAATAACTAACAATGCATAAATATATAGAGCCTTTGACAAAATGTAAAGAGAACAAGATAATTTTACACAACTGGCAACTTGCTCTTTACTACTAATTTACAACATATGCTTGATATATATAAAAGAACTAAAGTAAGCCACGAGGGTGTAAGTACAAAACTAGTAAACTAATTACATTAGTGATAGATATATATATATATATACAAAAACAACTATACCAAGTCTTCAATGTCTTCTTTGGCTCCTGCTTTGATCATTTACTGGATTTACCATGGAAATAAGAAATTAGGGTGAGAATTTGAAATTCTTAGTATTAAGTTTATAAAACACGACAACATAATAAATCCAGCTACTATCATTAAAAACAAGTTACATCAATAATAAATAGAAAAGTAGCGTAAGCCAAAACTTAGTCTTTTCATTTCTAAGGTAAACCGTTAATTTAATTATATAAAAAAAAATACAGATACCTACATTGCATAATACGTTTCTTATTAAAACAATTAACTTACATACTCCCAAGAGTATTGTTACCTTTATTCTTTATACTTTCATAGAGCAGTAGGGCAACTACCCGTTAACACTACCTTTAATTTCCTTTACATTTCTAAATAATAGGACAACAACCCATTAATAATACTTAACATACATAAGTAGGTTAATTCAATTATAGCTATAACCTCTTCCTCGTTAGTGTCTCATTAGTGGCTAAGTCCACTTTCAATTATCATAATGACTGTGACCAATTTAATTACTATAAGTGGTTACTACCACTTTAATTACCTTAGTGACTACTACCACTTTAATTACCTTAGTGGCTACTACCACTTTTCAAAGCTCAATTTTTATACAATAGCACATTGAAATTTTTGGTGTTAAACAAAATCAATTCTGTCATGACTACACATAATTTAAATTATAATTTCACACATTAAAGCATCCATTTTTTGGTCAAGAACAGGACAACACACTACCTTTGTTTTGAGCTATCATCCAATGCTCCATTTCAAGCTCAAAAATCACTAAATACAACCATAATTAAAGCAACATTTAGCCCTCATTTTACATCATAGTTCCAACCTTAATTTCCATCACAAAATCAAGTATAATATCATTACAATTTTTGCTTAAAACTGAAGCAGTACAGCCATGATGTTCAACTCCAAATGCCATCAATTTTAACAACAAAACCATGTCTTAATCCAACACCGATATCAATAAAAACAATAGATGAACAATTATAAGGGCATTAACACCATTATAAATTAGCCTAGCCATGAGACATACAACAAAACAATATTAATCAATTCTTACACTCTTACTCCAAAAACTCAATACATATATAATTATCTTCAATTCCTTGCTTGTTTAATCACTTAACCAAGTCCTCAAAATCAAGGAAAAAAAATAGAATCATAACTTAAATATTCACCACTCCCTTAGCCCTGTTTTGGCCATGGCTTTCACATTCCAAGGACAAAATGTTTCAATTATACAACAATACACATTCCATACTAAACAAAAATAAGGTAAGGCAGCTCCTACCGTGACATAATTTAGCCTCACATTCTAACCATTTTCTCATTAATACATCATCATATCTCAATACTAACATCAATAGAGATAGATAAGTAATTAAAACAATAAAATCCCCTCAAAACCTCAACATGCCCGTGAGCCACACTAGGGTTTACCTTGGTCTAAAATTTTAATTTTTTTTACAAATATCAACCTAATCTAACATTCAATAGAATCATAAGCACAAATGAAAGTAAAGAAACTCTAATTTTCTCACAACTTGGTCGTGACACTCCAGCCCTATAATAACATATTTTTATCACTTCCTCATCTTAAATATTGACACAAATTCAAGTAAAAATCCAATAGAAGAAAGATAACAAACTAGAGCAAAGAAATTTTCATTTTGGAAACACGGTTTGGCCAAAAGTCAAGGCCTCAACACAACCAAAAAAAGAACAACATAATTTCATTTATAACCCATGAAAGAACATAAGAAAATGAAGCAAATATCCCCTAATTAGTCCCGACCATGAGTAGAACAACAACAACTGATTTGTTGCCCAGGTACTCACAGTTCTGATTTGAACCAAAAATCACTCCATTTCTAATATTAATCAAAATTCACCATCAATTACAACCATATCAGAATAATCAAACATTCAAATCATTACCAAATCAGAGAATAAAATATGTGTTCCATTTATATTTAAAGATTAAAGTCCATCAAAACCAAACCAGAATAACCATTTCCCAAAATAATAATCAATCACATAAAGTTCTCTTCATCTATTTCAAATCCAAAAATCATAGTATTTCAATTTTTTTTTGTAAATTAAAGAATGAGTAATAAAATTGAATAAAACCAGTACGTAGTCATGGTTCCTTGCTTCTCTTTTCTTGGTTTTCCTTCTTAAGTCTTGTTCCCTTTTTCCCTTTATTTTCTTACTCTATTCTCAGTTTTTCCAGCCCACACAAAAAAAGAGATAAGGTGAGTGAAAATCAAAGAAACAAAAAGCAAAGAAAATGGTCAGAACAGACCAGACCGCGCAACAGTAAAAGCAGACGACCAAGTGAAAGGACAACGAGAATGGACGACTGAGCAAGAGCAACAGAGAGCAGACGGCTGAGTGGTGGACAGCCGAGCAGGAATGACGAGAGCTTATGCAAGACGGATGAGCAAGAGACAAATGAGGATGAGAGCAGGGAGAATATACGAGCTAGCGAGAAAGATCAAAGAGAGAGCAGACGAGTGATAAATGGGAGGGAGAGTGAAAAACTAGTGGATGAGGAGTGAAGAGAAATGGCAAAAGGATAAGATAAAATTTGGTATAGGTAAAATTAATGGAATAAAAATAAAAGAATTGGTGACAAAAGAATACAAGAGAAAATCATAAAACTTTATATCTATAAAGATATTTCTATATTCCTTTAATAAATTTTTCAACCCTCTTTCATGATATGAAAAATTCAAGAATTTCATTTATGTTCCAAATATAACTTTTTTCACACCTTTACCAATCACTAAACTTTACTATTCATCTCTAGGTTAAATTAAACCTTATGGAATTGAATTAAGAAGCTTTCAGGTGTTATTCTAACCTATTCTGACTCTCCAATTAATTATTCATTCTCAATTTGACAATTGTTCATAATCTTATAATTTTTTAAATTATTTTAAGTTATTTATCACTTTCAGTGTTATAAATTTACACTCAACTCAACTCGTATCATTATCACAATTATCGTGCAACTTTCACCAATTTTATTAAGCTACTATAACTCTAATCAGGACTAGATTAAGATTATTAGGTTGGGCAGAATGTCATAAATTTATCCAAGAACACAAGATCTCCCTTCCTCACAAGAGGTCGTCTCCATGGTTTTAATGGAATTTTGAATACCCTACTCTCATACAAGATGATCTCCGAAATCCACTATACTAAGTGAAACATAGTTCACATAAAACAAAAGATACTAAGTGGGAAAACATGGACTATTACCTTCCCTTTCAAGGATAATTGTCCAATTCTCGTATTCAATTCACATTCAAATTATAGGAACATATCCAATACAAAGATTAGCTCAACTAGAATAATCTAGGAGCAATACCAATAGGCTTCATCATTACATTTCTCAAATTCTCAACAAATTCACAATTCTCAACAAGTGTACCATTTCAAATTCATTTGATACATAATCAATTATCAAATAATTTTTATGCAAACACAATTCACTCATTTATACAATAAATACAACATGGAGACTACCATATCTCCTTTAACTCTTAATTTGGCCTATATGGCCTTTACAAGTACCAAAGCTTCTCCATTAATTCTTAGTAGTTCAAGTATGCATGATCATGCATAACTGATCATATACAAATTATATACACAACAATTCGAGTATGCATGGTCAAGAACATTACACGGTTAAGCCTAGCTTTTTTTGATCAATTTATAGTTTTCTTAGTTAACCATTCTCCATTCATCATCATATCTGATAAACCATATAGAAAATTAGAAAGTTCACAGTAAAACACAAGGGTTTTACATGATTACATCAATTAGAAGGTGCTGCCCTATTTTGGCCATAACCTAAACCTTCCATTACACAAGCAATTTCTCAAGTTTTTATTCAAACATTCAATAAAAAATAAGAATTAGAGAAGTGTAGAATTTAAACCATAAAACAACAAGAGTTCCTTCTTATTTTTCTTAGCTGGCCAAGTCTCCAACACAAAGAATTCATAACTTCAATAGTCAATGTCACAACATATCAAATTTTCCATCACAAATTCATTCCAAAAATTAATGGAATAAAAGAAACCATTCAAAACAATCAAATATCCATTAAAACTCTATTTGACCACGACATTTAGTAGCCTTATAAGTCACAAAGTTGATTTAAATATCATGAATAAGGAAGAACAAGATGAAGGTAAAAGACCCCTACCTTGTTTCTTCTAGTTCATTAACTTTGGTCTTCTCTTTTCTTTACTTCTTCCTTCTTTTTCTCTATTTTTTCTTTGTTGTCTTCACCTCTGTCTTCACCTCTGTTTTCTACCTTATATGGGGCTATTCAACCATGAAAAGATAATGGAAGAAAGAATGAGAGAAACAAGATTAAATGGTAATGAAGATGGAAGGAAAAAGAGTGGAAGATGAAGTGTTGAGAATAGTAACCATGAGAGAGTTTTCTTGGTTCTGTTTTTGTCCAAATTTTACGCAGAGAAGATGGAGATGAAAGTGTAGAGAATTCAAGAATACTATAGAAAGATGAGTGGCGGTGGATTGCCTAAAAGGTAACTCAAAAATTTATGCTAGAACTTTTGAATCTGTTACGCACAATATAATCTTTCAAAGTTGAGTTTTCAAGTTACCATAAGCCTTATAAAAAATTTTAGGATTCAACTTAGTCCTCAGATTAATTTTTTTCGCAATTTTTCATATACTTCTATTCGTTAAATAAGTTGTACTACTTTTTCAAATTAAATTAAACCTGTAAAATAGGTAAATATGTCTGCCTTAAAATATTTTTCATGTCAAAATATTCTCCATATTCTACTTATTATCCTCAAGAAATTTCATAATTTTTTGAGTTACTTAACTATACTAACTATTTTTTAGCAGTATCCTTAAAAACACCATATTAACTCAGTTCAGATTAACTCAGTTGACTCTCCAAAATTTTTTACAACTCTTATCAATTATTTATAGCTAGGAAATAAATTTTTCATATTTATTTTGATCATATCAACTGATTCAGCAGATACCTTATTTATTCTCTTGTATTTAGTGTTATAGAATTATGCTCAAACTAGTTCAAAAAATTATCCGAATTAACAGATACTTCTTACCAGTAGTACTAAGCTTCTATAATTTTGATTATAGTCATTATGTTAGGGAGGATGTTATAATTATAGTAAGCCTTTATGGAAGAAGGACACATATTTATACAATATTAGCCTCAAAAGGGCAAATTGTATTAAATAACATCTTTGTACATCACAAAACAAATATAAACATAATACATGCTTTGCCAAAAAGAAACTACCTATCTAGTCCATTTGTCTATTCTACTTTCCCTTAAAAGGGTCTTGACCTGGATTTACATGAAAACACGACGGGGTGAGAATTCATAATTCTCAGTAATAGTATTCCATAACCAATCACTTATAACATATAAACACAATCTTAATAAATAAGAAGTAAGATATGTTTTAAAAGCTCTTCCATGACTCATCTTCAGTAACTAAAGGAGCCAAGCTAAGTAAATATTCATGGATCAATAAACGAACCAAGCTAAACTCATTTCTATGACCCATCAAAGGAAACCAAGCTAAGTAAACTTCTATGGTCCAACGAAAGAAACCAAGCTTATTTTATTTCCATGGCTCATTAAAGAACCAAGCTCATTTAATAACCATGGCTCAATAAGGAACCAAGCTAACTTTACTATCATGGCACAACTAGGAACCAAGCTATTATTCTCCCATAGATCATTAAAATAAAAATCTTGGGAAATTATGGAGTTGGAGCCTAGGCGCCACTCATCCACGCCTAGGCATAGGCATGGCAGGGTAGCACCCTATTTTTCTTAGCCTTTGGCACCTAGACGCAGAACACTAATGCTTAAGCGCCATATTCTTTGCCTCACCAGTACCAAAACATGATCAATTGGTGCTTAGGTGCAGAAAACTGGCGCCTAGGCGCCATGCTCATAGCCTATTGCTATACTAATTTTGATTAGTGGGCGCCTAGGCGCCAGAACACCAGAAACTAATTTTCCTGTTCCATTAGTTCTCAAACCAATTTCCAACACTCAATCGTAGGTTCTAAAGGGTTTTCATACACAATTATGGTCTTTAATCATATAGGAAGCCTCATGCAAACTCTCAACTCCTCAAAACATGGATTCGTGTTCAAGCTTACATCAATGAAATACCTATTTCTTAACTTTTAACTCAAGCATACAAATGAGTGTTTCTAAACTCACAAACAATAACCTTGCATAGATTAGGCTAAAATCAAATCAACCTCAACCATTGAAGGCACTAGCGAAGCAAAAAAAACAACATAAGTCTCTCAATACCATTTTTCATCCAACAAGATACCAACGTATAAAAGATGGAGATTGGGTGAGATTGTCTTGTAAAGTTCAAGCACTCCTACCTTAACTAGTCTAGATGATCTTCAAACCTTTGATTTGCCTTTGGTCCTCCTCTTTCCTTCCTCTTCTTCCTCCTGCTTCCTTTCTTCTTCTTTCCTTATTTTCTTTTCTTTTCTTTTTCTCTGTTTTTCCTACTAGTTCAATGTCAAAATGAGAGAGTGAAAGAATCAAAAGTCAAAGATGAGAGAGGGAGAGAGACGGTTGAGAAACAAAAGAAAGATAGAATCAACTTAGATATTTTGCTAGAACTTTATATATGTTAAGAACACTTTTATTTTACAAAAATCAAGTTTCCTAACTTCCATAAGCATTATAGAAAATCCTAAGATTCATCTCAACCCTAGTTTCATCATTTCCATTAGTTTCCAAATATTAGTCAAGTCAATCTGGTATTAAAACACTCACTCAGTGTACTAAAAAATACCATACTAACTCAACTTATCCTTAAACTTTAACTATATCACATTTCATACATTTGTGACATAGAAATAAATTCTCCATATTTATTTCTTTTAACTAAGCAATTTATGCCATTATCTGAGTTATTTTAAGCTACTTTCCAGATTCAGTGTTGTAGGAAAGTGCCTAATCTAACTTAGAATGCCACAAAACTAATCAGGCATGTCATGCAAGTATTATAATACCTTTGTAACCATATACAAGTATAACATGTCAAAGAGGATGTTACAAAGTCCCCTACAAGTGACTTAACACACACTAAAAAGCATATATGAAGGATCCCAACAAGTAGGTAACTCCAATTCATCAAAATAAAAATCCTGAAAAGTTCTGGAGTTGGCGCCTAGGCACCACTTGCCCATGCCTAGGCGTGGACATGGTACAAACTCTGCCCTATTTTGCTCTGCCTCTAGCGCTTAGGCTGTTGGGAATTGTGAATACATCACGCAATGGAATAACATAAATTCCCACCAAGGATCCATGCAAAAAAGGCCATAATCCGAGTTTTAAAAAGTTTACCTCTTGAAGCATGATAAAATCAGGCGATGTGAATCACCAACACCGTAACAACGACGATGTCTCTGCTGTATCCATATGAACAGATTCACAAACGTCCAACATCCACAAAAGAAGTCCCACGTCTCTCACACAGTGCTAGCTACGAAGAGAAAAGAAGATAAACCTGTCACTCTCTCACTCACTATTTTTGTCAAGTGCGGCTAGGGTTTGTAATGCGTGCCTTGACAGCCCCTTAGCAATGTTATTTATAATAGTTGCTGCATTATGCGAATGAGAACAACAGTAGGTAAGCTGTGCAACCCTAGACTCATCTGTTATGAGTCCGGCCCACAATTGAATCCCAATCCAACTTAGATTCTAATTGCTCCAATTTAGTCTACTCTATGTGTGTGACCATACAGGTTCTCATGATGTTGGTAGTAATATTAAAATCCCATTTTAATATTACAAGTAGTTAGTGGTATCTAGCAACATATCACTGCTACCCAAGTAATGAGAATATCAATGATTTGACATAATCTTTTCGTGATCAATGTTACCGTGTAGTTTAGTCGCTTTGTCCAGATATCTAGACTGAACACAAGGCATGGAACGTGTCACCCTTGTATAGTTCAATCTTTTATTTCTTGATACTCAAGTAGACTTAATAATAACAAATGAGATTAATATCACATATTGACTCATTTGAGCATGACCATGCATTTCGTAGTCTTACTCAATCAAGAGGCCCGAAGATATCACTCCTGTTATGTAGGAGAGACAAATCTCATTTAGGTCACTCACATCCCTCTACATGATTCGTGGTATGTCCAATAACTAACTTTATAATCACCTTGTTACAGATGACATTTAATGGCATTAAAACATATAACTCCTTATGTAGGAATCGTAGTGATTTCAGGTCAAAGGACCACATACGCCATTATCATTATGAGAATCGATTATGAAACTCACGTAATGTAACACCCCAAAATTTCAAGTTCTTCAGTAATATATGATTTTATACTTTTTATGATTTTTGTGAATTGTTTGATTTATGTTGATTATTTTATTATTATTTTTGGACTGTCTGTGTGTTTTCAGCAGGACTGAAAAAATAAAAATTTTTCGTGGCTGAAAAATTTTGGACTGTTAATACGGGGTCGGGGGAGCTTACTAAACCCAAATTTGGGAACAATTTTTGAAATTTTAATTTCTAAGATTTTATCTGATAAATAAAATCGGGGTACGTTATATTATCCATTGCACAATAAAAATGCAGTAGCTATTGTCCAATGGATAATAACTACTAGAAAATATCTTGATGAATGGTTATTCATAAGCTTAAATATCTTAGAGCTAATCATGATAAATTATGACAAGCTTTATGTTAGCACCAATAAGAAACAAGCTTGTTTAGCAAGTTTGTGAAAGTCAAGTTTAGTGGCTTTGAGTTAAGTGAAGAACCAATAGGAAGTTAGCTTGCTAGCTAAGTTTGGAGGCTTTGAAGAGAACTTGGACCCTCCTAGCTTCACAAAGCTCACGGCCAAGCTCATTTAGGGAGCAAAAAATCTACACTTAGTTTATCTGTTCATCTTTCTATTATTCTCTCAAGAAACCAAGAAAACTACACACCAAAAATCTCTCTCACCTTTCTCTTCCATAGCTCATAGCCAAGAGGCCAATATACACTTCCAAACTCCTATAATTCAATCTAACCTCATATCTTTAATGTACAAGTCATTCTAAGACACTTTTGTGTTGAAACCATAACCTACTTCATCCATTTACTATCTTGTTCTTCAAGCTCAAGTTTGAAGCTCTTCAGGTGAAGTTCTTTAATCTTCATGTTTCTATCCATTTTAAAGTTCTAGACCATGACTTGGATCCATGGTCATCTTAGTTAAGCCTTAGATGTTAATACTTGTGTGTTTATTTTGTTTCAAGAGCAACTTGGTGGTGGTAAAAAATAACCCTAAAGGAGACCTACAAGAAGCTTTTGGAGCATCATCTAAGGTAAGAGGGAGATTAACATCATCAACCACTCATGGTGGTGAGGAAACAAAATTTGTGGGTGAAAAATCTATAGGATTTATTCACTTGCTTGTATGCATTTAATGTTTTGTATTTGGTTGCTTTGTATGCTTTTAGTGTTTTGATAGTATGCATGATATTTGCCATAGTAGAAATTGATGGTTGGTATATGTTGCATGATGTTGAATCATGTGGAAGGAGGATAATTTTTGGCTCCAAAGGCCAAAATGGCTCACGGCCAGTAAGCAAAAATTAGGATAACCAACGCAAAAATCGTGTTGTTAATGGTGGACTTAATTGATTTTGTAACTTAGACATGAATTAGAGTCGTACAAATTAAAGAAAGAAGTGAACCAGATTTTATTATTGAAAAGGAATTGGTTTTTGAATCATAAGAAAAGAAATGATTTTTTAAAGATGATGTGAAATTTTGAGTAGTTCATTTAAGAGTGTTTAGTGAAGGTAAATGGAAAAAGAAAATAAACAAAGATTTTATTATTACTTAACAAACAATTTGCAATAATGTGTAAAATAAAGTTAGGAAGTAAATTGGAAACTCAAAATATTTCACTTAAATGAATTTTTAGTAAAATAAAAGAAAAACGTTTTATTAAATTAATATAATGTAGATTTTGGAAATAATGGTAGAAATTATTTTTCTAAAGGAGTTTAGCAAGAAAAATATTGGAAATAAGATTAAATTTTATATTAAATTTGAAGTGTTTCAAAATTAAGTGCACAAAGTCAGAAAAATGTTTACGCGATTGAAAAATGGTACACAAAGTCACATACCCTTGAATTTCAATTGCATCAAACTCATAAACTTCACAAATCCCAAAACATCATTGGAAATCAATCAAAAACAAACTTTTTTTTAAAAAAAAAGTTGGAAAAATAAAACAAAAATAGAAAACAAAAATTTAAACAGAAAATAGAATGTAAACTCCTCCCCCACACTTAAATTCTACATTGTCCTTAATGTATAGCTCAAAAACAAATAATCATCAATTAATTCAGGACAAGTAAAATAAAAAGAAAGAGAGAAGAAACATCCTTATCAAATGAGGAGGCCGCCACTGTTTGAAACATCATGAGAACAGTCACCAGGGTCCCATCTTTTGAAGTGTAATGACCAAGTTAAACTTGAAGTAGCATGAGAGCTTTCACTGTTGGGGTCCCATTGGTTCTCTTTAATTTCTTTGGAATTCACTAAAGCGCTATCACCAGGATCCCAAGCTTTCTTATGCCCCCTCGAAATTTGTAGCAATCTCTCCTCTTGTTCATCAAGGAGGTTCTTGGTCACGAACATAGAAAGTTGTTTATCATCCACTGAGTATGCATACTTCCAATGTTCGGATAACAACTTCAACTCCATCTCCCTTTGTGTCTTAGATTCTGCAACTATGTCATGAACATTATTGATAGATCCTTCAATATTATTAGCTGCTGCATGAACAGAATCACCGGCTTTTAAGTATGCAAAAATCTCAGCACAAATAGCACAAGTCATATCACCATCACAATCAGTACATGCATTGCTAAGGATAGAATCATTGAAACTAATAAGATCAGGAATTTCAACACACAATTCATCATAAGTTTCCTCAATTAACTCAACAAGTAAATCAATATGAAAAACAAAATTCTCCTCCATGGGATGCTTTATAGCATCAAAAATATTAAATTGAACAATTAAGTCTCCAAACTCCATGGATAGAGTTCCTGCATGTACATCTATTTTGGTCCTCACTGTTTTGAGGAATGGCCTCCCTAGAATGAGTGGAGCCTTGTTGGATGGGGACTCCCCTTCCATCTCCAGAACATAGAAATCTGTAGGACAGATTAGCTCATTAACCTTCACCAACACATCTTCAATCAACCTAGCTGGATGCGCAGTGCTCCTATTAGCCAATTGAATCACTACACTTGTAGAGTGCAAAGGGCCAACTCCACGAGAGTTAAAAATAGACATAGGCATTACATTAATAGAAGCACCTAAATCTAGTATGGCATGCTCAAATTTATATAACACATAAAATGGTAAAAGTCCTTGGATCTTTGCATTTCTAAGGCATAAGTTGAATGAAGGCTAAAACATTTTGGTTCATATTAATTCTCTCATCACCCTTCAGCCACCTCCTCTGGGTGCATACTTCCTTAAGAAACTTAGCATATTTTGGGATTTGCTTAATTGCATCCAGCAAAGGAATATTGACTTCCACTTTCCTAAAAGTCTCAAGAACATCTCTATCCTTTTCACCCTCATCTTTCTTGCTCTTAACCAGCCGACTAGGGAATGGAGCCTTAGTGATATGCCTAGGATGTAGTTCAAGAGTACTTACCTTGGGGACCTTGGAATGTTGCCCTTCTTCATTTATCTCCTTAGGCTCTTGCTCTTTCTCTTTAGTGGCTTGTGGGAGAGATAGAAGTTCATCTAAACTCTTCCTACTTCACAATGTGATAGCACTCACATTTTCCCTCAGATTCACCTCTGGTTGTGAGGGAAGTCTCCCAGAAAGTTGGCTCTGAACCTTGTTGATCTCTACGGCCAATTGCCCCACTTGGTTCTACAAGTTATGAATGGTGGCCCTTGTCTCTTGTTGAAATTGAATATTATTAGTGGCTATTTGCTTCAACAACTCCTCTAGTGAAAGCTCAGGTTGCCTAGGAGCTTGAACTTGTTGTTGCCTCAGAGGGAAAGGTGCTTACCTCTACTAAAATCCTGGAGGTCTATAGGCTGGAGGTTGATTCTGGGGCTGCTTTCCATAGCTCAAGTTGGGATGATCCCTCCACCCCGGATTATATGTGTTGGAGTAGGGGTTGTAGTTGTTGGAAGATCCAGAATATCCCCCTACTTCCTTTACTTCCGCATTTGTGTCCTCTTGCAGAGTGGGACATATGTCAGTGGGATGTCCTGGAGAGTAACAAATCCCACAAGCATTCACCGCTGCTTTTCCATTGTCCATTAACTGCTGAACCATGGCAGTCAAGTGGGTTATTTGTTGCTGTAAACTAGCCGTTTCTACCTCTTTTACTGCTCTCACTCCAGTGTCATTCCTAGTGAAGAATTATTGAGTGTTAGCGGCCATCTTGGAGATTAAATTCTAGGCCTCTTGAGGAGTTTTATCAACTAAAGCTCCTCCACTAGCAGCATCAATCATGTTGCGATCCATAACTAGCAAACCCTCATAGAAGTATTGAATCAAAAGTTATTCACTAATTTGATGTTGAGGGCAACTAGCACATAGCCTCTTAAACCGCTCCCAGTAATCATGAAGTGATTCCCCATGCCTTTGCTGGATGCCACAGATTTCTTTTCAGATGCGGCCTTTGAGGTAGGGAAATATCTATCTAGGAAAGCTCGAGCCATATCCTGCCATGTTTGGATGGATCTGGGTGGCAAGTAGTATAGCCACTCCTTTGCAGAATCTTTCAAAGAGAATGGGAATGCCCTTAGCTTGACTTGATCCATTGGAATTCTTGTAGGTTTCATGCTAGAGAACACCACATGGATCTCCTTCAAGTGCTTGTTGGGGTCCTTTCCGGCTAATCCATTGAAAGATGGTAAAAGGTAGATTAGACTAGACTTCAACTCAAAAGCCCCTTCAGTTTCTAGAATTTCTATACAAAGAGACTGTTGGTCTAAATCTGGAGCACCCAACGCTCTTAAGGTATTCTCTGCCATCACCACTTCTTGAGATGTTTCAGAAAATGTCTCAGAACTGGATAAATCTATATGGAGGGCAACTTCGACGTCAACAAGTGTGAATTGAAGAGGAAACTATGAGCTGACTTGTTCAAAGTAACGCCTTAAATTTCTCAATTGTTCGTTCACTTCGTCACTGGATATGAACACCTGCAAAACGGTTAGAAAGAAAAACTTAAAGTATTAAAAACAAAACAAAAACAGAGTGAAAAATAAGAAACAAATTAATAGCGCAATTGAAAAATTAGTTCTCTGGCAACGGTGCCAAAATTTGCTGTGGTGTGGATTGTGATTAAAATTTAGAATGAAAATCAGTTGTCAAGTTCCACAAAAAATAAAAACCTTGCAACCAGTTGTAGTTAGTAAGGATCGATCCACAGAGAACTAATTCAATTAACACTATAAATTGAATCCTAATTTTAAACTCTAAAAAATAGTAAATAATAAAAAGGGGGTTTTGTTTGTTAAAACTAAAAATATAAATTGAATCTAAACAAAAACAGTAAATACGATTTGGAAAATCAATTAAAAGACAATGGTTAAGAGATGGAATCCACCACTAGATTTATATGATTATGCTATCCCACTTATCCTTTATATCAACATGATCAATTATGTTTTTATGTGATTGTGAAATTAATTTCCTGTTTTCCTAAAGTTTTGGTTAATTTAGCAACTGCTCAAATCAATCCCTAATCAATAGTTATTTGTAAAGCAACCGCTCTTACACCTACCTATTAATTGCATTAAGATTTAGAAAACTAATCACATTAAGATCCAATCACACACCGAGATTAAATTACTTAGATCATATGCGTCACTAGTCCTACCACCGCAACAACACATAACAATCCTAGTTTTACCACTTTCGAAATTAACAAAGAGTATAAAAACCTTTATACCAAATTAAGAACATAAACATATGAATAAAAACACAATTGTATTGATATAAAGAAATATGCAACAATCATATAATCAAAACTAAGGTTTCATCTTCCCTTAACAATATAAGAAAACTAGCCCCACATGAGAAATTTAAAACCAAAAGAATAATAAAAGAAAAACATTGTCCAGAATAAAATAAGAAAAGAAAACTAAAAATCAAACTAGTTTCCAAGGAATAAGATTGATCAATCTCTGATTGCTCAAACCTAAGTCCCAATCTTTGATCGAATCTCCCTCGCCTTTGTTCTTTGCCTTCTCCTCAGTCCCTTGATGGCTCCCTAGTCCAGACCCCCTTTTAGGACCTTAGGTAACCCTATTTATAACTTTGGATACCTAGTGCATCATTAGAATTCGTATATGCTTTTCTGATGCGACTACACGGGCCATGTCGCTTGACACGACCTACCCCGTGTCAGGTTTTGGTAACACAAATTCAAGTAAAGTGCAAGTTAGAGAGAAACACGGCCTACCCCGTGTCATATGACACGGGCCGTGTTGTCAAGTGAGCTCAAAACTGGATCCTTTTGTGAAGACAGAGATGTACACGGCCTAACCCGTGTCAGATGACACGGGCCATGTTGTTGGTCAGGTCTATGTTAAAATTCCAGAGAAGGGCACGACCCACCCCGTGTTAGATGACACGGGCCGTGTCACTCACTTTCTTCAAATTCAACCTTCTTTCTTTGCTTCTAGGGGTGATATTGATCTCTTAAAAAACACAATGCAATTATGAGTGCTTATAAACATACTTAAGTATAGTTTCACTATAAAAATTTGATTAAACATCATATCTATAAACTTAACTAAAAGTTAACAATTAAGCACACATGAAGTCCAATTAGATAAAACATAAGACACTCAAGATATGGAAATAATCGACAGATCAAACACCTTTGTATTGGTACCAAGACAGAGAGAATTTGGCTTTAGGCCCTGAGCTTGAGCAACAAATGACGGAAAAAGTTAAAATGATTTAGGAAAAGATGCGAACAACTCAGAGTCGACAAAAAAGCTATGTTAGTAAGAGAAGAAAACCTCTTGAGTTTGAGGAAGGAGAATATGTGTTTTTGAGAGTTACACCCAAGACTGGGGTTGGACGGGTTATTAAATCCAAAAAACTCACTCCCAAATTCATTGGACCTTATCAAATTCTTTGTCGGATATGTCCAATAGCATACCAAATAGCTTTACTGCCTTTTCTTCCTAACCTTCACAATGTCTTTCATGTGTCGCAATTGCAAAAGTATGTTCTTGATGCAACCCATGTCATTGAACTAGATACAGTACAATTGAAAAAGAATTTGACCTATGAAACACTTCCTGTCATGATCAAAGATAGGAGGGTGAAACAACTTAGAGGAAAAGAGATTTCATTAATGAAAGTGATCTGTAATGATGTAAAAAGAGATGCAACATGGGATTAGAGGACAAGATGAATGAGCAGTATCTGCGTTTGTCCTAAGATGTAATAAATTTCGAGAATGAAATTCTTTTTAGAGGGGGAGAGTTGTAACACCCTGAAATTTTGAGTTCTTCAATAATATATGATTTTATACTTTTTATGATTTTTGTGAATTATTTGATTTATTTTGATTATTTTATTATTATTTTTGGACTGTTTGTGCATTTTTGGGACCGAAAAAAATAAAATTTTTTGAGAGTGAAAAATTTTGGATAGTTAATACGGGGTCGAGGGAACTTACTAAAACCGAATCTGGAAACAATTTTTGAAATTTTACTTTTCTAAGATTTTATCTGACAAATAAAATCTGAGTACATTCTATTATCCATTGGATGATAAAAATGCAGTAGCTATTGTCCATTGGATAATAACTACCAAAAAATATCTTGATGGATGGTTATCCATAAGTCTAAATATCTTAGAACTGATCATGATAAATTATGACATGCTTTATGTTAGCACCTATAAGAAACAAGCTTGTTTAGCAAGTTTGTGAAAGTCAAGTTTAGTGGCTCTGACTTAAGTGAACAGCCAATAGGAAGTTAGCTTGCTAGCTAAGTCAGGAGGCTTTGAAACAAACTTGGACCCTTCTAGCTTCATGAAGCTCACAGCCAAGCTCATTTAGGGAGCTTAAAATCTACACTTAGTTCATCTTTTCATCTTTCTATTATTCTCTCATGAAACCAAGAAAACTAGACACCAAAAATCTCTCTCACCTTTCTCTTCCATAACTCATGGCCAAGAGGCCAATATACACTTCCAAACTCCTATAATTCAATCTAACCTTATATCCTTAATCTAAAAGTCATTCTAAGACACTTTTGTGTTGAAACCATAACGTAGTTCATCCATTTGCTATCTTGTTCTTCAAGCTCAAGTTTGAAGCTCTTAAGGTGAAGTTCTTTAATCTTCATGTTTCTATCTGTTTTAAAGTTCTAGACCATGACTTGGATCCATGGTCACCTTAGTTAAGCCTTAGATGTTAATACTTGTGTGTTTATTTTGTTTCAAGAGCAACTTGGTGGTGGTGAAAAACAACCCTAAAGGAGACCTACAAGAAGCTTTTGGAGCATTATCTAAGGTAAGAGGGAGATTAACCTCATCAACCACTCATGGTGGTGAGGAAACAAAATTTATGGGTGAAAAATTCATAAGGGTTTATTCACTTGTTTGTATGCATTTAATGTTTTGTATGTAGTTGCTTTGTATGCTTTTAGCACTTTGATAGTATGCATGATATTTGACATAGTAGAAATTGATGATTAGTATATATTGTATGATGTTGAATCATGTGGAAGAAGGATAATTTTTGGCTCCAAAGCCAACATGGCTCACAGCCAGTAAGCAAAAATTAGGGAAACCAAGGCAAAAATCATGTTGTTAATGGTGGACTTAATTGATTTTGTAACTTAGACATGAATTAGGATTGTACATATTAAAGAAATAAGTGAACCAAATTTTATTATTGAAAAGGAATTGGTTTTTGAATCATAAGAAAAAAAATGATTTTTTAGAGATGATGTGAAATTTTGAGTAGTTCATTTAAGAGTGTTTAGTGAAGGTAAATGGAAAAAGAAAATAAACAAATATTTTATAATTACTTAACAAGCAATTTTCGACAATAATGTGTAAAATAAAGTTAGGAAGTAAATTGGAAACTCAAAATATTTCACTTAAATGAATTTTTAGTAAAATAAAAGAAAAAGGTTTTATTAAATTAATATAATGTAGATTTTGGTAATAATGTTAGAAATTATTTTTCTAAAGGAGTTTAACAAGAAAAATATTGGAAATAAGATTAAATTTTATATTAAATTTGAAGTGTTTCAAAATTAAGTACAGAAAGTCAGAAAAATGTTTACGCGATTGAAAAATGGTATTAAAACCTTACGCGTTTCAAGAATAATGATTTTTGAGTTACGCAATTTTGAAAACGTTTAAAATTTTTTACGCGATTGAGAAAATGTTAGAAAATGTTTATGCGATTTGAAAACATAACAAAAATGTTATGCAATTGTGAAAACACGATAAAAATGCTACATGATTGAGAGGAACAACAGTGTGCTGTCGGGCCAACATATTTGACTCGGATATGTTAGTATATAGTTTTTGGCCAATAATTGGTTGTTTGTGTGAAAACCATATCTTTGACATTTTATCTATGTATTGAATCATTATTCATGTATTGAAAGTCGTAAAGACTAGGTTTGTTAAGGCTGTATGCCTAGGAGTTGAATTACACCTAAGTGCGGGTGCGAATTGCGTAGTGTGGGTCACTTGTTGATCTTGGGGGCGTCAAGGCGTGAGTATCCTATAAGTGAACATTTGGTAGCTCCACTGGGTCATGGTGACTCAGCATCGCATCGACGATCTTGACCAGACACTATTCTATTCCTGATCTTGTGAAGAATGTCTTGTATAAGCCATAAGGCGTACGCTATATTTGTGATAGCACTTTGTTGAGGATAACGATATATGAACATGTCTCCTAGATTATTCTCTCCGAAAGTTTGTGTTTAGCTTCATGGAGTATGAACTTGTCCATCTTGTATGTGCATAATCAATTGATTTATTGTTATGTTATATATTTGTTAACTATTTTGTTAGTTGATAGAATGTATATACTTGTTATCTATAATATCCCAAAATTTGTTTATTTTATTATAAATAGTCATTTTATAATATTTGTGATTTTTGTGAATTTTTCTGAGAACGTGAAATATTTTAATATTATTCCTCATTTTACGTGCACACTGAGCGGAGCCGGGGAAATGAAATATTTTCCCCGAGAACCTTGAACCATGGAAACGTTGACGGGGGATCTTACTTAACCTGACACTAGACACGGTTTATGAGGTTTTACGTTTTTTGAGATTTTTAGTTGATAAATAAAAATCGCTGTGTATTTTATTATCTGTTAGACAATTAACATTGATTTCTGTCAACTGTAACAATTGTCCATTGGATAATGACTTGTAATAGAAATCCTATCACCCTATCCAAAAATTTACTTTATGTCACATCTATTCACTTTATTTCAAAAAGAAAGATATTTTAATCAAAGCTTCTCAAGGAAGCTTTGACCAAAAATGACCAAATTACCCAAACTTATATGAGAAGCCAAATCTTTCCCTCCCTTTGTCCCTTGTGAGCCTCGGCCTTGATGGCCCAAAGGAGGCAAAATTTGCCTTTCCACATATCATCTTCCCATTTCTAATTTCAAACCACCAAAAAGCTTTTACTCTCTTCTCTCTCCACACTTTCTTCATCTTCCATTTTCTCTATTCTTCTTCCTCCTTTCCTCTTCACTACGGTAGCAGCCCTCCATGTGGCCATCTCCATTTGTTTGCTTCACTACTATCATTTCTAGATTCTTCTTCTCATCCTAAACCTTTCCTCTTTGGTGATCATCTCTCAAATCCATCATTTTCATCACTTTTCTTCTAGAACAAAGCTTGAAGCTTTTGAGGTAGACTTTTGATTCCTTACTTTCTCTTCTTCTTTTTCGTTTCTATGGTCATTATCATGGCCATGGATCTTTTCTTTTTAAGCCATTGGTGTTGATTCCTTGAGTTTGATTTCCTAGGATTTTGGTGAGCTCTTGGCCGAATCTCACAAGCACCATCAAGGAGTGATTTTTTGTATTCTTCCCTTAGGTAAGAGGGAGATCTACTCACTTCAACCTTTATTGGTAGTGAGGGAACCTTTGTATGTTGTTGATGGAGGAATCCTCAATGGATTACTCTCTTTGTATGCTTATTTTTCATGTTATGTGCTTATTTGATTTATATGAAAAAGTTAGTTATTTTGAATGCCTTGATGATGTTGGATTGCTTGATTTTGGTGTATGGAAAAATGTAGGGTTTCCTACCCATTTAGGGGAGGTCATGACCTTGGAGAAAATTTTGGGGGTTTGAGTTTAATCTTTTTTGTGGGAATTGAAACTTAGGTGATTAGGTATTAAAGGATTTGATGCATGTAATGGAAAAATTGGGTTTTCATACTCTTAGGAGGCTTATGGCCTCTAGGGAGTTTTTGGGGTCTAAGTTGTGCTTTTGTGCAACCTTGTGATTTAAGCAATTTAGTGTTATGAAATCAATAATGCAATAAAAGAAAAATGTTTGCATCTTATTTTTGAGAGGCCACGGCCTCAAGGGTCTATTTGACCTAGACTTGTGTAATTAATCAAGACTTAGGTAATTAGGGATTATGAATTCATAAAATAGAAATGTGGTTTGTGTTGAACTTTATAAATGTGTTTTGTTCTTGAGAATTTGATAATATACTATTATGGGTCCATGAATAAGAATTGTTAATGTTTGGACTGGCCAAATTGTGGCGTAATTGTGTGAAGTATATGATTGTTAATATACATGACATGCATTGGGTCATCATGCATTTGTGAAAGTCCGTTGGACTCTATTGTTAAGGCTGTGTACACCTAGGGGATTGAATCACACCTTAGTGTGGGTGCAAATAGACTAGTGTAGGTCACATGATTGACCTTGGGGGCGTCGGGGTGCGGGTGTCTCACAATAAACAGTGGTAGCTCTACTGGGGCCATGGGATAGACTGATGAAAACACACTTTCCTATATCGTGATCTTGTTGAGAATACCGTGTATAAGCCATGTTGCACAAAAGATTATTTTTCTGATAAGCACTTTATTTTTAGGCTGACGAGATACTGACATGACTCCCTGATCATTCTCTCTGAATGTTTATGTCTAGTTCTATGGAGTAGGATTTTGGTAGCTTATGCATTATGCATTGCCTGTCTCATATTTCTTCTAGCATAAGTGTCTATAACTATTAAAGTATCTCTTTTAATGTTATAATAATTATCTGACTGATGAACTGCTTACTTCCTAAGACATTATTGTGGTTTCCCTTTTATTGCTTATTTTTATTATTACTGCTGATATATATATATATATATATTGTGATGTTATGTGGGCGTCTTATGCTGTTCTGTTTTCTTACTGCCGTATTGGTATTGAATGTTGGGTGTCTTGCCTCTTTCCTGTATCCCTGTATTTCTATTTTATTTATGTGCTACTAAGAAGACGTCTGTGAGGAAGGAGAAGTACTCGAGTTCCCCGGTTTCTGGCCTAACTACGACGAGTGCTTGTTCAAAGATGTCGTCTCATCCGCGTGGATTTCTGGGATATGTGAGGATGACTTTCCATGGAGGTCCTGATTGTTGGCATATCAACTTGCGCACGGACTGTTGTATTTATCATGGGGACTTGACGGTGTCGCTAGCTTAGGGTCGCTATGACCCACCTATTTTTAACTTCACTACTTTTGTTCATCTAGAGTTTTACCTACCCGTCCGTGATTTGTGGGATGATCTCTATTACACCCCACAAGAGGATTCATTCCTATCTACTGCACAAGCCTCTGCTCGTAATTCGGTCACTCCGATGATGATTTCATCTGACAAGGAAGACCCAGAGGAGGATCCTGCCACAGTTCCTTCTCGTCAGTCTTAGGGGACTGGTACTGTCGGTGGCTACTGATGGTTATCTGTATATCTTTTTGGGAAGCCTGATGTTTTGTTATTTTGATGGGTTGTATATTTGTAAACATCTTGGGGTGGGTAAAGCTTTTGCTTTTTGTATACTTGATGATGTAATTAAATAGGCTTAATGCAAATATATATAGTAATATGTGGATGTATGGTTTTCTTTCATGCCGATTTTTATTGTAACTATATTCTATTATTCTCTCACTACAACAAAACAATAATAAAATATTCATTACCCAATTACTATACATTTACGATTGAAGATGCTTATTTATATATTAAATTATCCGGGTCTTACTTTATGATTTATTATTTTCTGCACTTCATTTTTGGTGTGACATTCCCTCTTCTTCTAGAAAAAGAGGCATTACATTATCTCTGTATTTGTATGACATTACTGTCATTTCTATTTCTATATTATTGTGTTGGTATTGATGTAGGGGTTCTCACCTCTTTACTGTGTTGCTTTGTTTTATGTTTATGTTTGGTAAAGATGGTGGGAAAAACAAGGAAGAATCGCTTCCATTTTGTCCATTTTGTTTGCATGTCGATTTTTCTGAGAATTGATGATGGCATCAAGACCTGGTTTTCTTGGCTATGTTAGTGTGCAGTTCCACAGAGGCACGAATGCCTGGCGGGTCGACTTAGAGATAGAGCGTCTTATATATATTGGGGAGGTAACCCTATTTGGGAGCATGACTTTCCATGGGGTTACTACTTTTTCCTTTACTACTTTTGTACATTTAGAGTAATGCATGCTTATCAGAGATTTGTGGGGTGATCGTTTCTATACCTCTAGAGAGGATAGTGTGGTGTCATCTTCTAGGACACCTGTTCGTAGAGCTTCGCAACACCCAGGGGTTTTATCATCTGAGGAGTCAGAGGAAGATCTAGCTGAGGATTCTTCTCATTAGGTCTTTTATGTTGAAATAGTTTATCTTATGTTAAAAAGTTCTGTATATATGTCTTTTGAGAACAAATCTTATGTATATTGATGTAAATTATAGAGTGAGTATAACTTATGTTTTTATTATTCTATTGAATTATATTATCTGCAAAAGAAGTTTTAGAAATCGTATATACATTATTAGTTATTTTATAACTTGGTTTTAAATTTGGTAAGTTTAAAGTAAAAAATGTAATGCCCTAAGGAGGGTGTTACACGTAATGATCCACGTAGTGTTCTCATGGCAGGTCTGTCCAATACATCATTACTCTAATATGTATCCATGTGAAGACTTGATATCTCATATTCATGACCCGTGAGATGTGGCCATTAGTCTACGCACATACTAGTCTCAATGTATTTTTGCCGTCCTAATTAATAATAATTCTTGACTATGGACATTTAAGAACAACGTTTTGTTTCTATCCAATAAGATCTCATGATCAAGTCATCCACTTGATGTCCTATGGCATAAAACCTACTATTCTAAGGACTTTATTATGTTTATCATAAATAACACATAATAAATGAAATGCCTCATATATTAAATAAATAGCAGAATACAATGTATATAAGACAGTCAAAATAAATTGGCCTCTAGGGTATACACCAACAATCTCCCACTTGCACTAGGGCCAATCAGGCATATGTCTAATGCCTAAGATCTAATGTGACCCTCATGCTTTTGCTGTGCAAGAGGCTTCGTTAGTGGATTTGCGATGTTATCATCTGTTGGTACTCTACATATCTTCATATCTCCTCTATCGATGATCTCTCAGATGAGATGGAAGTGCCTAAGTATATGTTTAGATCACTGGTGAGATTTGGGATCCTTAGCTTATGAAATGGCTCCATTATTATCACAATAGAGGTCTACTGGGTCCACAATGCTAGGAACTACACCAAGCTCGGTAATGAACTTCTTGATCTAAACGGCCTCCTTTGCTGCATTTGAGGCAGCAATATACTCAGCCTCTATGGTAGAATTGACGAATGCCTCCTACTTTGAACTCTTCCAGCTTATAGCCCCACCATTCAGGCAATAAACAAAACCCGATTGTGATCTGGAGTCATCCTTATCGGTTTGGAAGTAGGCATCAGTGTAACCCTTTACAACTAGCTCTTCCTCGACTTCATATACCAAGAACGAATCCTTAGTTCTTCCCAAGTATTTAAGGATGTTCTTGACAACAGTCCAGTGACTCTCACCGGGATGAGAGTGGTACCTACTCGTCATACTCAAAGCATACGAGATGTCTGGTCGAGTACATAACATGGCATACATGAAAGATCCAATTGCAGATGCATATGGAATCTTGCTCATGTGATCCCTCTCGTCCTGGGTGGAAGGAGATTGAGCCTTAGATAGGCTTACACTATGTGACATAGGCAAGAGTCCTTTCTTGGATTCATACATGTTAAATCGTCTTAACACTTTGTCTATGTATGTACTCTGACTTAGGCCAAGTAATCTCTGTGATCTATCTCTATAGATCCTAAAACCTAATACATAGGTGGCTTCACCTAAGTCCTTCATAGAAAAGTACTTCCCTAACCAAATCTTTATAGACTGTAGGGTAAGGATGTCATTTTCAATTAGTAGTATGTCATCTATATACAACACTAGAAAGACAATTGTGCTCCCACTAACCTTCTTGTAGACACAAGATTCTTTTTCATTCTTGATGAAATCAAACTGTTTGATTGTATCATCAAAACGAAGATTCTAGCTTCTAGAAGCTTGCTTCAATCCATAAATAGATCGTTATAACTTGCTCACCTTTCCAACATCTTGTGGAGTGGCAAAACCCTTAGGTTGTGTCATGTACATATCCTTGAGAAGATTTCCATTAAGGAAAATAGTTTTGACATCCATTTTCTAGATTCATAATCATGGTATGTTGCAATAGCAAGCAAGATCTGAACGGATTTAAGCATTGCAACTGGGGAAAAAGTCTCATCATAGTCTACACCATGAATTTACTTGAAACCTTTAGCCACCAATCACACCATAAAGGTATGCACATTACTATCCATGTCAGTTTTCTTTTTAAAAAACCCATTTGCACCCAATGGGTTTTACCCCTTCAAGTGAATCAACTAAGGTCCATACTTGGTTGGCATACATAGATTCCATTTCAGATCTCATGGTCTCAAGCCATTTCTCAGATTCTAGGCCAATAATGGCTTCTTGGTAAGTCACAGGCTCATCTTGATCCATAAGCAATACGTCACCTTGTTGAGTCATGAGAAATCTATATCTCTCTGCTTGATGATGTATCTTGTTAGATCTATGCGGGTCTTGTGCTACTAGAGCAGACTGTGGTTCCTCAATGACTTGTGGAGGCTGCTCTATTTCCACCATCGGTCCACTGCTACTCCATGAGGCTTGAATTTTTTCAAGTTCTATTTTTCTCTCACTAGTTCCTTTGGAGATAAACTCCTTTTCTAGGAACACAATAGTCCGTGCGACAAACACTTTGCCCTTAGTAGGACCATAGAAATAGTATCCCTTGGTTTCCTTAGGATACCCCACAAAGAAGCATTCATCTTATTTGGGTTCAATCTTTTCGAAAATTTATCGTTTCATGTAAGCTTCACAACCCCAAATCTTCATGAAAGACATAATGGGTCGTCTCCCAGTCTATATCTCATATTGTGTCTTTTGAACCATCTTGGATGGAACACAGTTAAGTGTAAAAGTTGTTGTTAATAAAGCGTGTCCCCAAAAAGGAGCTTGGAAGGTCTGCATGACTCATCATGGATCCAACCATGTCCAACAAGGTCCAATTTCTCCTTTCAGAAACACCATTCCATTGTGGTATTCCAGGAGGAGTGAGTTTAGATATTATCCCATACTCTTTCATTTGATCATTAAACTATTGGCTTAAGTATTCACCACCTCGATTTGATCGAAAGACTTTAATACTCTTGCCAAGTTGGTTTTGTACTTCATTCTTGAATTCCTTGAACTTTTCAAAGGATTCTGATTTGTGTTCCATGAGAAACACAAACCCATATCTACTGAAATCATCAGTAAATGTAATGAAGTATTGAAAACCATCTCTAGCTAGTGTGTTTAGGGGTCCACATACATCACTATGTGTAAGGCCCAAAAGATAACTAGCCTTTTCACTTTGTCCAGTGAATGGGGCCTTAGTCATCTTCCCCAATAAACAAGACTCGTATATCTCATATGATTCAAAATCAAATGAGTCCAAGAATCCATCTTTATAGAGTTTGGAAATGCGTTTCTCATTTATATAGCCCCAAACGACAATGCCAGCGATAAGTTGGGTTCATATTATTTGATTTAAACTTCTTCATATTTATGTTATAAATGGGCATTTCAAGATCAAGGACATAAAGTCCATTACTCAGTTGTGCTTTACCATAGAAAATATCATTCAAATGAATAGAACAACTTTTGTTCTTTATTATAAAAGTTAAACCTTTCTCATCCAAATAAGAAACAGAAATGATATTCCTACTCATAGCAAGCACAAAATAACAATTATCCAATTCAATTACAAGTCAGTGAGCAAAGATAATAAATAAGTCTCTACAGCTAAAGCAATAACTTTTGCTCCATTTCCAACTCGTAGGTCGACTTCGCCCTTAGCCAATGGTCACTGTTCTTTAGATCATGCACATTTACATAAATGTGAGACCCACATCCAGTATCTAATACCCAAGATGCAGAAGTAGACAAATTGACTTCTATAACAAAAATACCTGAAGTGGAATTCTCACTTCCCTTCTTCTTCTTATGCTCTTCTAGGAATCTGGTGTAACACACTACTGGGGATGTCACATTTACGATAAATATAATAAACCTTTACCCAAGTTATAAAACATTTCTTAATACTTAATAATAAAAGTTGTGAAAATTTTGTTTTTGTACATTATATTATTAATAAAATAAACAGAACATGAAATAAAACAAAACTAGTAAATACACACCATAATCTACATATGATTTTATCTTTAAAGATACGAATGTTTACATACACAACCTATTTAATAAAGCAGTAAACTGTTTGGTTTAAAGCAAACCATAAACTAGCCCAAGTACCAAACTAAAAGTTTTGATCCTCCGAAAGATCCTCCTCTGGGAGATCATCGAAGATAGAAACCCTGGTGTCGATCAATCCAAATGATATAGATGATCTAGAGGCTTGCCTTCCTCGAACTGGTTGCTCGAATGCTGCTCCTCCTCGTCCTGACACTCCAGAGGCTGCTCCTCTTCTTCTTCCTTAAAATCTTTATGGAACATAAATAATAATACAGAAAATGTACACAAAAAGGTGAGACAATCTACATCATTACCAGCATGGAAGTACAAAAAACGACAATACATACATATATAACAATTGATACAATAATTCATATTATCACATCATACATAATATCTCAAAATCAAACATAAATAATCAGATTACGATTCAGACCACATATACAAATGTACACAGACTCATTCCTACTCCATGGAGTTAAACACAATATCAGAGAGAATGATTCAAAAAATATGTCTGTAGCTCTGGCTGCCCTTGCCAAAATTACACTGTCAATACATCGTGTAAATAGTAAACAGTCAAAGCATCGTGCACAATAGGCATTGTACCAGACAGTCTCTACTAGATCTTGATTAAGAATAGTGCTTGTTGAGATCGCTAGTGCGTTACTCGTTACCACGGCCCAGAGGAGCTACCAACTATCCACATGTAGAATTTTCCGCACACTAACGCCTCCAAGTTCACTCAATGAACTGCACTATGCCTATCACACCCACACTATGACGTAATTCATCTCATCAGCCAAATTGTCAATTCCAACCAAATTGACACATTCCACAATGCATGTGTATGAACCAAAATACTCAAATAACAATGTTATCATTATTTTTCATAATAGTATGCCACCATTTGGCAGTAACATTTTTCAATATGTTCAGGTCCACCATGTAACACCCCAAATTTCCTAAATAGTTGACAGTAATTTTGACAATTAACAGGATTCTACTATTTAGTGATTTCTATGTACTGTAAAATTATTTTGAGTATTCCGTCAGCGTATTTGATCGTTTTGAGTGATTTACTCCGTGTCAAGAAAGTTATAATTTTCGGGCTGGGGAAAATCTTTATGTATTTATTTCTCTTGATTGTTAATTATTTTTAACAATCTGATTTGATTTTCATATGTTTTCTAATATTTGTGACTTTTGTGGATGATTATAAATTTTTATGGTTATCTAGTTGTTTTTGGGCTGTTTGTGGGCCCTAGTGGTCTTAGGTGGGCCCGGGGTGAGTCCCAAAACATGAAAATTTTTTTACGTATAAAAAAATTTGTACTGTTGAGACGGAGACAGGGGATCTTACTAAACCTGAATCTGGAAACAGTTTTTGAAAATTTCTTGTACTGTGTTTTGTACTGTATTTAATTATTGGGCGATAAAAATACAGTAAATATATTCTTTCGTGGGGTTTTTAGCAGATAAAAATAGAAATTCTACTGCTTAAATCAACAATAGTAGTTATGACAACTTTTGACCGACCAATAGGAAACAAGTTTAATTCTTTTGATGGACCAATAGGAAGCAAGTCTAATATTGGAGACTTTGATATCAACCGTCGATTTAATCAACGATGTAGGATTAGTCTAATAAAATGGCTATGACCATTTATAACCGTTGGATTTAGATTTAAATCAAGGGTGGAGATTTGATCTTATAAAAGTGGCTAGGATCATTTGTGACCATTGGATTTGGATTTAATCAACGGTGGAGATGGATCATTTATAACCATTGGATTTGGATTTAATCAAAGGTGGAGATTTGGTCTTCTAAAATGGCTACGACAAATTATGACCCTTGGATTAAAAGTAAGAAGGAGTAATCTTGACCCTTCATTTTGGAGATGCATCTAATGGCTAGGATTTCAAGGAGAAAGATCTAATGGCCTAGATTAAGTCTTCTAATCAAAAGTCTACCTAAATCCTAACCATTGATCTAATCAATGGCTTAAATGGCTCTAAATGGTGGCTAGAAAAGATGACAACTTATTGAATGTATAATGCATGGGGCGGACGGTTTTGTGCTTGTTTTAGGAGTTAAAGGAAAGTTTGAAGACCATTATTAGTGGTCTTGGTCAATTATGCATCATTATTGATCATTTTGCACTCAAGGAGAATGCATGAAGAGGGGGGGGGTTTGTGCTTGTCTAGGAGCTAAAGCAAAGTTGAAGACCATTATTAGTTGTCTTGGTCACTTATTGATCATTCTTGATCATTTCCTTCAAGCAAGCTCTTAGAAAAATTTCTCTCCTTCTCCTCCAAGCTAGCTCATGGCCATGACCCTCAAATCTACCCTCCATCACTCAAAAATTTTATTCAACCTAGTTTCTTGAATCCTTACCTTATTCTAAGAACATCTCTAGTTATGAGTTTTCACAAAATCCTTCATCTTGAGCTTCAAATCCAAGCTTCAAGTTTCTATCATAAAGGGTAAAGTTCTTATCTCTTCACCCAAACTTCAAGTTTTAATTTTCTAAGCCATGCTTGAATCATGCTTTACCTATTCTTTCACTTGTTATTGATTTTAAGATTTGTTTATGATTTTTAGGAATTTTTCCATGGAGCTCTACGAAATTGGTGGAAGGAAAACTAAGTGTTTTCACTTCATTCTTTATCTTAACCAAGTCTAAGAAGCTTTCTTTCACAAAAATCAAAAACTCTAACCTTGTTCTTCAAGAGGAACCATTCGGCCATTCACCCAAAATCACCATCCAATCTCTTTTAATTTCATCTAACCATAGATCTTGAATCTACATGATTTTCTAAGCAACTTTCATGTTGGAGACTTTCTCTAAATCATTTATCTTCAACCTTGTTCTTCAAGCTAAAGATTGAAGCTTTATTGGTGAAGCTTATTAATCTTCACTTTTCTTTTAATTTTTAAGGTTCTAAGCCATGTTTGATCCATGGTTTATCTTGTTTAAGCTTAATTTACTAATAAATATATGTTTTGTTTTGTATTTGAGAAGCCCTTGGTGGTGAAGGACTTGGAGAAAGAAGCAAAACAAGGAGCTTTTAAGGATCTTCAAGAGGTAAGAGGGAGATTCATCTCACCAACCAAGTATGGTGGTGAGAGATGGTTTGTGTATTTGATGGATGGTGAATCCATGTGAGGATTCATATCCATGGTCATGTAATAATTTATGTATGTTTATGTGCTTTGATTATTTGCCTATGCTTGATATGATTTGCATGATTTATTGCTTTGATTATGGCATGCTTGTGATATATATTTGAATATGTATGTGTATGCCATGATTTGATGATGGAAAGGAAATTGATTTTTGTTTTCAAAGACCAAGAGAATTTCGGCCATGACACCTCAAAATAGGTGTTCATAAATTAATATTTTCATGAATGATAAAATTAAATGATTAGAAAAGCAAGGAAAATAAACAAAGGGTTTGTTTTTAAAGTATAAGTGTTCACGATTTTTGGAAGGATGTTTTTGAATCAAAAGATTCTAAGTATTTTATTAATCATGAGTTTTAAATGAAAAGAGCAATGAGTTATTAATTTTAAGGATTTGCAAAGAAAGTGAAAAATGAAAATGAACAAATGATTTGATTTTAAAGACCATGAGTCTCACGGTTTTGTTAAGGAATTTTTAATGGTTTTGTTTATGTAAAACCATATTCACTTAGAAGGAGAAATATTTGATGGTTTAAATAATCAAGTACCATGGTTTTGAAGGCTTATGAATGCCTTGATTTTATGAAACAAAGTGATTTTCAAGTGGAAATATAATTGATTTGGTATAAGAAATTTGGAAAGGGAATCAGAGTGTTTTATCACTTGAGAAAATGGAATTTTTTTTATATATGAATGAAAAAGAGAGGTTGAAAGTATTTGAACCTCAATTTATTTTGAAGAGAATTGATTTTAGAATTTATTTGAGAAAAGTGGAGAATATAATAGTGATTTGATATTTTCTAACGTGTAACTTATCCTTTGGGTTTTGGAGAGCGTTAGTAATTTTTAAAGTTAGAAACATTGATTTAATTCAATGAAATGATGATTTTATGGAATAAATTATGAAAAGGATTTTCTTGAGTAAGAAAATGTGGAAAATAATGTGAGTAGTCATATTATTTTGAGAAAGGTTGAAATGGAATTTTGAAGGTTGAGAAATATTTTTCGTAATGGAATTATGGTGAAAAATGATTTACGTAACTTAAAAACGTGATTTTTAAGCTACGCGATTTGAAAAATGTTTAAATATTTGCACGCGATTTGAAAAACATTGAAATATTTCTATGCAATTTGGAAAGCATTTAAATATTTTTACACATTTGAGATATTGTTGAAAAATCGCTACGCGATTTAAAAATGGTGGAATATTTTTACGTAATTGAGAAAACATTGAAAAATCACTACGTGATTTGAAAATGCAATGGAAATGTTGTAAACTTTTGAAGACGTAACAGAAATGTTGCACGATTGTGAAAACACGACAAAAGTATTTTGTGATTATGAAAAAGCGATAATATGATTTCGTTGTCGAAAATACAGTATAATTACTATTAGGCCAGTGTGTGGACCCTGATTATGAGATAAAGAAATTAAACTGAGAATGGGCCAATGTGTGGACCCTGAATATGAAAGTGTGAATTTTGCCTATGATTGACATTGGTGCATTGAACATGCATTGGAAATGAGGAATTTTGCCTGTGATTGGCATTGGTGTAGTGAACATGCATTGGAAAGATATGCATTGAGGCATATGATGATTTTGAATTGAACAAAAATTGATAGCTGATGCTATTGGGACCCTTGTGGTTGAAGAGGGAATGTGAATTGATATTGAGGTCTATGATGGATCTTAGGGTGTGTTGACGAGCGCCGAACTCAGTCAAAATTATAACCAAAGTTATTACCTAAACTTGTAGTATAGTGAACAACACCGGATCGTCTCCTCAAGGATCGTAGATGCAATTTGATCAAATCAAGTGAAAGTTAGAAAAAGGGGGGTTTTGATGGTTCAAGGATCGTAGTGACAGGATTTAAAGAGAAATAACAATTAAAAGAACAGTCAATTCAGAAATCTATCCGAGATTGGGTGGATTCAATCATAGACCTTTCAACAAACACATGAAATACATTTGAATGGTTAACTTGGATCTAACCAAGATCTCTGCATCAGATCCAGAATTCATACTAGACAATCGTCCAGAATTCAATTGACAAATGATAAACACAAATCTGCAATCGCACCATTCATGTAAATATATGTCAATTTAAGCACCGAATTCAATTAACCTAGGCACAAATCAGTAACCTAACCTCTTCAATTATGTGATTAGTTCAGATCAATCAGTTCTAAATTTCATCACAATACTTAATCTTAAACCAAGATCAAATCAGATCAAACATAAACAGAATCACCATTCATGCATTCAAGATCAAGAGAACAGAAGAAGAAGAGAAGAGGAATTCAAATATAAATCAAATACATTACATAACCAAGGTCTCAAGAATCCAAGCCACAATCTCTTCAAGAGTCCCGAATTGACTAGAAGTGACTTAGCTCTCCATTACAATGAAGGAAAAATATACAAGAACTATGAAAAGCTATCTCTAACACCAAGTGTGTGTTGTGTTTAGAGCTCTCCACATGCTTCCTTTTATAGAGGATTCAGAGTAGTAGTAGATGGGTAGATGAGATTAGTAGGTGGAATTAGTAGGTGAGCTTGGTAGGTGAGATTGGTAGGTGAGCTTGGTACGTGAGATTGGTAGGTGAGCTTGGTAGGTGAGCTTCCTTGTCTCCGAAAGTATTCATTGCTGAACTCATTGATTTCGTCATTTCTAAGCCAAGTGGTCTTCATGAAAGTTCTAGGAAATTGTCTAAGCTTTCCAATGGCTCTGGAAGCACCCAAAAATTCGTCCTACAGCCCAAGATATGACCCAATTACTACAGACTGTTCAGGACCAGTTTTAGCACCTCTGTTTTGACTTTCAGACCCAATATCTCCATCAAGGAGCCCGAATCAAGTTTTGTGTTTGTCATGAAAGTTGTACATATGGGTCTTAACTTTCAGATTACAAATTTTAAGCCCATTCTATAAACTCAAACTCGAATTATGTTCTGGTTACTACACACTGTTCGGGTTCCAGTCACATATCCCGTATTCTGATTTCCATGCCCAATTAGCTCCACTAGATGTCTGAAATTGACTTTGAGCTCTTCATCAAAGTTGTAGAGCACTCTCTTATCTTTCCTACAAGGTAAAATTCATAATTATCAGACATTTAGAACTCAAGATATGGCCAAAATACAGAAATAGTGTAAGACCCAAATAATGCTGAAAAAATCAATTAAGTCCGATTCGAGTTCAAACTTACAAAACATAATCAAATTCAATCAATTAAGTACATGAAGAGTGTAAATGACTAATAATGAGGGTTTATTAATGTATAAAATATATGATTATCATGCGTCAAGGCACGGCGATCGACCAGTGGATATCTATCTATGGGCTACAGCTGGACCATATGCCACTTGGCGATGCAGTCCGTTGCAACGCATTGACGATACCCGACAAGAACACGATTCTTTTCGAAAGCTAGACATTTGTCTATGGGCTAAGGCTGGGCATTGTCTGTGGGCTAATCTAGAAGATTGTCTTTTGGCTAAGGCTGACAATTAATAGAGCATTCTTCTTGAAATTGTGAAAACCTCCATGGAGTAGGACATTGAGTCTACATGCATAACATATGCATAAATCTGAGTATCTATATCTTCATGATATAATAATTGAGGAATATTGGATGATGATGATGATAATCATGTTGATGACATTATTGTGATTATTGTGTGATGATAATAATGTTGATGGTAAGATGATGATAGTTGATTAATGTTGAGTGCATTATTAGAATTATGGTATGATATATCTGTATGATATGCTGGTTGTATTATCTCTATGCTACCATGTTGGTATTGGCGTAGGTGATCTCACATCTTTGTTATATTGTGTTGTTGTACTTGTATTGGTAAAAATTATATAATAGATGGAACAAGTTGTCTTAGACATACGGGTGATAAATACTCTGAGATCGGAGACAACATCAGAGAATGACCATTCTAGATTCAATAGCGTGCAGTGTTGACAAAGAACAGATGTCTGATGCATCAAGATGGATATAAGAAGAAATAAGTGTGTTAAGTTTTCTCGTTAGTGTTGTACCATGCTATTAAGTAGGACCCGTGATGGGTTTGCTACTGTTAAAAAAAAGAATCTGTTAGTTTTATATTTCTCTTTAAATTGTTAAATATTAGTTAGTGTCAATATTATATATTAGTAATACTTATGGATTTCAGTAAGTTTATATTTATGTAATAAGAAATTTTAAAACTCACCCTTTTATAACTCAAACCTTTTATGAAATCATTTTTAGATTAGGAGTTGGTAGTCAGAAATGTGATGTCCTAAGGAGGGTGTTACACACCACTTTAACCTGACAGTAAACTACTATTTCTCTCAGTTGAATAAATATTTTATTACATTTTTATAATCGCGTCACCTCTTTCCAACGTTTTTAAGTTGTGTAAATGTTTTTTGACCTTTTTCTAAAATCGCATAGTATTTTTAAATCATTTTCTTAATTGCGTAACATTTTTAAATTATTTTCTCAATTGTGTAGTTTAAAAATCATTATTTTAAATACGCGTAAGGTATTTCTAATATTTTTCAGCTACGAAAAAATATTTCTTTACGTTCTAAATAGTATTTTGAGCTTTTCTCCATTATATATTTATTTTTAATTTTATTGACAACATTTCGTCTAGAAAATCTATTAAGTGGTATTTTCTACATTTTCTTTTAAAATTGACCTCTCCTAGTCATAACTAATATTTACACCTCGAAACTTGCTAACGCACTTCAAAACCCAAAGGGTGAGATATACGTCAGTATTTTTCAAGTGTTCAATTTATTTCTCATCCATACTTAATTTCTCTAATTAAGTTTCTAAAATAACTTCATTCATTTTATTCTCGAAAATTCATTCAAATTGAGTTCTCTTTAATTTAATTACATAGTCCATACTTAGAAAATAATTTTAGATTAAAGGTATTAAAAAAAATATGTTAGTTGAAATTCACTATATCATCCATAAATCATCTTTAACTTATTTACTACTATCCAAGTCCATTTAAAAATTATTGATCCAATTAAATTAATTAATCCTTGCTTTAGAAAATAGTTGAGAACATTTTGGTTCTCTTGGTGTTGATTAAACCGTGAGCTTTATGTATTCTTTGGAACACTCATGCAAATCCTTAACATGTTATTCACATCCTACAATAATTATCATGCACCCCTAAACACATACCAAATATATTAAAGCTATAGACATGCTTGCAAACAAAATCAATCACAAATAGGAAGAACTTTAAACAACTAAGTGAATAAATCCTTATGGATTTTTTCCCACAAACCAATCCATTTTCTCACCACCATACATGATTAATGAGATTAAATCTCCTTCTTGCCTATAAGGAAGACAAAACCTTCTTGGACTTCCTCCTAATGATTTCGTGTGGCTCCAAGAAAAATCCTAACAAGCTTAAACAATTTATAAAGTCACAAACTATGGTTGAAAAAGAAATACCATGGATCAATCATGGCTTAGAACTTCAAGAACAAGGTTAGAAACTAGAAACAAGGATTTTTACCTCGTAGGAAAGAAACTTCAAGATTGGTTTCCAAGCTTCAAATGGATGATTTTGAAGAAACTCTCAAGATGAAAGATGTTTAGAATGGTGTTTAGGTTTAGGAAATAGTGTTAGATGAAATTTTAGAATAGAGGAGGTATGGTTGTAGGGTGGTGGCCGTAGAAAAATAAAATTTCTATGGACAAAATTTTCTATCCATAGAAAAAATTTCATTTTTTCGGACCTGCCCCAGGCCCACATATAGCCCGAGAATAATATTAAAATAAAAAAAAATATAAAAATCTCACAACAATCCACAAAAATCATAAATATTATAAAACTTATGGAAATCGAATCAAATTATTAAAAATAGTTAATAATCAATAGAAAAAAATTAAAATACGTAAAGATTTTTCCCGGCTCGAAAATTTTTATTTTCCTGACTCGGAGTAAATCATACAAAACGATCAAATACAGTCATAATACTGTCAAATTAATTTTATAGCACACAAAATACATAAAACAGTACAATTAGGACAAAATCGTAATTTAGCCAAAAGTTGGGGTGTTACAACTTTCCCCCACTAACATAAATTTTGTCCTCGAAATTTATCGTACCTTAGAAAAGATGACAATTAGTCCAAGCCAAGCACTTCTGGCTTGAAACCAGTGGGTGGTGTAACACCCCAAAATTTCCGTATCTCTTAAATAGTAATTTTGACAGTTAACAGAATTTTAGTGTTTAGTCATTTCTGTGCACTGTAAAAAATTATTTTGTTTATTCCGTCAGCGTATTTGATCATTTTGAGTGATTTACTCCGTGTCAGGAAAATAAAAATTTTCGGGCCGGGAAAAACTTTACGTAATTTAATTTTTACCGTTAGGTAATTAATTTATGTAATCTGATTTGATATTTGTGCATTTTCTAATATTTGTGATTTTTGTGGATGATTATGAATTTTTTTTGACTGTATGTGGGCCCAGGTGGTCCTATGTGGGCCCAGGTGACCTTACGTGGGCCAGGTGGTCTCGAAAGCAAAAATTTTTCTACGCATAGAAAAATTTGTACTGTTTAGACGGAGACAGGGGATCTTACTAAACCCGAATCCAAAAATAGTTTTAGAAAATTTCTTGTCTTATATTTTATCGTATTTAATTATCGGATGATAAAAATACAAGAAAATATTATTTGTAGGATATAAGAATAAATATTATATCTTGCGTAGTCAACAAAGAGAGCTTGACTTGATTTATACCCTTGGATGAGAATACTTAGTTTGAATATTAACCATTGATTTAATCAAAGGTTAAGAAACAAACTTAATAAAAAGCTTGGATAATAACCATTGATTTAATCAATGGTGTGAGAATAAGCTTAGTTAGGAAGGCTTTGATATCAACCATAGATGTAATCAAAGGTGTAGAATTGATCTTGAAAAATGACAAAGACCATTTATAACCATTGGATTTAGATTAAATCAAGGGTGGAGATTTAATCTTAAAAAGTAACAAAGACCATTTATGACCATTGGATGAAGAATCAATCAATGGTGGAGATTTGGTCTTCTAAAGTAGCAAAGACTAATTAGGACCCTTGGATTTAAGGTTTGAAGGAGCAATCTTGACCATTAATTTTGGAGACACATCTAAGGGCTAGAATTTAAAGGAGAAAAATCCAATGGCCTAGATTTAGTCTTCTAAAATTAAAAATCTACCTAAATCATAACCATTGAATTAATCAATGGCTAGAATGCTTAAGATGGTGACTTGTGAAATTAGTCACACTTTGAAGAAGCTAGAGAAGGGGGGGACGGTTTTTGTAGTGAATTAAGAGTTAAAGGAGACTTTATGACCATTATTACATGTCATGGTCAATATTACATCATCCTTGATTATGATTTCTTTGTATGCATCCTTAGGAAATTTCTTGGAGGGAGGCCAAAATTATTTCATTGTATTACCAACTTTTCTTTCAATTATTTTAGTAACTTGACCATCACTCAAATAAATAAATAATTCACTCTTCACTTTCCAATTAAGGCTACGACTATGCAAAGAAAAAGGGGAGCCAATTTGATTCAATCAATTCCAATAATTCATGTTCCATTATTTATATTATACAACAAAGCAAGCTAGTCAATTATGGTGACTCTCCATTTTGTTTCTACGGCCATGCACTTCTTTTTGAAGACAAACTATCCATAATTGATTCATTTTTCTCCTACTCATCAATGGTCATGCAATGAATAATGCAAGACAATCTTTCCTATCAACTTTTCTTTCATTCTTATCAAAGAAAAACAAAAAGCTATATACATAATATTAGCTTTCTCTCCATGCACTCCACGACAACTACTAGGTAGGGGGAGTCTTGATTTCTATCTCATTTCTATCTTTATTTTCATTCTACCAAAGACTAAAAATAATTCACTTCATTCTCTCTCTTCCAAGAACAAGAAAAGAAAACTCCATTTTATTTTCCAAAGAAGGCCATTCGGCCAAAACACTCAAACCACTCTCCAAGCTCTTTTAATTTCATCCAACCTTAGATCTTGAATTTCCATGATATTCTAAGCAACTTTCATGTTGAAGACTTCTTCTAAATCATTCATCTTCAAGGAGTTTCTTCAAGATCAAAGTTATTGGGTTTTTGAGGTGAAGTATAAGGAAACTTCATTTTCTTCTCTCTTTTTCATGATCTAAGCCATGTTTGATCCATGGTTCCTCTTAATCAAGCTTAGTATACTAATTTCTATGTATTTTGTTTTGTATTTGAGAAGCTCTTGGTGATGAAGGACTTGGAAAAAGAAGCAAAACAAGAAGTTTTTAAGGATCTTCAAGAGGTAAGAGGGAGATCCATCTCACCAACCAAGCATGGTGGTGAGAGATGGTATTTTATTTGATGGATGTGGAATCCATGTGAGGATTCATATCCATGGTCATGTAATTAATTTGTGGGTGTTTATGAGCTTTGATTAATTTTCTATGCTTGATATGCTTTGCATGATTTTATAGCTTTGATGATATGCTTGATATGTTATACATGCTTTTATGGCTTTGATGGTATGCTTATATTATTTATGATGAAATATATATGTATATGCCATGACTTGATGGTGGAAAAGAAATTGATTTTTGGCTCCAATAGCTAAGGAAGAGCTACGGTTTTGATGCCCTTGATTAGGGTTCATGTTGAAAATTTTCAAGAACAAAAGAATTGATTTTTGAGTACTTAGAACATGGTGGATTTCGAACAAGACACCTCAAAATAGGTGTTCACAAATTAATATTTTCATGAAAGATAAAAATGGATGATTTGAAGAGTATGGAAAATAAATAAAGGATTTGTTTTTCAAGAGAACAAGAATATGATTTTTGGAGGAATTTTTTTTTTTTATTTTGTGTAAAAAGATCCTAAGTGTTTTTCTAAACATGAGTTTTGAATGAAACGGGTAAACGTTGATTTTAAGGATTTGCAAAGAAAGTGAAAAAGAATTTGTAAAGAAAGTAAAAATGAATTTGAACAAATGAGTTTGGTTTTTATGACCATGAATCACACGGTTTTGAAAACAAAATTTTAATGGTTTTGTTTGTGTAAAACCATATCAATTTAAAAGGAAAAATATTTGATGGTTTCAATAGTCATGTCCACATTTTTTTAAAGGCTTGTAATGTCTTGATTTTTATGAACAAAGTGATTTTTCAAAGTAAAAATGTAACTTGATTTAATACAAGGAATTTGGAAAGGGAATCAGAGTGTTTTTATCACTTGAGAGAATTTTGTAAACAAAAGACAAAGAGAGGTTGAACATGTTTGAACTTCAATTTATTTTGAAGAATTGATTTTAAAATTGATTTGGGAAAAATGGAGAATATAATGGTGTTTTGAAAATTTACTAACGTATAACTTATTTTCAAGTTTTGAAATACGTTAGAAAATGTTAAGTTTTGAAACGTTGATTTACATCAATCAAAAAGTGATTTTGTGAATTATATTTTGAAAAAAAGAATTTCTTGAGTAAAGAACTGTGGAAAAATATTTTCTTGAGTAAGAAAATATATTAAATGAAGTGTAAAGTTATATTATTTTGAGAAAAGTTAAAAAGGAATTTTTAAAGGTCAAGAAATATTTTCTGTAATGAAATTGTGGTGGAAAATTATTTACGTATCTTAAAAATGTGATTTTTAAGTTACGTAATATGGAAAAATATTTCTACGCGATTTTAAATACGTTAAAATATTTCTACGCGATTTGAATTACGTTTAAATATTTTACGTAATCTGAATTACTATTGAAAAATCACTACGTGATGGAAAAGTGATGAATTATTTTTACGTGATTGTGAAAATAGCAAAAAATCGTTATATGATTTGAAAAGTGTTTTAGATATTTTAAGAATGATAGAAAATGATTTATGTGACGTAAAAGAATGATTTTTAAGTTACGCGATTTTGAAACAGTGGAAAAATACTATGCGATTTGAGAAACGTATGTTTTTACGCGATTGAGAAAAATGTTGAAAAATTAGTACGTGTTTTAAAAGTGCAACAGAAGAGTTGCGGTATTTTGAAAACATAATGTAAAATATCTTGTATTGTGAAAACGTAATGAAGTGTCACGGTATTGTGAAAATATAATGTAAACGCGTTTCAGAATTTTGAAAACGTAACATAAGTGTTACGATATTTTGAAAACGTAATATAAACATTTTGGAATTGTGAAAACGTAACAGAAACGTTTTGGAATTGTGAAAATGAAATGGAAATATTACGCAATTTTGAAAACACGACGAAAGTGTTTTATAACTATGAAAATATGATAACATGATTTCGCTGTTGTAAATACAGTATGATTACTGTGGAACCAGTGTATAAACATTGTATGAGAAAATGACGTGTTTTGCCTGTGATTGGCATTTGGTGCATTATACATGCATTGGAAAAATATGCGTTGAGGCATATGATTGAACAAATGAAATTGGAAAAGATTTGGCCCTTTGGGGTTGGACTTGCACGGATATACTCGTGCATTGTATATGGCCCTTGTGGTCAAAGAGGGAATGAGAATTGATAGTGAGGTCTATGATGGATCTTGGGGGCGTCAAGGCGCGGCGGTCGACCAGTGGACAGCTGGCGAGTACCCTATGCCACTTGGCGATGCAGTCCGTTGCAACGCATTGACGATACCCGACAAGAACACGATTCTTTTCAACAACTGGAAGATTGTCTTTGGGCTAAGGCTGACAATTGACAGAGCATTCTCCTCGAAATTGTGAAAACCTCCATGGAGTTGTTTTTGAAAAACTGAGTTTTTGTGCACATGCATAATCTGACATTTATATCTGTGTGATATATTAATTGAGGAATATTGGCTATGACAAATGTTTTGAATACTTGGATGATAATTAGACAATGTTGAGGGTATTATCGTAATTGTTGTTTATGATAATTGAACTGATAAATGATTGGATGATGATAGTTGATTAATGTTGATGACATGATATATTTGTATGATATGCTGTTTGTGTTATCTCTGTGCTACCATGTTGGTATTGGCGTAGGTGATCTCACCTCTTTGTTATGTTGTTTTGTTGTGTCTGTACTGTTAAAATAAAATAATAGAAGGATCAAGTTGTCTTAGACATAATAGGCGATGGATACTCTAAGATTGGTGACAACAATAAGGAGTGGACATTTAGGACTCAAAAGTGTGCAGTGTTGATAAAGAATAGAATGTAGAACAGATGTCTGGTGCAACAAGATGGATACACAACAGAATAAGTATGATAAGTTTTAACGTTAGTGTTGTACCATGCTATTAAGTAGGACCCGTCATAGGGTTTGCTACTGTTAAAAAAAAAAGAGTCTGTTAGTTTTATATTTCTATTTAAATTGTGAAATGTTAATTGGTGTCAATATTGTATATTAATCAGTTTAAATATAGTTTTAGTAATACTTATGAATTTCAGTAAGTTTATGTTTCAGTAAAGAAAGAAATTTTAAAACTCATCTTTTTATAACTCAAACCTTGTGTGAACTTCTTTACAGATTTTGAGTCGGGAGTCAGACATGTGATATCCTAGGGAGGGTGTTACAGGTGGAGTGGCTAAGGAAGGTACGTTCTTCATTGTAGTTATGCCGAACATTGGAAGAGGAATTGTGCTAAGTACCTGGAGGAGCTCAAGAAGAAGAAGGGAAGTGAGACTTCCACTTCAAGTATTTTTGGTTATAGAAGTCAATTTATCTACTTCTGCATCATGGGTATTAGATACTAGATATGGATCTCACATTTGTGTAAATGTGTAGGATCTAAAGAATAGTAGACCATTGACTAAGGGCGAAGTCGACCTATGAGTTGGAAATGGAGCAAAGGTTGCTGCATTAGCTGTAGGGACTCGTCTTTTATCTTTGCCCATTGGGCTTGTCATAGAGTTAGAGAACTGTTATTTTGTGCTTGCCATAAGCAGGAATATCATTTTTGTTTCTTGTTTAGACAAGAAAGGCTTTACTTTTATTATAAAGGACAAATGTTGTTCCATTTATTTAAATGATACTTTTTATGGTAGTATACAATTGAGTAATGGACTTTATGTCCTTGATCTCAAAACACCCATCTATAACATAAATATAAGAGGTTTAAATCAAACGATATGAACCCAACTTTTCTCTAACATTATTGTTTGGGCCACATAAATGAGAAACACATCTCCAAACTCCATAAAGATGGATTCTTGGACTCATTTGATTTCGAATCATATGAGATATGTGAATCTTGTTTATTAGGGAAGATGACTACGGCTCCATTCACTGGACAAGATGAAAGGGCTAGTGATCTTTTGGGCCTTATACATAGTGATGTAAGTGGACCCCTAAACACATTGGCTAGAGGCGGTTTTTGCAAAACCCCAAAATTTGCTATTTTACAGTAATGACTAAATTGTACTATTTTGTGATTTCTGTGTGCTGTAAATTTATTTTGACTATTCTGTGACTATTTTTGATCATTGTATGTGATTTACCGCGAGTCAGGAAAATAATAATTTTCGGGCTGGGGAAAATCTTCGCTAATTTATTCAGAGCTAGGGGAGCTTACTAAACCCGAATTCGAGGGATATGTGTCTCGCTATTTTAATTTTTAGAATTTATCTATGAAATAAAAATACTATATTTTATTATCTAGTGGACAATACTTACTGACTTGTGAGCAGTATCTTATGTCCATTGGGTAATAGTTTCTGTAACAATTGTCCATTGGACAATAGCCTTTAGAGAAAGTTTTGATGACTTGTTTTGTGAACTAATTAGAAGACTTGAAGCTTGATGAAAACCAAAAGAATCAAGTCAAGGAAAATGGCTAGTGTAACACCCCAAGTTTTGGCTAAGTTATGATATTGTCCAAAATATACTGTTTTATATTTTCTGTGTGCTATAAAATTAATTTGACTGTTTTATGACTGTATTTGACTATTGTGTGTGATTTACTCCGAGTCAAGAAAATAATAATTTTCGGACTGGAGAAAATCTTTATCTGAATATTCGGAGCTGGGGGATCTTACTAAACCCAATTCTGAGTGATACATATATTAATCTTTTAATTTTTAGAATTTCTCTGTAAAATAAAAATATTTTATATTATAATATTATTTTATTATACAGTGGACAGTACCTACTGACTTAAGAGCAATAGCTTCTGCCCAGTGGATAATAGGAACCGGTAAAGTCTTTGTGACTTACAATTCGGTGGACCAATAGAAATCAGTCAACGAAATTGACTTGAATTATTTCTAAGCCAATGAGAGCTAGTCAACATAAATGACTTGAATTTCTACGCCAATAGGATATTAGTCTACAAAAATGGTTGGACTTGTTACTTAGTAACTAGAAAACCTAACTAAGTTAGCTTAAACCTAACTAAGTTAATCTAGAAAGCCTAAATAGTAACTAAATGGAATAAACCTAGTTAGCTATTCATTAATGTCTTAGTTAGAGAAGATTCCAACATAATCAAGAAGGTAGTTAGTTACCCTAAGTAACTAAATGGTTAGCCAAGTAACTAAGAAACCTAACTAGATGCACTTAATCTTAACTAGGAAACCAAATGGATCAAGACTTGGTTTACTCTCCCTTGGAGCAATTCAGCCAAGCACTTTCAAGAAGGTTCAAGATACTTGGTGACTTGATTCTATAAGCCAATGAGAAGCAAACTTGGAGACAAAGCCTTGGATATCTACCCTTGAACTCATCTAAGGCCATTAGGAGTCCTTAGTAGTCAACTAAGCTGGCCACCTCCTTTGAAGCAGTTCCACGGCTACGTGTTTTAGGAGGAGGTAGGATGGCATTTTGCTAAGTTCATTTTCATCTTCATCCATTCTCCTAAGCAAGTGAACCAAAAATTCTCTCCTTTCTTCTTGGTGAAGCTCACGGCCACCATCACAAAATCATACCTCCACTCTTCTAAAATTTCATCCAATACCATTTCTTAAACCTAAACATCATTCTAAACATCTTTTATCTTGAGAGTTTCTTCAAAATCATTCATTTGAAGCTTGTAAACCAACCTTGAAGTTTCTTTCCTACAAGGTAAAAATCCTTGTTTCTTGTTTTTAACTTGATTCTTGAAGTTCTAAGCCATGATTGATCCATGGTTTTTCTTTTTCAACCATAGTTTATGACTTTATAAATTGTTTAAGCTTGTTAGGGTTTTTCTTAGAGCCACACGAAATCACTAGGAGGAAGTCCAAGAGGAGTTTGTCTTCCTTAGAGGTAAGAGGAAGATTTAATCTCATCAACCATGTATGGTGGTGAGAAAATGGATGTATTTGTGGTGAAGAATCCATAAGAATTTATTCACTTGGTCGTTTAAAGTTTTTGCCTATTTGTGATTGATTTTGTTTGCAAGCATGTCTATAGCTTTGATATATTTTGTATGTGTTTATGGATGCATGATAGTTATTGTAGGAAGTGAATAACCTGTCGAGGATTTGCATGAGTGTTCCGAAGAACACATGAAGCTCACGACTTCATCACCACAAAGAGAACCAAAATGTTCCCAAATATTTTCTAAAGCATGGATTAGTTAATTTAATTGGATTAATGATTTTTATAAGGACTTAAATAGTAAAAAATAATTTAAAGATGATTTATAGAAGACATAGTGAATTTTGGCCAACATGCCATTTGAGATACCTTTGATCTAAAATTATTTTCTAAGTGCGGACTATGTAAATAAATTAAAAAGAACTCAATTTCAATGAATTTTAGAGAACAAAATAAATGAAATTATTTCTGAAGCTTAATTAGAGAAATTAAGTATGGATGAGAAATAAAATGAACATTTGAAAAGTACTAACGTATAGCTCACCATTTGGGTTTTGAAGCGCGTTAGCAAGTTTCGAGATGTAAATATTGGTTAGGACTAAAAAGGTAAATTTTAATGGAAACAGTAGAAAATAGTAGTTAAAGGATTTTTAGAAGGAAATGTAAATGTATATATATATATATATATATATATATATATATATATATATATATATATATATATATATGGGGAAAAATTCATAATATAATTTAGAACGTAAAGAAATATTATACGTAGTTGAAAAATATTAGGAATACCTTACGCGTATTTAAAATAACGCGTATTTAAAATATTAGGATTTTTAAACTAATATTTGAAAATGTTGAAAAAAGGTTATGCGATTATGAAAACGCGACAAAATATTTATGCGACTAAAAGGAATAGTAGTTTACTGTTGGGTTAAAGTGGTGGACCCGGATATGTGGAAAAATGGTACTGCCAAGTGGTGGCGTACTATTATGAGAAATAATAATACCATTGTTATTTGTGTATTTTGGTTCATGCATATGCATTGTGGGATGTGTCAATTTGGTTGAAATTGGCAATTGGCTGACAAGATGAATTACATCGTAGTGCGGGTGTGATAGGCGTAGTGTGGCTCATTGAGTGAACATAGAGGCATTACTGTGTAGAGGATTCCACATGTGGACAGTTGGTAGCTCCTCTGGGTCGTGGTAATGGGCAACACACTAGCGATCTCGACAAACTCTATTCCTAATCAGGATCTAGTGGAAACAGTCCGGTACAATGCCTGTTGTGCACGATGTATTGACTGTGTTCTATTTACACGACGTATTGATTGTGTAATATTTGGCTAGGGCAACCGAAACTACGGACATGTTTTCCGGATCATTCTCTCTGATGTTTGTGTTTAGCTCCATGGAGTAGGGATGAGTTTGTGTACATTTGCATATGTGGTCTGCATCATAATGTGATTATGTATATTTGATTTGAGATATTATGTATGATGTGATAATATGAATTATTGTATCAATTGTTATATCTGTATGTATGTATTGTCATTTTCTGCACTGCTATGCTGGTAGTGATGTAGATTGTCTCACCTCTTTGTATGCGTTTCTGTATTATTATTTATGTTCCGTAAAGACTTTGAGGAAGAAGAAGAGGAGCAGCCTCCAGATTGTCAGTACGAGGAGGAGCAGCATCTGAGCGATCAGTACGAGGAGGGCGATCCTCTAGATCATCCATGTCATTTGGATTGATTTAGTGATCTTAGTAGTGTGTTGACTGCGCGGACTCCTGTCTATAGGACTTCTTGACACCCAGGGTTTCTGTCTTCCGATGATCTCTCAAAGAAGGATCCTTCGAAGGATCAGAACATTTAGCTTTGTACTTGGACAAGTTTATGGTTTGCTTTAAGCCAAACAGTTTACTGCTTTATTAAATAGTTGTTATATGTAAATATTTGTAGCTTTAAAGACAAAATCATATGTATATTATGGTGAGTATTTAGTAGTTTGTTTTACTTTATGTTCTGTTTATTTTATTTAGTGATATAATGTACAAAAAGAAAAAAAATTGACAACTTATATTATTATATATTAAGAAATGTTTTATAACTTGGGTAAAGGTTTATTATATTTGTCGTGAATGTGACATCCTAAGGAGGGTGTTACATGTGTTAGTATCAGAGCCTAAGTTAGAGTCTTTTGGGGTTGTGGTTTGGTCTATTTTTGCTTGTGTTGTGTGATTCTTTGTGATTTGTTTCCGAAAGGTTACATCTGACTTTGTTTTGTCTTGTTTGCTTGATTGAAGAAAAAGATGTCTAGTGGTAGAAGAACTCGAGCAAACGTGGAACGTAATGTTGATCCAATGACTGCAGCTGCTGAGGCCATGCAGCGTATGGCAGAGGTGATTACTTAGCAGAATCAACAAGCAGCCTAGCAACATGAGGCGACTACTGATGCTCTGAATTTGTCTGAGTTTAGGAGCAATAACCTGCCACATTTTAGAGGTGAGTTTGATCTTAAGAAGGCGAGTCTTTGGATATAAGACTTAGAAAAGATCTTTGAAGGAATGGGGTACGCAGATGATCGAAAGGTGACGTATGCTACTTTTATGCTGAGAGGGGACAGTGAGAACTAGTGGAGAGGAACTCGACGATTACTACAAGCTGAGGGAACTGAAATTACCTGGGAGGTATTCTGTGAAGTATTTCTGGAGAAGTACTTTCCTGCCAGTGCCCGACATGCCAAGGAAATGGAATTTCTTAGTTTACAACAAGGCAATATAACCGTTGGTGAGTATGCTGCCAAATTTGAGAGCTTGTCACAGTTCTCAAGGTATTTCCAAAGCTAGCCTGATGAGGAGTGGAAATGCCGCAAGTTTGAAGAAGGACTGAGGGTAGAGTTGAAAAGGGAAGTGCTACCCATAAGGATGAATCAATTTCCTGATTTGATGGATACATGTTGATAACTCGAGGAGCTGGAGTCGTTAAGAGATCCAAGAAATCATAACTTTGGACCGACCAGGTTCCAAAGAGGAGGTAATAACAATAACAACCGGTTTCAGCGCAAACCCTATTCGAGACCACTGGGAAATCAACCCCAACGTCCATCTTTTGGGGGGAGCTCTAGTGGTAACAAAGCTAGTCCAAATGTGGCATTTACTCCTAGATGCTTTAAATATGGAAGGAGTTGCCATATATCAAGAGATTGTTCAATCAAAAGAACGATCTGTTTCAAATGTGGAAGACCTAGACATGTTTCTAGGGATTGTAACCAGCCAGAAAAGAAGCCAACTGTGAGTAATGTTCGTGCTACTCAGTCGCTATCTGGAGGGTGAGTATACACAATGAGCGGAGCTGAAGCTTCCCAGTCCGAAGATCTTATTCAGGGAGAAGGTGTCATAAAAGGTAATCTTTTGACTGTACTATATGATTCAGGTGCAACTCATTCATTTATTGCATATGACTATGTGGATTGGTTGAAATTGCATGTGTCTTCTCTGAGTTTTCAATTGGTTGTTTCTACACTAACTGCCATGCCTGTTGTTACATCTAAAGTATGTCTGAATTGCTCTATTAACATTCATAATCCAGTCTTTTCTGTTAATTTAATTTGCCTACCTCTTGTTGAAATAGATATAATTTTAGGAATGGATTGATTATCTTCTAATCATATCCTATTAGATTGTGCTAATAAAACCTTAGTTTTTCCTAAGGATGAGAATTCTGGATTTTTAACTGCCACTAAAGTCGAATCACTATTGAGGGATGGAGCTCAAGGATACATGTTGCTGTCTTATTTAGAAGTTAAGAGTAAGAAAGATGTGAATGCTATTTCTGTCGTTAATGAGTTTCTCGAAGTTTTTCCCGATGAGGTACCTGGTTTACCACCGGAGAGAGAAATAGAGTTTTCTATTGATCTTGTACCAGGAGTAGGTCATATTTCAATTGCACTATATCAGATGTCTCCATTGGAACTAGTAGAGTTGAAGAAGCAATTGGAGGACTTGTTGGAAAAATAATTTGTGCGATCGAGTGTTTCACTGTGGGGAGCACCAGTGCTATTAGTCAAGAAGAAGGATGTGGATTATCGCCAGCTGAACAAGTTCACGATAAAGAATAAGTATCCACTTCCAAGGATTGATGATCTGAAGGACTAATTGAAAGGAGTAGCTGTTTTCTCTAAGATAGATCTGCGATCAAGTTATCATCAAATTCGTGTGAAGATAGAGGATATACCTAAGACAGCTTTCCAAACTCGTTATGGGTATTATGAGTATCAAGTGATGCCGTTCAGAGTGACGAATGCTCCTGCTATATTCATGGATTACATGAACATGATCTTTCATCCATATCTAGACAAATTTGTTGTTGTTTTTATCAATGACATTCTGATCTACTCTCAAAATCAGGGAGAGTATGCTGAACATATCAACATAGTTCTCCAAATTTTGAAAGAAAAAAATTGTATGCAAAATTGGCGAAGTGTGAGTTTTGGTTGGAAGAAGTTCAGTTTTTAGTTCACGTAATTTCCAAGGAAGGTATTGCGATAGACCCATCGAAAGTGGAAACCATTTTGCAATGGGAGAGGCCAAAGATAGTGATAGAGATCTGGAGTTTTGTTGGATTAGCCGGATATTACCGAAGGTTTCTCTAAGATAGTCGGACCTCTTACACAGCTTACGAGGAAGAGTCAAGCTTTTGATTGGACAGAAGAATGTGAAGCAAGTTTCCAAGAGTTGAAAAAGAGATTGACAACTACACCAGTGCTGATTTTACCGAATCCAAGCGAGACTTTCGAGGTGTATTGTGACGCTTCTTACTAGGGGTTAGGATGTGTGTTGATGCAGAATAGAAATGTGGTAGCCTATGCTTCAAGACAGTTGAAGGTACACGAGAGGAACTACCCAACACATGATTTGGAGCTAGCCGTAGTGGTTTTTGCGTTAAAAGTGTGGAGACATTTTCTATATGGGGCCACGTTCAATGTCTTTAGTGATCATAAGAGTTTGAAATACTTGTTTGATCAGAAGGAATTGAACATGAGGCAAAGGCGGTGGCTAGAATTTTTAAAGGATTATGATTTTCAGCTTCAATAGCATCCAGAAAAGGCAAACGTAGTGGCAGATGCCTTAAGTAGGAAGGTGATTAGTGTTTCTACCATGATGATAAATGGGGAAGAATTGATTAATCAGTTTAGAGACTTGTGGTTGTCTGTGGAATTGGCAATAGGAAGAATTCATCTAAATAAAGTGACTGTTTTGAATGACTTGCTGGAGAAAATCAAAGAAAGACAGGAAGATGATCCGTTTTTACAGAAAGAGAAAGAATTTTTGAAGCAAGGTCATAAGGCAATGGTTGAGGAAGGATCTGATGGAGTCTTAAGATTTGAAGGAAGGATTTGCATACCTGATGATCCCGATCTTAAGCAAGCAATTTTGGACGAAGCTCATACTAGTAGGTTAAGTATGCATCTAGGAATGACTAAGATGTATCAAGATCATAAGCGAATGTTTTGGTGGCCAAGAATGAAAAGGGATGTTACGGAACGTGTGGCGTCTTGCGTTGTTTGTCAGAAGGTAAAAGTTAAGCATCAAAGACCTGCCGGTATGTTACAACCTTTAACTATTCCAGAATGGAAATAAGATAATATCTCAATGGATTTTGTTACTGGATTGCCAAGAACTAGGAAGGGTCATGATTCTATATAGGTTATAGTTGATAGGCTTACGAAGTCAGCGCACTTCTTGCTAATCAATATCAAGTATTCGTTGGAACGATTAACCTAGGTGTACATTAGTGAAATTGGTAGACTTCACGGTGTACCCGCAAGTATAGTTTCTGATAGAGATCCGAGGTTTATGTCGAGGTTTTGGCGGAGTTTGCAAGAAGCCATTGGGACTAATTTATGTCTGAGTTCTGCTTATCATCCGCAGACTGATGGTCAGGCTGAGAGGACTATCCAATCGTTAGAGGACAGTTGTGAGCTTGTGAGTTAGAACAAAAAGGGAGTTGGGATGAATTCTTGTCTCTGATAGAATTCACCTATAATAATAGTTTTCACTCAAGTATAGGGATGGCACCCTACGAAGCACTTTATGGGCGACAATGTCGAACACCTTTGTGTTAGTATCAGGATGGAGAAAGTATGACCATTAGACCTGATCTTGTGCAATAAACTATGGAAAAGGTGAAAATGATTCAGGAGAAAATGAGGACGACTCACCAGAAAAGCTATGCAGATAAGCGAATGAGACCTCTTGAATTTGAGGAAGGTGAACATGTGTTCTTGCGAGTAACATCTACAACTGGTGTCGGAAGGGTTATCAAATCCAGAAAACTCACTCCTAAATTCATTGGACCTTATCAAATTATTTGTCAGATAGGTCCTGTAGCCTACCAAATAGCTTTACCACCTTTTCTTTCCAATCTCCATAATGTATTCCATGTGTCTCAGTTAAGAAAATATATTCCTGATCCAACGCATGTCATTCAACCTGACGAAGTACAACTGAAAGATAATTTGACGTATGAGGCACTTCCTGTTAAGATTGAGGACAAGAGAGTGAAGCAACTTCGAGGGAAGATGATTGTATTGGTAAAGATAATATGGAATGAGTTAATGGGAGATGCTACCTGGGAGCTAGAGGATAAAATGAGGGAGCAGTACCCATACCTTTTCTAATGTACGATAAATTTCGGGGACGAAATTTCTATTAGTGGGGGAGAGTTGTAACACCCCAAGTTTTGGCTAAATTATGATATTGTCCAAAATGTACTGTTTTATATTTTCTGTGTGCTATAAAATTAATTTGACTATTTTGTGACTGTATTTGACTATTGTGTGTGATTTACTTCGAGTCAAGAAAATAATAATTTTCGGGCCAGAGAAAATCTTTATCTGATTATTCCGAGCTGGGGGATCTTACTAAACCCAATTTCGAGTGATACGTATATTAATCTTTTAATTTTTAGAATTTATCTGTAAAATAAAAATATTTTATATTATAATATTATTTTATTATACGATGGATAGTACCTATCTTGACTTAAGAGCGGTAAGCTTACGCCTTGATGGATAATAGAACCTAAGTAAAGTCTTTGTGACTTACAATTCGGTGGACCAATAGAAATCAGTCAACGAAATTGACTTGAATTATTTCTAAGCCAATGAGAGTTAGTCAACATAAATGACTTGAATTTCTAAGCCAATAGGATATTAGTCTACAAAAATGGTTGGACTTGTTGCTTAGTAACTAGAAAACCTAACTAAGTTAGCTTAAACGTAACTAAGTTAATCTAGAAAGCCTAAATAGTAACTAAATGGAATAAACCTAGTTAGCTATTTATTAATGTCTTAGTTAGAGAAGGTTCCAATATAATCAAGAAGGTAGTTAGTTACCCTAAGTAACTAAATAGTTAGCCAAGTAACTAAGAAACCTAACTAGATGCACTTAAGCTTAACTAGGAAACCAAATGGGTCAAGACTTGGTTTGCTATCCCTTAGAGCAATTCAGCCAAGCACTTTCAAGAAGGTTCAAGACACTTGGTGACTTGATTCTATAAGCCAATGAGAAGCAAACTTGGAGACAAAGCCTTGGATATCTACCCTTGAACTCATCTAAGGCCATTAGGAGTCCTTAGTAGTCAACTAAGCTGGCCACCTCCTTTGAAGCAGTTCCACGGCTACGTGTTTTAGGAGGAGGTAGGATGGCATTTTGCTAAGTTCATTTTCATCTTCATCCATTCTCCTAAGCAAGTGAACCAAAAATTCTCTCCTTTCTTCTTGGTGAAGCTCACGACCACCATCACAAAATCATACCTCCACTCTTCTAAAATTTCATCCAATACCATTTCTTAAACCTAAACATCATTCTAAATGTCTTTTATCTTGAGAGTTTCTTCAAAATCATTCATTTGAAGCTTGGAAACCAACCTTGAAGTTTCTTTCCTACAAGGTAAAAATCCTTGTTTCTTGTTTTTAACTTGATTCTTGAAGTTCTAAGTCATGATTGATCCATGGTTTTTCTTTTTCAACCATAGTTTATGACTTTATAAATTGTTTAAGCTTGTTAGAGTTTTTCTTAGAGCCACACGAAATCACTAGGAGGAAGTCCAAGAGGAGTTTGTCTTCCTTAGAGGTAAGAGGGAGATTTAATCTCATCAACCATGTATGGTGGTGAGAAAATGGATGTATTTGTGGTGAAGAATCCATAAGAATTTATTCACTTGGTTGTTTAAAGTTTTTGCCTATTTGTGATTGATTTTGTTTGCAAGCATGTCTATAGCTTTGATATATTTTGTATGTGTTTATGGATGCATGATAGTTATTGTAGGAAGTGAATAACCTGTCGAGGATTTGCATGAGTGTTGAAGATCACGAAGACACAGATAACACCAACATATAATTGATCTACTCAATCATATGCTATAAAGAATATGTAAAGAATTACCTTATACAATACAGTCTCCCTTGTTTATGTCTTCAGCTCATTGCATTCCCATTCCATTCGATGTATCGACTCTCCCTACTACCTGAGATTTTACTAACAGAAAACTCTGTTTACAATGGAACACAATCTCTGAAAATGTGTCCAAACTTTCCACACTTAAAACAATTTGTTCCCTTGAATGTACAATCCTTCGTTAAGTGCCCCTTTCCACTTCACTTACAAAACAATAAACACATCATGGTCCAAATGGGTTTACTATTACAAGCACTACCTCCGCACGTTCACTGCTTCTGCTGATCTCTTGGTGATTGTAATTATGTTTCCCGTTGAAATCAATCACTTTCCTAATATCCCTAAGAAGAAATACCAGGTTCTAAAATTATGAAATCTTGTATTTCAAAACTGATTCTCTTCCATCAGATCCTGAACTTCAACTTTTAGCTTCTGCTGTTCGGCGATCCTCTGCTCCTGTTATACTGTCACGTTAGTTGTCTTCCGCATTGCTTCCGTAGTGGTAACCATATTATTAGTGTCACGTTCCGCTTCCACACACGTACGTCTATCACGAGCCATTTCCTTTTGGAAATCAAACACACAGAGAACACAACACAAGCAAAATAGACCTAACCACAAACCCCAAAAGACTCAAACCGTGCTCTGATACCAACTAATGTAACACCCTCCTCAGGGTATCACATTTCTGACTCCTAACTCATAATCTATAAAGAAGTTCATAAACAAGGTTTGAGTTATAAAAGATGGGTTTTAAAAATTTCTTTTCATCAAAGACGGAAACATAAACTTACTGAGATCATAAATATTACTGAAAATATATTTAATATACAATATTGACACCAATTAATATTTAACAATTTAAAGAGAAATATAAAACTAACAGAAAATTCTCTCTTTTTAACAGTAGCAAACCCTATGACGGGTCCTACTTAATAGCACGATACAACATTAACGAGAAAACTTAGCATACTTATTCCTTCTTGTATCCATTAGAATGCATCAGTCATCTGTTCCTTGTCAACACTGCTCGTTATCAAATCTGGAATGGTCATTCTCTGATGTTGTCACCAATTTCAAAATATCTGCCACCCGTTATGTCTAAGACAACTTGTTCCTTCTACTATATAATTTTTACAACATAAACACAGCAAAACAATATAACAAAGAGGTGAGATTACCTACGCCAATACCAATATGGTAGCACAGAGATAATACAAACAACATATTATACAGGTATATTATACCAGAATTCTAATAATGCCTTCAACATTAATCAACTATCATCATCCAATCACTTATCAGTTCAAATATCATTCAATATATACGATAATGCCCTTAACATTATTTATCATCATCATCATCCAGTATTATTCAACAGTTCAATTATTATAACTAATACTCAATAATGATGCATATGTTATGAATGTGCACATAGACTCAATGTTCCTACTCTATGGAGCTAATACTCAGTTCGGAGAAGTTGATCCAAAAGATCTGTCTATACCAAAATGCCTCAGACTAAGTGCTATAATCCTCATTTTGATTTTTGCACATCTAGCATATACACGACAGTCTTTACGAGATCTCGATTAAGAATAGTGTCTCGGTCAGGATCATCGGTGCGTTGCATCGGTCTAACCTACGGGAAGAAGCGCGACCAACCACCCATGTAAGCAACCCGCACCCCGATGCCCCCAAGGTCAACAAGTGACTTACACTACGCATATCGCACTCACTCAAGAGGTGTACGTCTCTCCTAGGAAAATAGCCTCATACAGTCCATCTGACCTTTCCAATGCATGTTCAATACACCAATGCCAATCATAGGCAAAATTCATGATTTTCTCATACAGTGTCCATACACTAGTTCATGCATATAAAATACACCAATGCCAATCATAGGCAAAATTCACTATTTCCAATGCATGTTCAATGCACCAATGCCAATCATAGGCAAAATTTATCATTTCATATTCAGGGTCCACACATTGGCCCATTCTCAGTTTAATTTCATAATCTCAAAATTAGGTTCTACACACTGGCCCAACAGTAATCATACTGTATTTTCAACAGCAAAATCATATTATCATGTTTTTATAGTCACAAAACACTTTCATCGTGTTTTCACAATCGCGCAATATTTTTGTTACGTTTTCACAATTTTGCAACGTTTTTGTTGCGTTTTCAAGTCACATATTGATTTTTCAATTTTTTCTCATTCACGTAAAAATATTCCACCATTTTTAAATCGCGTTGCGATTTTTCAACAATATCTCAAACGTGTAAAAATATTTAAACGCTTTTCAAATTGCGTAGAAATATTTAAACATTTTTTTTAAATCGCATGGAAATATTTAAACATTTTTCCAATCGCGTAGCTTAAAAATCACGTTTTTAAGTTACGTAAATCATTTTCATTATTTTTCAACCTCGTAAAATATTTCTCAACGTTCAAAAATTCTATTTCAATCTTTTTCAAAATAATATGACTACTCACATTATTTTTCACATTTTCTTACTCAAGAAAATCCTTTTCACAATTTATTCCACAAATTCACAATTCCATTGAATTAAATCAATGTTTCTCACTTTAAAAATTACTAACGCTCTCCAAAACCCAAAGGATGAGTTACACGTTAGAAAACATCAAATCACTCTTATATTCTCCATTTTTCTCAAATCAATTCCAAAATCAATTTTCTTCAAAATAAATTGAGGTTCAAACACTTTCAACCTCTCTTTGTCTTTCGTAAATGAAATTCCATTTTGCAAGTAACAAAACACCATGTTTCCATTTTCTGTAATCCTTGTACTAAAACACTTTGTTCAAACACTTTGTTTTAACTTTGAAATCACTTTGTTTCATAAAACTAAAACTATTCTAATCTCCCAAAAACCGTGGAGTCTTTGGCCATTGAAGCCATCAAATACTTTTCCTTTATAAAATCAAGGTATTCACAAACCTTCAAAACCGTGGTACTTGTTTTCAAATGGCCATCAAATATTTTTCCTTCTAAATTGATATGGTTTTACACAAACAAACCATTAAAAATTCCTTAACAAAAACCGTGAGCACTTGGTCTTTGAAATCAATTCATTTGTTCATTTTCATTTTTCACTTTCTTTGCAAATCCTTAAAATCATCAACTCATTGCTCTTTTCATTTAAAACTCTTGTTTAGTAAAATGCTTAGAAACTTTTTACATAAAATAAATCAATAAAAATCTTTCTCAAAACCGTGAACACTACTTCTTGAAAAACAAACCCTTTGTTTATTTTCTTTACTTTTCTAATCATCCAATTTTATCATTCATGAAAATATTCATTTGTAAACACCTATTTTGAGGTGTCTTGGCCGAAATCCTCTTGGTCTTTGGAAACAAAAAAAATCAATTTCCTTTCCATCATCAAATCATGGTATATATATACATGTTCAAATATATATCACAAGCATACCATAATCAAAGCAATAAATCATGCAAATCATACCAAGCATGTAACACCCCGATGTAGGGCGTCACATTTACGACAAATTAAAATAAAAACCTTCCCAAGTTATAAATCGTTTGATAATAAGTACAATACGAGTTGTAGAATTTTAGTTATGTATTCTAAGAAGATCAATAATTATCCTATACAAATCCAATCATCTTCCATTATTGATTCAACCTTCGTCCTATGGCCATTTCTTCTTGCGGAAAACATTACTAAATAAAATAAAAACAGAACATGAAATAAAATGCATTATTACATACATACCATAATATCCATATGGTTTTGTTTAAGAAAAATAATTAAAAATCAACTCATAAACCGTTTAACACAAAAAAGTAGATAACAGACTTGCCCAAGTCCTACAGACTAAGAAAACCCAAAAAAATACAGTACAGACATAACCAACACAAAATATTTAGGCCAACCAGTAAGGATAATCCAACGTCTCGCCTCCTTCGTGCTGGTCCTCGGATTGCTGCTTCTCTCACGAAAAATTAAGAGGTTGATCCTCTTCACCGTCTTTACCGTGCATAATAATAATAACACAGAAATATATACAAAGAGGTGAGACAATCTGTCATCATTACCATCAGGCAGTATAGAAAATGATAAATACAAACAGATATGTCATCAAAACATGTTATTACAACATATATAACATTTCATAGAATATATCAGAATAATATAATATGCAGACTCATAATGCACATGTACACGACACAAACCTACTCCATGGAGCTAAACACAACCAATCAGAGGGAATGATCCCGGAAGAACCTGCATGTCAACTCGGCTGCCGCGGGCCATGTGCTACACAGTCAAATTCATCGTGACTCGCACAATACACGGTCAAATTCATCATGTACTACAGACATTCTACAAGACAGTCCCCAACAAGATCGTGATTAAGAATAGTGCTTCGTCAAGATCACTAGTGTGTCATGTCCGGTACCACGGCCCAGAGGAGCTACCAACTGTCCACATGTGGAATTTCTGCACACCAATGCCTCCAAGTTCAATAAATGAACAACACTACGCCTATCGCACCTAAACAGAGGTGTAATTCATCCTCTTAGGTATAACTCGTCAATGACACCAAAAACAACATATTCCTCAATACATGGTGCAAGACTCAAAAATTCACATATATCATAATATCATCAAATCACATTGTCAAGTGCCATAACTTGACAGTACCATCCTTCAATATAACCGGGTCCAACCCGACAGCATACCGCTGTTATTTTCAATCGTGTAGAAATTTTACCGCATTTTCACAATCTCATGATTATTTTCCAACGTTTTCAAATTGCATAGGTATTTTCCCACATTTTTTTATCACGTAAATATTTTTCAACGTTTCCAAATCTCATAGTTATTTTCCTACGTTTTTAAAATTATTTTCTCATTTGCGTAATATTTTTAAATCATTTTCTCAAGCATGTAACATTTTTAAATTATTTTCTCAATTGCGTAATTTAAACATCATTATTTTAAATATGCGTAAAGTATTTCTACTATTTTTTCACCGTATAAAATATTTCTTAACGTTCTAAATTAATTTTTGAAAACTTTCCGAAATTAAAAATCCTTTTTAATAAAATACTTAGAGCGCTAAATAAATTTTAAACGTATTCTCAATTATCATAATAAAAATTACTAAATTGAGTTCTCATTAAATAAATCTTTTAAAACTACCTTTAAGAAAATATATATATATTTTAATCTAAACACCAATTCTTGACTTGTTGGCCCAAAATTAATTTATTTTCCATAACCAAATATATAATCATTTCCTATCTCATTTTTCTTTGTAAAAATATTTAATCCAATTATTTGTTACTTACATCGAAATTTACTATGTCTTCAACAAATCAAGCATTTGAAAATACATACATCAAAATCAATCATACAATAAAGTAAACATTCAAGTAAATGAATCCTCATGGATTCTTCACCACACACAATCCATTTTTATACTACCAAAATAGTTGATGAGATTAAATCTCCCTCTTACCTCTTGAAGACTATCCTTCTTGAAAGCTTCCTTAGAGAATTTTGTGTGGCTTCAAGAAAATACCTATCAAGCTTAAACAATTTACAAAATACAAAACTAAGCTTGAGAAAGAATAACCATGGATCAAACATGGCTTAAAAACAAATTTAGAAATATGAAAAAAGAATTTTACCTAATAGGGTAGAAATTTCAACCTTGATTTCCAAGCTCAAGATGGTTGATTTTGAAGAAACTCACAACATGAAAGATGTTTGTAATGATGTTTAGCTTTAGGAAATGGGGTTGGATAAAATTATTGAAGAGTAGAAGTGTGATTTGGGAGTGGTGGCCGAATGGCTCAAGAAATGGAGAAAAGATGAAGTTCTTCTTTGTGTTCTTGTGTTCTTGAAGAAAGAGAATGGAGAAATAGATAGGAGTGATAGAAAATGAAGTGGAGAGGTCTCCTACACTATATAGAGCCATGTGGTGCATTGGAGGAGTGGGTGGAATGATTTGTGATAATTACTTGGTGGAGCACTCAAGGAGACAAGGTAGTGCATGCTAGCTCACTCAAGTGCATGATTAAGTGTGATGGAACCAAAATGATAGCCCAAAAATCATGTGCATTGTCTTGGAGTTATATGGAGTGAATGGATGGAAATTCATTGAATATTTGAGTGGGAGACAAGGTAGTTGAAGGATGACTAAACTCCAAGTGATCATAAATGATAGAATGCATTATTATGCATTATTTGAAGAATCATTTACCTTCTTGATGGACAATGCCATGTGGCCTTAGTGGAATTCACCAACAAAAGAATCCAATTCCATGTTATAATGAAGTGCATGAGTTGTACGTGGGTCAAAGTGTTTTACCTCTTTGGTTTCTACATTAAACATACTAGGTCCACTAACATGATTATAGAATCTAGGTAAATAGAAAACTTAATTACTAGGGCTAGGTAATTAGGTTTATGATTTCACCTAAGGTAAGTAGATTTATAACCTTAACCTAAGGTAAATAGATTTATGACTTTAACCTAGGGTGAATAAATTTTTATAACTTTAACCGACGGTAAATAAATTTATAACTTTAACCTAATGTAAATAGGTTTATAACTTTAACCTAAGGTGGATAGATTTATGATTTTGCCTAAGGTAAATAGATTTATGATTTTACCTACGTCTATTTCTCTACGTAGATTTTAACCGGTAGTTGATTTCAAATTGACAAAAATTACTTATGTAAAAACTAATTTTTACTGTCTAAAACTTACTGCTGTAAAAATTAAATTTTTACTGTGGTTTAATAATAATGCGTATCTAGATAAATTGTCAAACAACGAAGATTTTTGAATACTGTTTCTGGTTTCGGGTTCAGTAAGATCCCTCGGCCCCACTGAACAGTTCAAAAATTCATCCGGCCTAGGAAAATTATTATTTGCCTGACTCGAAGTAATTCATACACAAAGATCAAAAACATTCACATAACAGTTAAAATAAATTTACAACACATAGAAATTACAAAACAGTACAGTTTAGTCGTTACTGTAATTTATAAAAAATTGGGGTGTTACAACTCTCCCCCACTAACAGAAATTTCGTCCCCGAAATTTACCGTACCTTAGAAAAGATGTGGGTATTGCTCCTTCATTTTATCTTCAACTTCCTAAGTCACATCACCTGTTGCTGCATTCCAGATAACCTTCACCAATATAATTTCTTTTTCCCAAAGTTGCTTCACTTTCCTGTCCTCAATCTTAACAGGAAATGTCTCATAAGTCAAATTTTCTTTTAGCTGTACTTCATCGGGCTGTATGGCATGAGTTGGATCGGGAATATATTTTCTCAACTGAGACACATGGAATACACTATGAAGGTTGAAAAGAAAGGGTAGTAAAGCTATTTGGTAGGCTACTGGACCTATCCGACAAATAATTTGGTAAGGTCCAATGAATTTAGGAGTGAGTTTTCTGGATTTGATTACTCTTCCAACACCAGTCGTGGGTGTCACTCGCAAGAATACGTGTTCACCTTTCTCAAATTCAAGAGGTCTTTTTCTCTTATCTGTATAGCTTTTCTGATGGCTCTGAGTCATCCTCATCTTTTCCTGAATCATCTTCACTTTTTCCGTTGTTTGTTGCACAAGATCAGGTCCAATGGTCATGCTTTCTCCATCTTGATACCAACACAAAGGTGTTCGGCATCGTCGCCCATATAGTGCCTCGTAGGGTGCCATCCCTATGCTTGAGTGAAAACTGTTGTTGTAGGTGAATTCTATCAGAGACAAGAATTCATCCCAACTCCCCTTCTGTTCTAACACACAGGCTCTCAGAGACAAGAATTCATGCCCATAGTGAGTTTGGAAAGCTGTTTTAGGTATATCCTCTACCTTGACACGAATTTGATGGTAACCTGACCGCAAATCTATTTTGGAGAAAACCGCTGATCCCTTCAGTTGATCCATTAAATCATCAATCCTTGGAAGTGGGTACTTGTTCTTTATCATAATCTTGTTCAATTGGCGATAATCCACACAAAGACAAGAAGTCCCATCTTTTTTTTTTCACTAACAGCATTGGAGCTCCTCAAGGTGACACACTCGGTTGTATCAACTATTTTTCCAACAGTTCCTCCAATTGCTTCTTCAACTCTACTAATTTTGAAGGCGACATTCGATACGGTGCAATTGAAATAGGACCTGCTCCAGGTACAAGATCATAGAAAACTCTATCTCTCTGTCCGGTGGTAAACCGAGTACATCATCGGGAAAAAATTCAGGAAACTCATTGACGACAGAAATAGCATTCACATCCTTTTCGCTCTTGACTTCTAAAGAAGACAGCAACATGTATCCTTGAGCTCCATCCCTCAATAATGATTTGACTTTAGCGGCAGTTAAAAATCCAGAATTCTCATTCCTAGGAAAAATTAAGGTCTTATTGGAACAGTCAAATAGGATATGGTTAGAAAATAACCAATCTATTCCTAAAATTATATCTATATCAACAAGGGGTAAACAAATTAAATCAATATAAAAGACTCGATCATGAATGCCAACAGGATAATTCAAACATACTTTAGAAGTGACAACGGGCTTGCCAGTTGGTGTAGAAACAATCAATTGAAAACTCAGAGAAGACACAGACAACCCAACCTATCCACACAGTCAAATGCAATAAATGAGTGAGTTGCACCCGAATCATATAGTATAGTTAAAAGATTACCTGCTATGACACCTTCTCCCTTGATAAGATCTTCAGACTGGGAGGCTTCAGCTCCACTCATCGTATATACTCGCCCTCCAGCTTGTGGTTGAGCAGCACGAACGTTACTCAGTGATGGCTCCTTCTTTGGTTGGTCGCATTCCCTATAAGAATGTCCAGGCTTTCCACATCGGAAGCGCATAAGTCCCTTGATTGAACAATCTCTGGACATATGACCACTCTTGTTACACTTGAAACATTTTGGGGTAAACGCCACCACTTGATGGCTCTAGCTCCTCGAGTCGCCGACAAGTATCCATCAATGCTGGGAATTGATTTATTCGCATCGGCAGCACACCTCGTTTCAATTCCACTTGTAAACCTTCCTCGAACATGCGAAATTTCCAAATCTCATCAGGTTGGATCTGGAAGTACCTCGAGAACTTAGACAAGCTCTCAAATTTTACAGCATATTCATTCACTGACATGCTACCTTGACGTAAGCCAAGAAATTCCATTTCTTTGGCATGTCGCGCTCTTTCTGGAAAATATTTTTCCAGAAATACTTCGCAGAATACTTCCCACGTGATTGCTCTTCCCTTGGTTTGCAGTAGCCTCCTAGTTCCTTTCCACCAATTCTCGCCATCACCCATCAGCATGAATGTGGCGTAAGTCACCTTTCGATCATCGGGACATCCTATCCCTTCAAATATCTTCTCCAGCTCTTGAATCCATAGACTAGCCTTCTCCGGATCAAACTTGCCCTGAAACTGTGGCGGGTTATTGCGTCGAAACTCAGATAGGTCATGAGCATCAATATTTATTTCTTGGCGATTGGCTGCTTGTCGGTTCTGTTGTGCTATCACCTCGGCTATTCTTTGGTTAGCCTCAATAGCTGCAGTCATTGCGTCGATGTCACGTCCCGTATTCACGTGTGTTCTTCTTCCACAAGACATGTCGTTCTTCAACAAGTCAAATCAGACAAAATAAAAGTTAGATGTGTCCGTTCAAAACAAATCACTGAGAATCACATAACACAAGCAAAACAGACCTAACCACAAACCCCAAAAGACTCTAACTTGGGCTCTGATACCAACTAATGTAACACCCCGATGTAGGGCGTCACATTTACGACAAATTAAAATAAAAACCTTCCAAAGTTATAAATCGTTTGATAATAAGTACAATACGAGTTGTAGAATTTTAGTTATGTATTCTAAGAAGATCAATAATCATCCTATACAAATCCAATCATCTTCCATTATTGATTCAACCTTCGTCCTATGGGCATTTCTTCTTACGGAAAACATTACTAAATAAAATAAAAACAGAACATGAAATAAAATACATTATTACATACATACCATAATATCCATATGGTTTTATTTAAGAAAAATAATTAAAAATCAACTCATAAACCGTTTGACACAAAAAAGTAGATAATAGACTTGCCCAAGTCCTACAGACTAAGAAAACCCAAAAAAATATAGTACAGACATAACCAACACAAAACAATCAAGCCAACTAGTAAGGATAATCCAACGGCTCGCCTCCTTCGTGCTGGTCCTCGGATTGCTGCTTCTTTCACGGAAAATTAAGAGGTTGATCCTCTTCACCGTCTTTACCGTACATAATAATAATAACACAGAAATACATACAATGAGGTGAGACACTCTGTCATCATTACCATCAGGCAGTATAGAAAATGATAAATACAAACAGATATGTCATCAAAACATGTTATTACAACATATATAACATTTCATAGAATATATCAGAATAATATAATATGCAGACTCATAATGCACATGTACACGACACAAACCTACTCCATGGAGCTAAACACAACCAATCAGAGGGAATGATCCCGGAAGAACCTGCCTATCAACTCGGCTGCCGCGGGCCACGTGCTACACAGTCAAATTCGTCGTGACTCGCACAGTACACGGTCAAATTCATCGTGTACTACAGGCATTCTACAAGACAGTCCCCAACAAGATCGTGATTAAGAATAGTGCTTTGTCAAGATCACTAGTGTGTCATGCCCGGTACCACGGCCCAGAGGAGCTACCAACTGTCCACATGTGGAATTTCCGCACACCAATGCCTCCAAGTTCAATAAATGAACAACACTACGCCTGTCGCACCTAAACAGGGGTGTAATTCATCCTCTTAAGTATAACTCGTCAATGACACCAAAAACAACATTTTCCTCAATACATGGTGCAAGACTCAAAAATTCACATATATCATAATATCATCAAATCACATGGTCAAGTGCCATAACTTGGCAGTACCATCCTTCAATATAACCGGGTCCAACCCGACAGCATACCGCTGTTATTTTCAATCGTGTAGAAATTTTACCGCATTTTCACAATCTCATGATTATTTTCCAACGTTTTCAAATTGCGTAGGTATTTTCCCACATTTTTTTATCACGTAAATATTTTTCAACATTTCCAAATCTCATAGTTATTTTCCTACGTTTTTAAAATTATTTTCTCATTCGCGTAATATTTTTAAATCATTTTCTCAAGCACGTAATATTTTTAAATCATTTTCTCAATCGCGTAATTTAAACATCATTATTTTAAATATGGGTAAAGTATTTCTACTATTTTTTCACCATATAAAATATTTCTTGATGTTCTAAATTAATTTTTGAAAACTTTTCGAAATTAAAAATCCTTTTTAATAAAATACTTAGAGTGCTAAATAAATTTTAAAACGTATTCTCAATTATCATAATAAAAATTACTAAATTGAGTTCTCATTAAATAAATCTTTTAAAACTACCTTTAAGAAAATATATATATATATTTTAATCTAAACACCAATTTTTGACTTGTTGGCCCAAAATTAATTTATTTTCCATAACCAAATATATAATCATTTCCTATCTCATTTTTCTTTGTAAAAATATTTAATCCAATTATTTGTTTCTTAATCCTCTAAAATCTATACTTGAAAAATAATTTTAGATTAAAAGTATATTGAATGGCATGTGACCGAAATTTACTATGTCTTCAACAAATCAAGCATTTGAAAATACATACATCAAAATCAATCATATAATAAAGTAAACATTCAAGTAAATGAATTCTCATGGATTCTTCACCACACACAATCCATTTTCATACTACCAAAATAATTGATGAGATTAAATCTCCCTCTTACCTCTTGAAGACTATCCTTCTTGAAAGCTTCCTTAGAGAATTTTGTGTGGCTTCAAGAAAATACCTATCAAGCTTAAACAATTTACAAAATACAAAACTAAGCTTGAGAAAGAATAACCATGGATCAAACATGGCTTAAAAACAAATTTAGAAATAGGAAACAAGAATTTTACCTAATAGGGTAGAAATTTCAACCTTGATTTCCAAGCTCAAGATGGTTGATTTTGAAGAAACTCACAACATGAAAGATGTTTGGAATGATGTTTAGCTTTAGGAAATGAGGTTGGATAAAATTATTGAAGAGTAGAAGTGTGATTTGGGAGTGGTGGCCGAATGGCTCAAGAAATGGAGAAAAGATGAAGTTCTTCTTTGTGTTCTTGTGTTCTTGAAGAAAGAGAATGGAGAGAATAGATAGGAGTGATGGAAAATGAAGTGGAGATGTCTCTTACACTATATATAGCCATGTGGTGCATTGGAGGATTGAGTGGAATGATTTGTGATAATTGCTTGGTGGAGCACTCAAGGAGACAAGGTGGTGCATGCTAGCTCACTAAAGTGCATGATTAAGTGTGATGGAATCAAAATGATAGCCCAAAAATCATGTGCATTGTCTTGGAGTTATATGGAGTGAATGGATGGAAATTCCTTGAATATTTGAGTGGGAGACAAGGTAGTTGAAGGATGACTAAACTCCAAGTGATCATAAATGATAGAATGCATTATTATGCATTATTTGAAGAATCATTTACCTTCTTGATGGACATGGCCATGTGGCCTTGGTGGAATTCACCAACAAAAGAATCCAATTCCATGTTATAATGAAGTGCATGAGTTGTACGTGGGTCAAAGTGTTTTACCTCTTTGGTTTCTACATTAAACATACTAGGTCCACTAACATGATTATAGAATCTAGGTAAATAGAAAACTTAATTACTAGGGCTAGGTAATTAGGTTTATGATTTCACCTAAGGTAAGTAGATTTATAACCTTAACCTAAGGTAAATAGATTTATGATTTTAACCTAGGGTGAATAAATTTTTATAACTTTAACCGACGGTAAATAAATTTATAACTTTAACCTAATGTAAATAGGTTTATAACTTTAACCTAAGGTGGATAGATTTATGATTTTGCCTAAGGTAAATAGATTTATGATTTTACCTACGTCTATTTCTCTACGTAGATTTTAACCGGTAGTTGATTTCAAATTGACAAAAATTACTTATGTAAAAACTAATTTTTACTGTCTAAAACTTACTGCTGTAAAAATTAAATTTTTACTGTGGTTTAATAATAATGCGTATCTAGATAAATTGTCAAACAACGAAGATTTTCGAATACTGTTTCTGGTTTCGGGTTTAGTAAGATCCCTCGGCCCCACTGAACAGTTCAAAAATTCATCCGGCCTAGGAAAATTATTATTTGCCTGACTCGGAGTAATTCATACACAAAGATCAAAAACATTCACATAATAGTTAAAATAAATTTACAACACACAGAAATTACAAAACAGTACAGTTTAGTCGTTACTGTAATTTATCAAAAATTGGAGTGTTACAACTGATTGGGGTGAAATCCGCAAGTGTACGGTTTCATCGTCAAGTAATAAAAATATCGAATCCACAGGGACTACGTTTATGAATACCAATTAATTAATTAATTCAACTTAATTAAACAAAAGAGAATATAATTGTTGAACAAGAACGTAGAAACCAAACAATTAAATAAATAAAAGTTAAGATGCAAAACTGAGAATAAAAATAGCAAATTGTTGAGAAAAGATTTCAGATTTAAGAAAGCTTCCAGGATTGGGGTTAACCACAATGATACAAGACTCCTAATTGACAATCCTCTTATTAATACTTGAAATTCAATTGAAGGTGAATTACCCTATATTAGTTAATGTTCCCTTTCAAGATACAAGAACCGTGCCCAATTAAACCAATTCCTACTCTCGTGGTAATTGAATCTAAATTGAACCCATTACACTTTTTGGTAATTCATTAATCCTCGAAAGGCTAAACCTACTCTCGTGATTTAAACCTTAAGTTCAATTCTTATAGTTCCAACACCTAGGTTCACCTTTCAGTACGTCCCTAGATATCTATGAGATGCAAATAAGTGGCCAGCAAATTCACATGAATAATCGTAATAAGGATTGAATCAACAACATTCAAGATTAATAAAAGGGGTAAACAATATCAATTAATCATCATCAATGTATCAAAGGGCATTGCCCAATCCTAGAAACAAAAGGAACTACTCAGACATGGAGAAGAAGAAACCAAAAATCAAGCTCCAAGAACATCCAAACCCGTAATCCTAGAGAGAAGAGAGGAAGATGAAGATCAAGAGCCTCCAATGTGCCTCCTTCCAAACCAAATTCGAACCCTAATGTTGTCTTCAGAACATCTATATATACCCATGGGTTAAAACTGGTTCAAGCCCATCAGAAAAGAGAAAAACGGGCTTAAAAATCTGACACGCACCCCGAACCACGGCCGTGGTGGGGACCACGGCCAGGCCGTGGTCAGTTCTGGACTCGGACATTTCAACCAAAATCTCAACCACGACCGTGGTGGCCACCACGGCCAGGCCGTGGTTGTCTCTGGACTTCCCCTTTTGCTTTTTCACGTAGCTGCTCGATCCATGGCCGTGGTTCAGGCCACGGGCAGGCCGTGGAACCCTCTGGAGTGAGCTTTTTGTCCCAAATTGCTACTCTTTAAGCTCCAACTTCAATTGTGCAAGCTTTCCATCCATTTCAAGGCCAATTAAGCACCAATCCTGCATAACAACACCAAAAACACCGCAGTTATCCGAACTAAAGGGAAAAACAAACAAAATGGGAAACTAAAATGCCTAATGCATGCAAACATAAGAACAAAATATGATGTTGTTTCACACACATCAAAATACCCCTAAGCTTAAGATTTTGCTTGTCCCCAAGCAATAACTAAGACCAACTAAGAAATGGGATTATGAGACAATAATGAATAAGGAACCCGAGAAAACATCTAACCAAGCAATAGGCAAAGACAAACCAAGAATTAGAGAGGTAATCAAAATCAAGTCCAATTAGAGGCTAAAGTTCTCAGAAATCATGCTCCTCACTAAATTAGGATCACTTAACTAACACACTCAAAGTGTTTAAGGATGAAGACAATGCGCTCAATATTCCTCAAAGAAAATGCACTTCCATAAGCTTGATAAGAAACCAAATTTCCACTAATAATCAGCATGAATGCAAGAATCAAAAGGTCTTTCAAGGGATATAATGGGGCCATGGGAATGATGTCAGGAAGGATAAAGAAAGGAGGGTATGCACAAAGGTCTAACAACATTTTCAACAAGCACAAGAAACCCAATAGAACATACATGGAGCAAAGACAATTTTCAATCAAGGCATAATTCCACATTTTCTCCCTTTCTTTTCAAGCTTTCATCTCAAGCTTTTCTTTTATTTTGTTTTCCCTTTTTCCTCATTTTTTTTTTAGAGGGGAGAGACCTCATTTTCAAAACACATGATTCCCAATACAACATTCAAACTCAGATTGCTCCATTCAATATTCTAAATGATCACCGACAATATATCATCATAGGCATCAAGAAAACAATTATACAATAAGCTCAAAATGGGCAACTAGTGGATGAAAGTGTAACAAATTCAGAAGGCCGGAAAAATACCTAAGATGCCTTAATCACATTCAAGCATGCAAACCAAGATTTCGCCTCAAAATAGTTTCAAATCAAGTTCTAGAGCACAAAATCAATGAGGAATGACCACTCAACACAAAGAATGGAATGAAAAATCATATAGTGAATAAATCCCATACAAGCTCAAAACTCACTTTTAGAGGTTCAAAAATCAATGAGAAGCACAAATTCAGAGAACATAAGCTAATTATCAACTATCAAGAAATCACCTCTACTATCAATTAAAGACAATGCCTGTTGCCTACCACAAGAATCAATAAATTGGGTTCCAAATCAATTATCATCTCTAAATCCCCAAAAGAGAAGGGGACAAGGTTCAACCAAAAAGCAGAAATATAAGATGGTGTGAAAATGCAACAAGAAAATGCAATGCAAAATGAGATATGGGAATGCATGATAATGAAGATAAAAATAAAAATGAAAAATAAATACCCCCAAGCTTAGACCTTACATTGTCCCCAATGTAAAAATCTAAAACTATGGAAGGAATAAATGAAAAGAACTCACTGCGGTGGTGGAAAAAGGAGACGTGTAGCCATGAACTTGAACATCCGATCTAAAACTCCATTTTTTTTGTGGCCGACAGCTATATACATCCCCCTACAAAGGCTTCAAACTCATGGAGGCACCAAAGCCGACTCAACAATAGCTAACTAAGAAACAAAAATAAAAAAAGTGTTAATCAATAAAAATAAGAAAATAAAGGAAAAGAGATAGAATGTTGGGTTGCCTCCCAAGAAGCGCTAAGTTATAGTCATTAGCTTGACTGTGAGTTTGTTCTATGCTCAGGTGATGTCAATAGAGTGGTACTCAGTCCCCACTCCATCTTCATAGTGTTGCACTCTCTGGCCGTTTATTAGAAATGTCTTCTGGCCTTCTATCTTCACCTCAAGCACACCATAGGATAAGACTCGAACAATCTCATATGGTCCAGACCATTTCGACCAAAACTTACCTGGACAGAAATGTAGAAGCGAGTTATCAACAAGAACTTTATCCCCTGGTTTAAATTCACGCTTCTTGACACATTTGTCATCCCGCTTCTTTGGTCCTTTCTTGCAGGGCTTGACCTTCTCGAACTTGGAAGCAACCTTGGGCAAGGTCTCCTCTAATACAGCATGAGTCACAGATTCCTGCATATCTGAAAGTACAACTCTGTCCACATCATCAGTAGCATCTATGCGATTACATGAATTAGAGGAATTAAGATTTTTTTCAGAATTGAAAACATTAAAAACTACTTCCTCATTATTCAATCGCAAAGTCAATTTCCCTTCGTGGACATCAATAATTGCCCTTCCAGTGGCGAGGAATGGTCGCCCGAGTATGAGCGGCATTTTAGCATCTTCTTCCATGTCAAGCACAACAAAATCAACAGGTATAAAAAACTTACCCACTCTAATAGGAACATCTTCCAAGATGCCAACGGGGTACTTGACGGACCGATCCGCCAACTGGAATGAAATAGTTGTGGGTTTTAGCTCACCCACCTCCAACTTCTTGCACACAGAAAGGGACATAAGACTGACACTAGCCCCTAAGTCACACAGAGCTTTATCAAAATTTGTGTTACCAATCAAGCAAGGAATAGAGAAGCTACCTGGATCTTTTAGCTTAGGAGGCAATTTATTTTGAATTAAAGCACTACACTCCTCAGTTAAAGCTACGGTCTCATATTCATCAAGCTTTCTCTTATTAGACAAAATGTCCTTAAGAAACTTAGCATAGGTAGGCATTTGTTTCAACGCCTCAGTGAAGGGTACATTAATGTACAATTTCTTAAGGACCTCTAGGAACTTCCCAAATTGCATATCTAGCTTGGCCTTAGCCAATCTTTGAGGAATGGCACTTTGGGGGTTAGTATGGTTCAGGGGGTACATACTTAGACACCTTTTCATTAATTTCCTCTTCCTCTAAGGGTTGTGTCTTAGTGTCTTTTTCCTCATTCCCCTCATCTTTGTCACTAACCTCCTTATCCTTGGGATCCTCTAGGTTCTTACCACTTCTCAAACTAACGGACATGCGTGTTCATTACCGGATTCATTTCAGGTGACCAGAAATTTACCTTGTTGCTGTGTGAAGTGCCTGCAAGTTGGGCAATCTGAGTTTCTAACAATTTATTATGAATGGCCAAATTTTCAACTTTAGATGACAACTCTCTAATGGCCTCAGTCACAACTTGCCCATGTTGCCTAAACTCCTCATTTTGCTTAGCTTGACTCTCAACAAAATTCTCAAAAAGAGACTCAAGTTTAGAGTTTTGTACCTGTTGGAGTCCAGAAGAGGGTTTAGCACTACCTTGCCCTGCTTGGTGTTGACTATTCCGGTAGGAGAAGTTGGGATGTGACTTCCAACCGGGGTTGTAAGTTTGAGAATATGGATCATTCCTCCCCTTTTGGTTGAAGTCATGGAAATTGTGGCATGATTCCACTTGCTCCACCGGTGCAACTTGTGAGGAGCCAATTCCAACTTGGCATTCAACACCTATGTGTCCCTGTGCTCCACAAATCTCACAAAAATTGTTAGAGGCACCTATGGCATTTACATGAGCCTTTTCAAGCATGTCAAAACGTTTATTCAAAGAATCAAATTTTGACATCATTAAATCAACTCCGTCTACCTCAAACTTACCTCCCGAGAGTTTTCTCGGGTTATTATCTCTTTTATTTGCCCATTGGTGATGATTTGTGGCAACACTCTCAATGATCTCATAGGCTTCTGTCAGTCTTCTATTCATCAAAGCTCCACCAGCTGCAGAGTCTAGAGACACCTTCGAAGAATATTCTAGCCCATTATAGAAGGTGTGGACAATCAACCATTTTTCTAACCCATGGTGTGGGAGGCTTCCAAGAAAGCCTTATATCTATCCCAAGCTTCCGACAATGATTCACCATCTTTCTGAACAAAGCTTGTGATTTGGGTCCTCAGATGAGCAGCCTTGGATGGTGAAAAGAATTTGTTCAAGAAAGTTTGCTCCAATTGGTCCCAAGAAGTGATGGTCTCAGCGGGAATTGACCTCAACCAAGCCCTAGCTCTATCTCTCAATGATAATGGAAATAGGCGAAGGCGAATAGCATCAACAGAGGCACCTTCAATCTTGAGGGTCTCACAGAATTCCAAGAACATATCCAAATGATCGTTTGGGTCCTCTGATGGCAATCCTCCAAACTGGTTCTGCCTTATCATGGTGAGTAAAGCAAGTGGTATGGTGAACTGTCTAGCTTCAATGTCTGGCCGAGCAATTCCTAACGCAAACCCCGAGCATTAGGGGCTGCATACTCTTTAAGAGGTCTATTATCAGCAGTGCAGCCATGACAAGCGTTGGCTCAAGTCTATCTCTTGCTCTTTGGCTTTGTTGTCTTCTCCTTTTGCGAAGGGTTCTTTCAATTTCAGGATCAGCTTCTTCAAGAGTCCCAAAACATCTAGTTCTTCGCATAAACAAGAGAATTACCTGTAGACACTCAAAGAGAAAACAAGAAAGTAGTAAAAAGGTTTAAAATAATTAAATTAAAAATTTAACTGATATTCAAGAAGAACACAACAGTCAAGCAACGGCGCCAAAAACTTGATTGGGGTGAAATCCGCAAGTGTACGGTTTCGTCGTCAAGTAATAAAAATATCGAATCCACAGGGACTATGTTTATGAATACCAATTAATTAATTAATTCAACTAAATTAAATAAAAGAGAATATAATTGTTGAACAAGAACGTAGAAACCAAACAATTAAATAAATAAAAGTTAAGACGCAAAACTGAGAATAAAAATAGCAAATTGTTGAGAAAAGATTTCAGATTTAAGAAAGCTTCCAGGATTGGGGTTAACCACAATGATACAAGACTCCTAATTAACAATCCTCTTATTAACACTTGAAATTCAATTGAAGGTGAATTACCCTATATTAGTTAATGTTCCCTTTCAAGATACAAGAACCATGCCCAATTAAACCAATTCCTACTCTCGTGGTAATTGAATCTAAATTGAACCCATTACGCTTTTTGGTAATTCATTAATCCTCGAAAGGCTAAACCTACTCTCGTGATTTAAACCTTAAGTTCAATTTTTATAGTTCCAACACCTAGGTTCACCTTTCAGTACGTCCCTAGATATCTATGAGATGCAAATAAGTGGCCAGCAAATTCACATGAATAATTGCAATAAGGATTGAATCAACAACATTCAAGATTAATAAAAGGGGTAAACAATATCAATTAATCATCATCAATGTATCAAAGGGCATTGCCCAATCCTAGAAACAAAAGGAACTACTCAGACATGGAGAAGAAGAAACCAGAAATCAAGTTCCAAGAACATCCAAACCCGTAATCCTAGAGAGAAGAGAGGAAGATGAAGATCAAGAGCCTCCATTGTGCCTCCTTCCAAACCAAATTCGAACCCTAATGTTGTCTTCAGAACATCTATATATACCCATGGGTTAAAACTGGTTCAAGCCCATCAGAAAAGAGAAAAACGGGCTTAAAATCTGACACGCACCCCGAACCACGGCCGTGGTGGGGACCATGGCCAGGCCGTGGTCAGTTCTGGACTCAGACATTTCAACCAAAATCTCAACCACGGCCATGGTGGCCACCACGGCCAGGCCGTGGTTGTCTCTGGACTTCCCCTTTTGCTTTTTCACGTTGCTGCTCGATCCATGGCCGTGGTTCAGGCCACGGGCATGCCGTGGAACCCTCTGGAGTGAGCTTTTTGTCCCAAATTGCTACTCTTTAAGCTCCAACTTCAATTGTGCAAGCTTTCCATCCATTTCAAGGCCAATTAAGCACCAATCCTGCACAACAACACCAAAAACACCGCAGTTATCCGAACTAAAGGGAAAAACAAACAAAATGGGAAACTAAAATGCCTAGAATGTATAAAAATGCATGCAAACACAAGAACAAAATATGATGTTGTTTCACACACATCAACAACTCTCCCCCACTAACAGAAATTTCGTCCCCGAAATTTACCGTACCTTAGAAAAGATGTGGGTATTGCTCCTTCATTTTATCTTCAACTTCCTAAGTCGCATCACCTATTGCTGCATTCCAGATAACCTTCACCAATATAATTTCTTTTCCCCAAAGTTGCTTCACTTTCCTGTCCTCAATCTTAAGTGAGGAAATCAGCTTCTTCGCGTTTTCAAGAAAAGATAGAATGACAGAGCGATTTACAAAATACACTATATAACATGTGGTGCGCGAGGAGTTGGGTTGCGGAAATGTCTCATAAGTCAAATTTTCTTTTAGTTGTACTTCATCAGGCTGTATGGCATGAGTTGGATTGGGAATATATTTTCTCAACTGAGACACATGGAATACACTATGAAGGTTGGAAAGAAAGGGTGGTAAAGCTATTTGGTAGGCTACTGGACCTATCCGACAAATAATTTGGTAAGGTCCAATGACTTTAGGAGTGAGTTTTCTGGATTTGATTACTCTTCCAACACCAGTCGTGGGTGTCACTCGCAAGAATACGTGTTCACCTTTCTCAAATTCAAGAGGTCTTCTTCTCTTGTCTGCATAGCTTTTCTGATGGCTCTGAGTCATCCTCATCTTTTCCTGAATCATCTTCACTTTTTACGTTGTTTGTTGCACAAGATCAGGTCCAATGGTCATGCTTTCTCCATCTTAATACCAACAGAAAGGTGTTCAGCATCGTCGCCCATATAGTGCCTCGTAGGGTGCCATCCCTATGCTTGAGTGAAAACTGTTGTTGTAGGTGAATTCTATCAGAGACAAGAATTCATCCCAACTCCCCTTCTGTTCTAACACACAGGCTCTCAGAAGATCCTCCAATGACTGGATAGTCCTTTCCGTCTGACCATCTGTCTGCGGATGGTAAGCAGAACTCAGACGTAATTTTGTCCCCATAGCTTCTTGTAAGCTTTGCCAAAACCTCGAGGTAAACCTTGGGTCTCTATCAGAAACTATACAAGAGGGTACACCATGAAGTCTAACAATTTCACTAATGTACACTTGGGTTAATCGTTCCATTGAATACTTGATATTGATTGGCAAGAAGTGTGCAGACTTCGTAAGCCTATCAACTATAACCCATATAACATCATGACCCTTCTTTGTTCTTGGAAAACAGGTAATAAAATCCATTGATATACTATCCTATTTCCATTCTGGAATAGCCAAAGGTTGTAATATACCAGCAGGTCTTTGATGTTCAACCTTTGCCTTTTGACAGACTAGACAAGACGTAACTTGCTCCGCAACATCTCTCTTCATCCTTGGCCACCAAAACATCCGCTTTAAATCTTGATACATCTTAGTCATTCCTGGATGCATACTTAATCTACTAGTATGTGCTTCATTAAGAATCGCTTTCTTCAGGTCGAGATCATTAGGTATACAAATCCTACCTTTGAACCTTAAGACTCCGTCAGATCCTTCTTCAACAGTTGCTGGATGACCTTGCTTTAAGAATTCCTTCTCGTTCTGTAAAAATGGATCATCATCTTGTTTCTTTCGGATTTCCTCCAACAAGTCATTCAAAATAGTAACCTTACTCAGACGAATCCTTCCTGGTGCCAATTCCACAGATAGTCTCATATCCCTAAACTGTGTTATCAACTCTTCTTCCTTTATCATCATAGCTGAGACACTGATTACCTTCCTACTTAAGGCATCTGCCACAACATTTGCTTTTCCTGGATGGTATTGAAGTTGAAAATCATAATCTTTTAAGAACTCTAACCATCGTCTTTGCCTCATGTTCAATTCCTTTTGATTGAACAGGTATTTTAAACTCTTGTGGTCACTGAATACATCGAATGTAGCCTCATAAAGAAAATGCCTCCATATCTTTAATGCAAAAACTACTGCGGCTAACTCCAAATCATGCGTTGGGTAGTTCCTTTCATGTACCTTCAGTTGTCTTGAAGCATAAGCTACCACATTTCTATTCTGCATCAACACACATCCTAATCCCTGGTAAGATGCATCGCAATACACTTCAAAAGACTTGTTTGGGTCTGGTAAAGTCAACACTGGTGCAGTCGTCAATCTTTTCTTCAACTCTTGGAAACTCTCTTCACATTTGTTTGTCCAAACAAAAGCTTGATTCTTCCTCGTGAGTTGTGTAAGAGGTCTTGCTATCTTAGAGAAATCTGCAATAAACCTCCGATAATAACTAGCTAATCCAACAAAGCTCCGAATCTCAGTCACCATCCTGGGTCTTTCCCATTGCAGAATTGTTTCCACCTTTGATGGATCCACCGCAATTCCATCCTTAGAAATCACGTGACCCAAAAATTGCACTTCCTCTAAACAAAATTCGCACTTTGACAACTTTGCAAACAACTTCTTTTCTTTCAGGATTTGAAGAACTATGCTGAGATGTTCAGCGTGCTCTTCAGGACTTTGAGAGTAGATCAGAATGTCATCGATAAAGACAATGACAAATCTGTCTAGGTATAGACGAAAGATCCTATTCATGTAATCCATGAATATTGCAGGAGCATTCGTCACACCGAACGGCATCACTTGATATTCATAATGCCCATAGCGAGTTCGGAAAGCTGTTTTAGGTATATCCTCTACCTTGACACGAATTTGATGGTAACCTGACCGCAAATCTATTTTGGAGAAAACCGCTGATCCCTTCAATTGATCCATTAAATCATCAATCCTTGGAAGTGGGTACTTGTTCTTTATCATAACCTTATTCAATTGGCGATAATCCACACAAAGACGAGAAGTCCCATCTTTCTTTTTCACTAACAGCACTGGAGCTCCTCAAGGTGACACACTCAGTTGTATTAACTATTTTTCCAACAATTCCTCCAATTGCTTCTTCAACTCTACTAATTTTGAAGGCGACATTCAATACAGCACAATCGAAATGAGACCTGCTCCAGGTACAAGATCGATAGAAAACTCCATCTCTCTGTCTGGTGGTAAACCGAGTACATCATCGGGAAAAACTTCATGAAACTCATTGACGACAGAAATAGCATTCACATCCTTTTCGCTCTTGACTTCTAAAGAAGACAGCAACATGTATCCTTGAGCTCCATCCCTCAATAATGATTCGACTTTAGCGACAGTTAAAAATCCAGAATTCTCATTCCTAGGAAAAATTAAGGTCTTATTGGAACAGTCTAATAGGATATGGTTAGAAGATAACCAATCTATTCCTAAGATTATATCTATGTCAACAAGGGGTAAACAAATTAAATCAATATAAAAGACTCGATCATGAATGCCAACAGGACAATTCAAACATACTTTAGAAGTAACAATGGGCTTGGCAGTTGGTGTAGAAACAATTAATTGAAAACTCAGAAAAGACACAGACAAACCCAACCTATCCACACAGTCATATGCATTAAATGAGTAAGTTGCACCCGAATCATATAGTACAGTTAAAAGATTACCTGTTATGACACCTTCTCCCTTGATAAGATCTTCAGACTGGGAGGCTTCAGCTCCACTCATCGTATATAGTCGCCCTCCAGCTTGTGGTTGAGCAGCACGAATGTTACTCAGTGATGGCTCCTTCTTTGGTTGGTCGCATTCCCTATAAGAATGTCCAGGCTTTCCACATCGGAAGCAAATAAGTCCCTTGATTAAACAATCTCTGGACATATGACCACTCTTGTTACACTTGAAACATTTTGGGGTAAACGCCACCACTTGCCCCACTTTGTTGCCACTAGAACTTCCCTCAAAAGATTGATGTTTGGGTTGGTTCCCTGGCGGTCTCGCATACGGCTTCCGCTGAAATCAGTTGTTGTTGTTGTTTCCTCCTTTTTGGAATCTAGTTGGTCCAAAGTTCTGGTTCCTCGTATCCCTTGATGGCTCTAGCTCCTCGAGTCGCCGACAAGTATCCATCAATGCTGGGAATTGATTTATTCGCATCGGCAGCACACCTCGTTTCAATTCCACTCGTAAACCTTCCTCGAACATGCGACATTTCCAAATCTCATCAGGTTGGATCTGGAAGTACCTCGAGAACTTAGACAAGCTCTCAAATTTTGCAGCATATTCATTCACTGACATGCTACCTTGACGTAAGCCAAGAAATTCCATTTCTTTGGCATGTCGCGCACTTTCTGGAAAATATTTTTCCAGAAATACTTCGCAGAATACTTCCCATGTGATTGCTCTTCCCTTGGCTTGCAGTAGCCTCCTAGTTCCTTTCCACCAATTCTCGCCATCACCCATCAGCATGAATGTGGCATAAGTCACCTTTCGATCATCGGGACATCCTATCCCTTCAAATATCTTCTCCAGCTCTTGAATCCATAGACTAGCCTTCTCCGGATCAAACTTGCCCCGAAACTGTGGCGGGTTATTGCGTCGTAACTCAGATAGGTCATGAGCATCAATATTTATTTCTTGGCGATTGGCTGCTTGTCGGTTCTGTTGTGCTATCACCTCGGCTATTCTTTGGATAGCCTCGACAGCTGCAGTCATCGCGTCGATGTCACGTCCCGTATTCACGTGTGTTCTTCTTCCACGAGACATGTCGTTCTTCAACAAGTCAAATCAGACAAAATAAAAATTAGATGTGTCCGTTCAAAACAAATCACTGAGAATCACACAACACAAGCAAAACAGACCTAACCACAAACCCCAAAAGACTCTAACTTGGGCTCTGATACCAACTAATGTAACACCCCGATGTAGGGCGTCACATTTACGACAAATTAAAATAAAAACCTTCCAAAGTTATAAATCGTTTGATAATAAGTACAATACGAGTTGTAGAATTTTAGTTATGTATTCTAAGAAGATCAATAATCATCCTATACAAATCCAATCATCTTCCATTATTGATTCAACCTTCGTCCTATGGCCATTTCTTCTTACGGAAAACATTACTAAATAAAATAAAAATAGAACATGAAATAAAATACATTATTACATACATACCATAATATCCATATGGTTTTATTTAAGAAAAATAATTAAAAATCAACTCATAAACCGTTTGACACAAAAAAGTAGATAATAGACTTGCCCAAGTCCTACAGACTAAGAAAACCCAAAAAAATATAGTACAGACATAACCAACACAAAACAATCAAGTCAACTAGTAAGGATAATCCAACAGCTCGCCTCCTTCGTGCTGGTCCTCGGATTGCTGCTTCTTTTACGGAAAATTAAGAGGTTGATCCTCTTCACCGTCTTTACCGTAGATAATAATAATAACACAGAAATACATACAAAGAGGTAAGACAATTTGTCATAATTACCATCAGGCAGTATAGAAAACGATAAATACAAACAGATATGTCATCAAAACATGTTATTACAACATATATAACATTTCATAGAATATATCAGAATAATATAATATGCAGACTCATAATGCACATGTACACGACACAAACCTACTCCATGGAGCTAAACACAACCAATCAGAGGGAATGATCCCGGAAGAACCTGCCTATCAACTCGGCTGCCGCGGGCCACGTGCTACACAGTCAAATTCGTCGTGACTCGCACAGTACACGGTCAAATTCATCGTGTACTACAGGCATTCTACAAGATAGTCCCCAACATGATCGTGATTAAGAATAGTGTTTTGTCAAGATCACTAGTGTGTCATGCCCGGTACCACGGCCTAGAGGAGCTACCAACTGTTCACATGTGGAATTTCCGCACACCAATGCCTCCAAGTTCAATAAATGAACAACACTACGCCTGTCGCACCCAAACAGGGGTGTAATTCATCCTCTTAGGTATAACTCGTCAATGACACCAAAAATAACATATTCCTCAATACATGGTGCAAGACTCAAAAATTCACATATATCATAATATCATCAAATCACATGGTCAAGTGCCATAACTTGGCAGTACCATCCTTCAATATAACCGGGTCCAACCCAACAGCATATCGCTGTTATTTTCAATCGTGTAGAAATTTTTCTGCATTTTCACAATCTCATGATTATTTTCCAACGTTTTCAAATTGCGTAGGTATTTTCCCACATTTTTTTATCACATAAATATTTTTCAACGTTTCCAAATCTCATAGTTATTTTCCTACGTTTTTAAAATTATTTTCTCATTCGCGTAATATTTTTAAATCATTTTCTCGAGCACGTAACATTTTTAAATCATTTTCTCAATCGCGTAATTTAAACATCATTATTTTAAATATGCGTAAAGTATTTTTACTATTTTTTCACCGTATAAAATATTTCTTGACGTTCTAAATTAATTTTTGAAAACTTTCCGAAATTAAAAATCCTTTTTAATAAAATACTTAGAGCGCTAAATAAATTTTAAAACATATTCTTAATTATCATAATAACAATTACTAAATTGAGTTCTCATTAAATAAATCTTTTAAAACTACCTTTAAGAAAATATATATATATATTTTAATCTAAACACCAATTTTTGACTTGTTGGCCCAAAATTAATTTATTTTCCATAACCAAATATATAATCATTTCCTATCTCATTTTTCTTTGTAAAAATATTTAATCCAATTATTTGTTACTTAATCCTCTAAAATCTATACTTGAAAAATAATTTTAGATTAAAAGTATATTGAATGGCATGTGACCGAAATTTACTATGTCTTCAACAAATCAAGCATTTGAAAATACATACATCAAAATCAATCATATAATAAAGTAAACATTCAAGTAAATGAATCCTCATGGATTCTTCACCACACACAATCCATTTTCATACTACCAAAATAGTTGATGAGATTAAATCTCCCTCTTACCTCTTGAAGACTATCCTTCTTGAAAGCTTCCTTAGAGAATTTTGTGTGGCTTCAAGAAAATACCTATCAAACTTAAACAATTTACAAAATACAAAACTAAGCTTGAGAAAGAATAACCAAGGATCAAACATGGCTTAAAAACAAATTTAGAAATAGGAAACAAGAATTTTACCTAATAGGGTAGAAATTTCAACCTTGATTTCCAAGCTCAAGATGGTTGATTTTGAAGAAACTCACAACATGAAAGATGTTTGGAATGATGTTTAGCTTTAGGAAATGGGGTTGGATAAAATTATTGAAGAGTAGAAGTGTGATTTGGGAGTGGTGGCCGAATGGCTCAAGAAATGGAGAAAAGATGAAGTTCTTCTTTGTGTTCTTGTGTTCTTGAAGAAAGAGAATGGAGAGAATAGATAGGAGTGATGGAAAATGAAGTGGAGAGGTCTCCTACCCTATATATAGCCATGTGGTGCATTGGAGGAGTGGGTGGAATGATTTGTGATAATTGCTTGGTGGAGCACTCAAGGAGACAAGGTGGTGCATGCTAGCTCACTAAAGTGCATGATTAAGTGTGATGGAATCAAAATGATAGCCCAAAAATCATGTGCATTGTCTTGGAGTTATATGGAGTGAATGGATGGAAATTCCTTGAATATTTGAGTGGGAGACAAGGTAGTTGAAGGATGACTAAACTCCAAGTGATCATAAATGATAGAATGCATTATTATGCATTATTTGAAGAATCATTTACCTTCTTGATGGACATGGCCATGTGGCCTTGGTGGAATTCACCAACAAAAGAATCCCATTCCATGTTATAATGAAGTGCATGAGTTGACGTGGGTCAAAAGTGTTTTACCTCTTTGGTTTCTACATTAAACATACTAGGTCCACTAACATGATTATAGAATCTAGGTAAATAGAAAACTTAATTACTAGGGCTAGGTAATTAGGTTTATGATTTCACCTAAGGTAAGTAGATTTATAACCTTAACCTAAGGTAAATAGATTTATGACTTTAACCTAGGGTGAATAAATTTTTATAACTTTAACCGACGGTAAATAAATTTACAACTTTAACCTAATGTAAATAGGTTTATAACTTTAACCTAAGGTGGATAGATTTATGATTTTGCCTAAGGTAAATAGATTTATGATTTTACCTACGTCTATTTCTCTACGTAGATTTTAACCGGTAGTTGATTTCAAATTGACAAAAATTACTACGGTAAAAACTAATTTTTACTGTCTATAATTTACTGCGGTAAAAATTAAATTTTTACTGTGGTTCAATAATAACGCGTATCTAGATAAATTGTCAAACAACGAAAATTTTCGAATACTATTTCTGGTTTCGGGTTTAGTAAGATCCCCCGGCCCCACTGAATAGTTCAAAAATTCATCCGGCCTGGGAAAATTATTATCTTCCTGACTCGGAGTAATTCATACACAAAGATCAAAAATATTCACATAACAGTTAAAATAAATTTACAACACACAGAAATTACAAAACAGTACAGTTTAGTCGTTACTGTAATTTATCAAAAATTGGGGTGTTACAAAGCATAGGCAAATAATCAAAGCACATAAACATACACAAATTATTACATGACCATGGATATGAATCCTCACATGGATTCACCATCCATCAACTACACAAACCATCTCTCACCACCATACTTGGTTGGTGAGATGAATCTCCCTCTTTCTCTTGAAGATCCTCAAAAGCTCATTATTTTGCTTCTTTTTCCAAGTCCTTCACCACCAAGGGCTTCTCAAATACAAAACAAAACACACACATAATTAATATACATAAGACTTGAATAAGAAAACCATGGATTAGAATCATGGTTAGAACTTTGATAATAAAAAAAAAAGTGAAGATTAACAAACTTCACCAATAAAGCTTCAATCTTTAGCTTGAAGAACAAGGTTGAAGATGGATGATTTAGAGAAAGTCTTCAACATGAAAGTTGCTTAGAATATCATGTAGATTCAAGATCTATGGTTAGATGATATTAAAAGAGCTTGGAGAGTGGTTTTGGGTATCTTGGCCGAATGGTTCTTCTTGAAGAACAAAGATAGAATTTTTTATTTTTGTGAGGGAAAGGTTTCTTAAACTTGGTTAAGGTAAAGAATGAAGTGAAAACACTTGGTTTCCCTTCCTATCAATTTCGTGTAGCTCCTTGGAAAATCCCCTTTTTGATAGAAATTTGAAGCTTGGATTTGAAGCTCAAAATGAATGATTTGGTGAAAACTCATAACTAGAGATGTTCTTAGAATGAGGTAAGGATTCAAGAAATAAGGTTGGATAAAATTTTTGAGTGATGGAGGGCATTCTTAGGTGTCATGGCCGAAACTTGCTTGGAGGAGAAAGTGGAGAGAAATTTGATATGGTTCTTTAGTTCTTGAAATAGAAAAGATGTTCAAGTAAATTAAAGTCACAAATTTGGTTTCCTAAAGCCTTCATGGCCGTGAACCTGTTTTGAGAAAAAGGTGAGAGAGAGTTTGTTTGGTTAATTGATAGAAAGGTGATAGGAATTATCAAGTGAGGAGTTAATATTTAGGCCCCCCCCAAAGATACTTGGCCGTGAGCCATCTTAAAACAAAAGTGATAGAAATGAATTAAAGATAACATATTTTTCTTTCACCAAGCATGCATTGCCGTAGGTGTAACACCCCAACTTTTGGGTAAAAGACCGTTGTATCCCTGTTTTGCTGTTTCTTGTTTTTCTGTATGAAATACATAAAAATAATACTGTTTGTTATTTTATTTAGTCGTTTTACATAATTTGTTTCGATACAGTAAAATAAAATTTTTATCAAATTACTGTTTTAAATTTTTCTGTATGAAAAATAGATGTATAATACTGTCTGGTATTTTATATAATCGTTTTACGTATTTTTCTTCAAGACAGTGAAATAAAATTTTTCTTGAATCCGCTGTTTTAAATTTTCTGTGTAATATACAGCTATATAATACTGCTGGATATTTTATTTGAACGTTTTGGATGATTAGCTACATTGTGAGAAAAAAATGGGAAAATGACCATTACGTCCCGAATGTGCTGTTTTTGTTGTTTTTAATTGTTTTCTACTTGATACAGTGCTCAATATTACTGTCTGTGATTTTATATGGACTTTTTGTGTGATTTGCTCCGGGGTAGGAAAATAATATTTTTTCGGACCGGAAAAATCTGTTTTTAATTATTCAGAGGCGGGGGATCTTACTAAACCCAATTCTGAATGAGCCTAAAATTAATCTTTTAATTTTTAGGATTTAACTGTCAAATAAAATAATTTTATATTATTATAATATTATTTTATTAGTCAGTACAAATAAGTGACAATGACGGACAGGAAATATTTTGTGGGACCCACGTTTAGTCATCAAGTGCTGTACACGTGGACCAATGAGGAGCTGGTCAAAATTGGTGGCTATGACTCATCGCAACGGGCCAATAGGACGATGACACGTGGCGTGACACCTCAAGCATCATGACTCGCCAGCCTTCTAGAAGGTTCCAGAAGTGTGACTCGGCCTGTGACTCACCGCAGTGACTCGCCAGTTCCAGAAGCTTCTCCGATGACTCAGCATGCTGACTCGCCATGCTGACACAGCCAATGATGCAGTCAGTGACTCAGCTGATGACTCGCCATGCTGACTCACCTGTTTTGGAAAATATCTATGCTGACTCATCTGCTCTAGAAAATATCTACGCTGACTCGCCATGTTGACTCACCCGTTCTAGAAAATTCCACGATGACTCATCATACTGACTCATCGTAGTGAGTCACATGTTCTAGAAATTTCTCTTTGATGACTCGCTTTATGACTCATCAAGGGTAATCAGTAGAAAAAAATGATTAATAATAATTGCTACTTTGTTAGTCTAAAATAAAAATCTATGTATATTTTATTACCCATTAGACAATAAACACTGACTTTATAAACAGTAATTATTGTATAATTATTGTTTATTAGTTAAAGTATGTTAGAAAATATACAATGTGCACCAATAGGAATTGGTCAACAAAAATAGCAACCAATAGGAATCAAGTTAGTAAATGTTTAACCAATGTAATTTAGTCAATAAAAATGGCTTGACTCTTTAAGGACCAATAGGAAACAAGCTATCAAATGAGTTTGGACTTCTTGAATTTGAATGGTTCTACGTAAAGGAGGAAAGAGCAATTTGCTCTAATAGCCAAATTCACAAAGTGAAGTTTACGTAGAAAGCTTTAGGAAATTCATTTAGAAAGCCAAATTAACCAAATAAAGACTAGTCAACATTTGTTTCTTCTCTTTGATTTCATTCTACGGCAAAGCAATTTGTGTGAAGCTAATATTTCCATTCAATTCTTCCTATCTTTCAATTAAAATCATCAAGTGAGACCAAGTCAATTTTGGTGGCTTCTCTTCACTTGTATCTACAGCAATTGCATGCTTTGGGAAAGCAATTATTGCATTTCAATTCATTCTTCTCTTCATGCTTCTACGACAATGCCTAATAAAGGGTGATAAGTTTAGTTTCAATTTTATAAAGTTAGTCAATTTTGGTGGCTCTCTTGTTTAGCTTCTACGACAATTGAATGCCTTTAGGAAGATAATTCCAATACTCCAATTCACATTTACTCTCCATGCATTTACGACCATGCAATTGGAGGGATCAAATGCAAACATAATTCTCACTTTTCTCCAAGTGATTTACGGCCATGCAATTGAATAAAGGCCAATTTACCTACTTAAATGTATTTGGTCACTTCTCTATTTAGCTATCATTCAAAGAAGCAAAACAAATATTTCTCACTCTCTCTTCATGTGCATTCACGGCCAAAGCTATCTCACTTGTCTTCATTTGTCAAAGTCTTCATCTTTTCTCCAAAAGCTTTCAAACAATTAAACCTCTCAAATATTTCTTCTCTTTTCTTCTCTAAACCTCACGGCCTCTTCACTCTTTTCTATCATTCACTTTTCTAAAATTCCAAACTACCTAATTTCTTGCTTCTTTACTTCATTTCAAGACCCTTTGTAATTGAAACCTAAGCCTAAATCTTCCATTTTCTATCATGTTCTTCAAAGCTTAAGTTTGAAGCCTTGAAGGTAGGGTTATTTAATTTTCATGTTTCTATCCATTTCAAAATTTTGATCATGATTTTAATCCATGATTATTATAGTTTAGAGCCTTAGGTATTAATATTGTATGTTTTCTTTGTTTTCAAGGAGCTCTTGGTGGAGGAAGCTTGCTTGAAGGAGACATACAATGGACTTGGAGGTTTCTACAAGAGGTAAGAGGGAGATTACCCTCATCAACCATGTGTTGGTGGTGAGGAATGTTTGTGGTTGTGGTGAAGAATCCATAAGGATTCATTCACTTGATTGTTTATAGTTTTTTCCTAATTGTGATTGATTATGTGTGTAAATTATTTATGTGTTTATTACTTGTGTGTTTGTTAATTTTGTGTTTGTTAGTAGGTTGTTGTGTATTTGTTAGTAGCCTTCTTGTTTGATGTTTGTAATAATTTGCATATCTACAAGCTTTGATAATATTGCATGTGTTAGAAATGCATGATAAAATATAGGATATGAATAATATGTCAAGGATTGTATGAGTGTTCCAAAGAACACACTAACAAGGCTCACGACCATGATTCAAATGGGGAACCAAAATGTTCTCTTAATTTTCTTAAAATGTGATTTAATTAACCTAGGAGAATTGGTAAGATATCCATTTGTTTAGATCAAGAAAAATAAATTTGGAAATCAAATGGCATAACCTTATATTTTCGGCCAACATGTCTAACTTCAACACTTTGATTTCTAAAATTATTTTCTAGGGTAATGATTTAATCAATGTAGACAATACAAGAGATTTAACATGTATTTAGAAGGTGAAAAATAATTTGGAAATCAAATGCAAAGTTTTTATCAAATTCGGCCAACATGCCAAATTAGATATTCATGATTTCTAAAATTAATTCCAAGCTATTTTCAATCAAGAAGAAGCAATACAAGTTAAAGTAAATTTTCTCTACAATGAGTTTTAAAGAAATAAAGTGGTTAGAATTAAGTTTAAGAGGTTAATACTAATGATTTTTCTTGTAAGAAGAAATACGGTAGCTTTATAAAATTTCTAACGTATAGCTCCCCATGTGTTTTGAAGCACGTTAGTAATTTTCAAAAGTGTAATTAATTGGTTGTAATAAAAATAAAAGGAGTTTTGACAAAACCTAGAAAACCATTATTATTATTTTTTTCTAAATCAAATCTTGTCAATTTTTATTAAAAAGCAGACAAATAAAGTAAAAGATGAGCAAAAGACAAGATATCGCTATGAAAAATATTCTACGTAATTTAAAAGTACTAAATATTATTTTTGTTTGTTCTAAACAGTTATTTTAAGGAAGTTGGACAAGAAAACGATTTAAAAATCTTACGCGATTGAGAAAACGTATTAAAAATTCTACGCGATTTTGAAAACAAGTAAAATATATTTACGCGATTTATAAATGTTTGTAAAACGATGGAATTGTGAAAATGCGATAAAATTTCTACGCGATTGAACGTTATTGTATTTTTCATTTGTCGGGAAAATGTGAACCCGCATGTGTTTTCTTTATATATATATTTGTTGCCAATGAGGGAAAGCTTTCGCTGTCGGGAAAATGTGAACCCGTACAAGCTTTATATATTTTTATCTCTTGAGGATATTTTCGTAATTTTCTTATCTTTGGTTTATGTGTGGCGTTTATGCCAATTTTGGTGGATTGATTGACGAGGTGAATCACATCGTATTGTCGGTGCGATAAGCGTAGTGTGGTTCGATCTTGAATGGACTTGGAGACGTTAGTGTGCATAATTCCATATGTGGACAGTTGGTTGCTCTTCTGGGCCGTGGTAATTGGCAACACACTAACGGACTCGACACACACTATACTTAATCGAGATCTTGTAAAGTCTAATAGTACATTGCCTGTAGTGCCACAACGTGAGACCGTGAACTACACCACGCCTTGGATGATGGATTCCATGTGACGTGGGGCTATAGACGCAACGTGTGATGTGCGCAATAGTTTGGTTGGGCAATCGTGGTACTAATAGATTTTGAGGATCATTTGCTCTCTCGATGTCGTATGTTTTTAGCTCCATGGAGTAGGATTGTGTCTTGTTGTATATGTTGATATGTGGTGCATTGTTATCTTTTATTTGTTATTTTTATCTATTATCTTTTATTTGTTATTTCTTTTATTTGTTATTTTTATCTGTTATCTTTTATTCATTATCTTTTATTTGTTATCTTTTATCTATTATATTTTTATTTGTGATTTTTATTTGTGATTTCTATCTCGTGATTTTTATCTCGTGACCTTTCATTTGTGATATTTTCGTTGTTATGAGATTTGATCTTTCTTTTATATTGTACTGTTATGATATTTTATATGGTATGAATTGTTATATCTATCCTGATAATGTTATTGCTGTTTATTTTATTAGGTTATATGCATATTAGAAATATTTGTAAATTGATAACATGACTATAATTGTGATATCTGTGTGTATGGAATGACTTTGTCATTCGAATCATTTTTTGCTACCGTACTGGTATTGGTGAAAGGGGATCTCACCTCTTTACTGTATTGCTGTGTTATGTTGTGTTGTGTTGTTAAAATCGTATAGTAGGCGGAGTAAACCTATTGGAGGCCATATTTTGAAGATGGTGACGGCGTCGAAGAGTGACCTTCAGACTTCAACAGGATGCAGTTGGTGGAGACATGGATCTAGTAGGTTGGGTTTTTCTCGTTAGTGTTATTACCGTGCTATTAGTAGTAACCTTCATTAGGTTTGCTACTGTTTCTCTGAGTCTGTAAATTACATGTTTTACTTCTATAATGAATATTTGGTGGTACTTATATTATGTGTATTAATTAATTCAATTAAATTTTGGTTTTTCTTATAATTTTTGGTAAGTCTATATTTCTGCGAAATGAAATTTTAAAATTCATCTTTTAACAATCAAAACTTTTATAAAATGATTTCAGTTGATTTTATATTTTATTTAAAATGTGACGCCCTACGGAAGGTGTTACAGTAGGAATTAGAAGGAATAGCCATCAAAGTTGACTAACTTTGTATAGCTTTTTCAATTATTGTTAGAAGAATGACCAAGTATTATTTGAATGTAAATTTTGTCTTCCAAATTTGATGCATGGTCGTAGAAGCCAATGAAGTAGCCACCATTGTTGACTTAGTCTTACTACTTTGTTCAATTAAAGACATTCTAATATATGTCACAAAGATGTAATAATTTAGAGCAATTTTTGCTCTCCATTGCTGTGGGAATGCATGTAAATGAATGGAAAGAAAAGTGAGATATATCTATATATTAAATGGTTGCTAGAAAGGTGACAAATCCATTTAATATAGATTTCCTTGTCCTCCATTATTTCTTGGTCGTGGAGTGCTTCCAAGAAGTAAGCCATTTATTGTTGACTACTTGAATTAGTTGAATCAATTTTGAGAATGCATAGCCGTAGAGTGAAGAGAGAAAAGAGTGAATTATTTGAACAAATGATTGATATTAAATCATTTGAGAGGAAAGGTGATGAAGTGAGATAGCAAATGCATGAAATGCTTTTGGATAATTTTTTTCCTTGCATTGCCATGGAGAGTAAGTGAGAAATGAGTGAATTATTAGAGTGTTAATCAAAGGCACCAAATTATTGAAGAGTTTCCAAGTGATAGTAACAAACTTGGACCATTGGATCTTCTTCCTCCTTTAATCTTAGACATTAGATGAAGCTACTAAATGGATGGTCAAGATCTTTCCTTCCATGTTGCCATCCAAGGGTCACAATTTAAGTCCAAGCCATTATATAAGACTAAATTTCAACCATAGATTAAATCCAAAACCAATGGTTATAAATGATCCATCTCCACCGTTGATTAAATCCAAATCCAACAGTCACAAATGGTCCTAGCTACTTTGTAAGACCAAATCTCCACCCTTGATTTAAATCTAAATCCAACGGTTATACATGGTCATAGCCATTTTATTAGACTAATCCTACATCGTTGATTAAATCGATGGTTGATATCAAAGTCTTCAATATTAGACTTGCTTCCTATTGGTCTGTCAAAAGAATTAAACTTGTTTCCTATTGGTCTATCAAAAGTTGTCATAACCACTATTGTTTACTTAAGCAGTATAATTTCTATTTTTATCTGCTAAAACCCCAAGAAAGAATATATTTACTGTATTTTTATCGCCCGATAATTAAATACAGTACAAAACACAGTAAAAGAAATTTTCTAAAAACTGTTTCCGGATTCAAGTTTAATAAGATCCCCTGTCTCCGTCTCAATAGTACAAATTTTTCTATATGTAGAAAAATTTTCATGTTTTGGGACTCACCCTGGGCCCACGTAGGACCATTGGGGCCCATAAACAGCCCAAAATCAACCAGATAACCATAAAAATTTATAATCATCCACAAAAATCACAAATATTAGAAAACGTATGAAAATCAAGTCAGATTGTTAAAAATAATTAACAGTCAAGAAAAATAAATACTTAAAGATTTTCTCCGGCCCGAAAATTATTATTTTCTTGACACAGAGTAAATCACTCAAAACGATCAAATACGCTGATGAAATACTCAAAATAATTTTACAGTACATAGAAATCACTAAACAGTAGAATTCTGTTAACTGTCAAAATTACTGTCAACTATTTAGGAAGTTTGGGGTGTTACAATACTCCCCCTCTAAAAAGAAATTTCGTCCTCAAAATTTGATAAACCTGATTTCACATCCTCAGAATAAATATAGCTATTGTCCTTTTATCTTATTTTCCAGTTCCCATATTACATCTTCACTTATATCGTTCCAAACGATTTTAACCAATGAAAATTCTTTGTCTCTCATTCAACTTCTCCTGATCAAACAGATATCCCAGATTCCTATAATTACTGAAGATGTTAAATATTACTCCATAAAGAAAGTATATCCATACTTCTAATACAAACACAGCATCTACCAACTTCCATTCTTGCGTAGAATAGTTTTTCTCATGTACCTTAATTTTCCTAAAATCATACCCTACAACTTTTCTATTCTGCATAAACATATATCTTAAAATCCGATGTAATGCGTCACTGTTCACTTCTAATGGTTCACTGGAATTAGACAAAACTAATACCAGAAAAGTGGTCAAACATATTTCAACTCCTAAAAATTCTCCTTGTATGCATTAGTCTATACAAATACTTAATTCTTTCTAGTAAGCTAGGTAAGAAGTCCTACGATCTTAGAAAATATCTCAATAAATTTTCTATGGATTTCCATTACCGTTTTTAACTTTTGAAGAATCCACCACATTTCCGCTGCGTCACTCTGATACTATGACATGGATGTAAACAACAATATCCTTTCTTGCAATTTCAATATATGAAAGAAAACTATGGAGGTTTAGAAAGAAGAAAGTAGCGAAGCTATCTGATATGATACCAGACATATCTAACAAGAATTTGATGTTGCCTGATTTTCAGGAATGCATTTTTCTGGACTATTAACACTTTATTGAGACAATCTCATAGGATATGGTTGGAAAATAACCAGTCCGTTTCAAAAATCAAATCTATTTATGAAAGAAATAAACAGATCAAACTAACACAAAAATTTAATCTATAACAATAATTTGAATAACCCAAGTAGCCCGATCAGCTAAGAATAGAAACAGAAGTAAACAAGTCTGAGGATCACGAAGACACAGATAACACCAACATATAATTGATCTACTCAATCATATGCTATAAAGAATATGTAAAGAATTACCTTCTACAATACAGTCTCCCTTGTTTATGTCTTCAGCTCAGAACACTCCCGTTCCATTCGACGTATCGACTCTCCCTACTACTTGAGATTTTACTAACAGAAAACTCTGTTTACAATGGAACATAATCTCTAAAAATTTGTCCAAACTTTCCACACTTAAAAAAATTTGTTTCCTTGAACGTACAATCCTTCATTAAGTGCCCCTTTCCACTTCACTTACAAAACAATAAACACATCACGGTCCAAATTGGTGTACTATTACAAGCACTACCTCCGCACATTCACTGCTTCTGCTGATTTCTTGGTGATTGTAATTATGTTTCCCATTGAAATCAATCACTTTCCTAATATCCCTAAGAAGAAATACCAGGTTCCAAAATTATGAAATCTTGTATTTCAGAATTGATTCTCTTCCATCAGATCCTGAACCTCAACTTTTAGCTTCTGCTGTTCGGCGATCCTCTGCTCCTGTTATACTGTCACGTCAGTTGTCTTCCGCATTACTCCTGTAGTGGTAACTATATTATTAGTGTCACGTTCTGCTTCCACACACGTACGTCTATCACGAGCCATTTCTTTTTGGAAATCAAACACACAGAGAACACAACACAAGCAAAATAGACCTAACCACAAACCCCAAAAGACTCAAACCGTGTGCATCGGACATCTGTTCCTTGTCAACACTGCACGCTGTCAAATCTGAAATGGTCATTCACTGATGTTGTCACCAATTTCAAAATATCTGCCACCCATTATATCTAAGACAACTCGTTCCTTCTACTATATAATTTTTACAACATAAACATAGCAAAACAATATAACAAAGAGGTGCGATCACCTACGCCAATACCAATATGGTAGCACAGAGATAATACAAACAACATATTATACATGTATATTATACCAGAATTCTAATAATGCCTTCAACATTAATCAACTATCATCATCCAATCACTTATTTGTTCAAATATCATTCAATATATACGATAATGCCCTCAACATTATTTATCATCATCATCATCCAGTATTATTCAACAGTTCAATTATTCCTCAAGTATTGATAGTTTCAATTATCATAACCAATACTCAATAATGATGCATATGTTATGCAAGTGCACATAGACTCAATGTTCTACTCCATGGAGCTAATACTCAGTTCGGAGAAGTTGATCCGAAAGATCCGTATTCGTACTAAAATTTCCTCTCGGGACCGAGTGCTATAATCCTCATTTTGATTTTTGCACATCTAGCATATACACGACAGTCTTTATGAAATCTTGATTAAGAATAGTGTCTCGGTCAGGATCATTGGTGCGTTGCATCGATCTAACCTATGGGAAGAAGCGCGACCAACCACCCATGTAAGCAACCCGCACCCCGATGCCCCCAAGGTCAACAAGTGACTTACACTACGCATATCGCACCCACTCAAGAGGTGTACGTCTCTCCTAGGCAAATAGCCTCATACAGTCCATCTGACCTTTCCAATGCATGTTCAATGCACTAATGCCAATCATAGGCAAAATTCATCATTTTCTCATACAGTGTCCATACACTAGTTCATGCATATAAAATGCACCAATGCCAATCACAGGCAAAATTCACTATTTCCAATGCATGTTCAATGCACCAATGCCAATCATAGGCACAATTTATCATTTCATATTCAGGGTCCACACATTGGCCCATTCTCAGTTTAATTTCATAATCTCAAAATCAGGGTCCACACACTGGCCCAATAGTAATCATACTGTATTTTCAACAGCAAAATCATATTATCACATTTTTATAGTCACAAAACACTTTTATCGTGTTTTCACAATCGCGCAACATTTTTGTTACGTTTTCATAATTTTGCAACGTTTCTGTTGCATTTTCAAATCACATATTGATTTTTCAATGTTTTCTCAATCACGTAAAAATATTCCACCATTTTTAAATCGCGTAGCAATTTTTCAACAATATCTCAAACGTGTAAAAATATTTAAACGCTTTCCAAATCGCGTAGAGATATTTAAACATTTTTTTAAATCACGTGGAAATATTTAAACGTTTTTCCAATCGCGTAGCTTAAAAATCACGTTTTTAAGTTATGTAAATCATTTTTCACTATTTTTCAATCTCGTAAAATATTTCTCAACGTTCAAAAATTCTATTTCAATCTTTTTCAAAATAATATGACTACTCACATTATTTTCCACATTTTCTTACTCAAGAAAATCCTTTTCACAATTTATTCCACAAATTCACAATTCTATTGAATTAAATCAATGTTTCTCACTTTAAAAATTACTAACGCTCTCCAAAACCCAAAGGATGAGTTACACGTTAGAAAATATCAAATTACTCTTATATTCTCCATTTTTCTCAAATCAATTCCAAAATCAATTTTCTTCAAAATAAATTGAGGTTCAAACACTTTCAACCTCTTTTTGTCTTTCGTAAACGAAATTCCATTTTGCAAGTAACAAAACACCATGTTTCCATTTTCTTTAATCCTTGTACTAAAACGCTTTATTCAAACACTTTGAAATCACTTTATTTCATAAAACCAAAACTATTCCAATCTCCCAAAAATGGTGGAGTCTTTGGCCATTGAAGCCATCAAATACTTTTCCTTTATAAAATCAAGGTATTCACAAACCTTCAAAACCGTGGTACTTGTTTTCAACTGGCCATCAAATATTTTTCCTTCTAAATTGATATGGTTTTATACAAACAAAACCATTAAAAATTCCTTAACAAAAATCGTGAGCATTTGGTCTTTGAAATCAAATCATTTGTTCATTTTCATTTTTCACCTTCTTTGCAAATCCTTAAAATCATCAACTCATTGCTCTTTTCATTTAAAACTCTTGTTTAGTAAAATGCTTAGAAACTTTTTACACAAAATAAATCAATAAAAATCTTTCTCAAAATCGTGAACACTACTTCTTGAAAAACAAACCCTTTATTTATTTTCCTTGCTTTTCTAATCATCCAATTTTATCATTCATGAAAATATTAATTTGTAAACACCTATTTTGAGGTGTCTTGGCTGAAATCCTCTTGGTCTTTGGAACCAAAAAAATCAATTTCCTTTCCATCATCAAATCATGGCATATATATACATGTTCAAATATATATCACAAGCATACCATAATCAAAGCAATAAATCTTGCAAATCATACCAAGCATAGGCAAATAATCAAAGCACATAAACATACACAAATTATTACATGACCATGGATATGAATCCTCACATGGATTCACCATCCAACAACTACACAAACCATCTCTCACCACCATACTTGGTTGGTGAGATGAATCTCCCTCTTACCTCTTAAAGATCCTCAAAAGCTCCTTGTTTTGCTTTTTTTTTTCCAAGTCCTTCACCACCAAGGGCTTCTCAAATACAAAACAAAACACACACATAATTAATATACATAAGACTTGAATAAGAAAACCATGGATTAGAATCATGGTTAGAACTTTGATAATCAAAAGAAAAGTGAAGATTAACAAACTTCACCAATAAAGCTTCAATCTTTAGCTTGAAGAACAAGGTTGAAGATGGATGATTTAGAGAAAGTCTCCAACATGAAAGTTGCTTAGAATATCGTGTAGATTCAAGATCTATGGTTAGATGAAATTAAAAGAGCTTGGAGAGTGGTTTTGGGTATCTTGGCCGAATGGTTCTTCTTGAAGAACAAAGATAGAATTTTTTACTTTTGTGAGGGAAAGGTTTCTTAAACTTGATTAAGGTAAAGAATGAAGTGAAAACACTTGGTTTCCCTTCCTAACAATTTCGTGCAGCTCCTTGAAAAATCCCCTTTTTGATAGAAACTTGAAGCTTGGATTTGAAGCTCAAAATGAATGATTTGGTGAAAACACATAACTAGAGATGTTCTTAGAATGAGGTAAAGATTCAAGAAATAAGGTTGGAAAAAATTTTTGAGTGATGGAGGGCATTCTTAGGTGTCATGGCCGAAACTTGCTTGGAGGAGAAAGTGGAGAGAAATTTGATATGGTTCTTTAGTTCTTGAAATAGAAAAGATGTTCAAGTAAATTAAAGTCACAAATTTGGTTTCCTAAAGCCTTCATGGCCGTGAACCTGTTTTGAGAAAAAGGTGAGAGAGACTTTGTTTGGTTAATTGATAAAAAGTTGATAGGAATTATCAAGTGAGGGGTTAATATTTAGGCCCCCCCAAAGATACTTGGCCGTGAGCCATCTTAAAACAAAAGTGATAGAAATGAATTAAAGATAGTATATTTTTCTTTCACCAAGCATGCATCGCCGTAGGAATTAGAAGGAATAGCCATCAAAGTTGACTAACTTTGTATAGCTTTTTCTATTATTGTTAGAAGAATGACCAAGTATTACGTGAATGTAAATTTTGTCTTCCAAATTTGATGCATGGTCGTAGAAGCCAATGAAGTAGCCACCATTGTTGACTTAGTCTTACTACTTTGTTCAATTAAAGACATTCTAATATATGTCACAAAGATGTAATAATTTAGAGCAATTTTTGCTCTCCATTGTCCTGGGAATGCATGTAAATGAATGGAAAGAAAAGTGAAATATATCTATATACTAAATGGTTGCTAGAAAGGTGACAAATCCATTTAATATAGATTTCCTTGTCCTCCATTATTTCTTGGCCGTGGAGTGCTTCCAAGAAGTAAGCCATTTATTGTTGACTACTTGAATTAGTTGAATCCATTTTGAGAATGCATAGCCGTAGAGTGTCGAGAGAAAAGAGTGAATTATTTGAACAAATGATTGATATTAAATCATTTGAGAGGAAAGGTGATGAAGTGAGATAGCAAATGCATGAAATGCTTTTGCCCCCCTTTTTCCTTGCATTGCCCTGGAGAGTAAGTGAGAAATGAGTGAATTATTAGAGTGTTAATCAAAGGCACCAAATTATTGAAGAGTTCCTAAGTGATAGTAACAAACTTGGACCATTGGATCTTCTTCCTCCTTTAATCTTAGCCATTAGATGAAGCTACTAAATGGATGGTCAAGATCTTTCCTTCCATGTTGCCATCCAAGGGTCACAATTGAAGTCCAAGCCATTATATAAGACTAAATTTCAACCATAGATTAAATCAAAATCCAATGGTTATAAATGATCCATCTCCACCGTTGATTAAATCCAAATCCAACGGTCACAAATGGTCCTAGCCACTTTGTAAGACCAAATCTCCACCCTTGATTTAAATCTAAATCCAACGGTTATAAATGGTCATAGCCATTTTGTTAGACTAATCCTACACCGTTGATTAAATCGACGGTTGATATCAAAGTCTTCAATATTAGACTTGCTTCCTATTGGTCTGTCAAAAGAATTAAACTTGTTTCCTATTGGTCCGTCAAAAGTTGTCATAACCACTATTGTTGACTTAAGCAATATAATTTCTATTTTTATCTGCTAAAACCCCACAAAAGAATATATTTACTGTATTTTTATCACCCGATAATTAAATACAGTACAAAACACAATAAAAGAAATTTTCTAAAAATTGTTTCCTGATTCAGGTTTAGTAAGATCCCCTATTTCTATCTCAACAGTACAAATTTTTCTATACATAGAAAAATTTTCATGTTTTGGGACTCACCCCGGGCCCACGTAGGACTATTGGGGCCCACAAACTGTGTTTAAAGAAATGTGGGACACTTTACAAGTTACCCATGAGGGTACTAGTGAAGTTAAGAGGTCGAGAATCAATTCTCTAACTCGCGAATATGAACTGTTTAGAATGAACCAAGGAGAAAGCATTCAAGAAATGCAAAAGAGGTTCACCCACATTGTTAATCATCTTGCATCATTAGGAAAGAATTTTACTAACGAAGATTTGATTAACAAAGTGTTGAGATGCCTTAGCAGGATTTGGCAACCCAAAGTAACAGCCATATCAGAATCGAGGGACTTGTCAACAATGTCTCTGGCTACCCTCTTTGGAAAACTTCATGAGCATGAACTAGAACTGAGCAGATTAAGTCAAAGCGAAGAAAACGATAAAAAGAAAAAGGGGATAGCGCTCAAAGCCACTTCCTCAACAATTGACAATGATGATGAAGAAGATGAAGAAAGTTCAGAAAACATTGAGGTAAACGAAGAAAATCTTAGTCTGTTAGTTAAAAAATTTGGTAAATTTCTCAGGAAAAAGGGAATGCAAAGAAGACCTCCCTTCCCTCCGAAGAAGACTTATTACAAAGGCGAAGGAGCTTCATCAACTCCTACTTGCTATGAATGTGGCAAGCCTGGCCACATGAAAATGGAATGCCCAGTTTACCAAAAGAAGAAAGAGAGACTTGAAAAGAAGCCCTTCAAAGAAAGAAAAGGAAGAAAAGCCTATATAGCATGGGATGAAAACGACATGGATTCAACTGACAGCTCAGATAGCGAAGAAGCTCAACTTTGTCTCATGGCCAAAGGAGAAGAAGAAGAAAGCGAAAATGAGGTAAGTTCTAACTCTACTTTACTGCCTTCTTATGATGAGTTACAAGATGCCTTTGAAGAACTGCATGACGAATCTTTAAAACTCACAAAACAAATTTCTTCTTCTAAGAAAAAAATCTCTTCTTTAGAAAATAAAATTCTTATTTTAAATAAAGAGATTGAAGAATTAAAAATTGAAAATGAAACTTTGGGAATTATTGATGCATGCTCATCTCATCCCTCACATGCTTCTACTTCATATTCTTGTTCTTCATGTCATATACTTGAGAAAGAAATTGAAGACTTAAAGAACACCCTTGCCAAATTCACTTCTGGGAGAGATAATCTAAATATTATATTAGGGAAACAAAGGGTTGTTTTTGAAAAAGTGGAATTGGTTATAACCCGAAAAATCAACATAAATCTTATAAAAATTTCTTCGTTTATTCAAGTACTTCCAGCAGTCCATTTATTAAATGTTTTTACTGTGGAAAGAAGGGTCATAGTGCTTCAACATGCAATGCTAGAAAGAATGTTAACACAAAAATTGGGACAAAAATGATTTGGGTTCCAAAGGGTACATTGCCCAAAACTGACACTCAAGGACCCAAGAAAATTTGGGTACCAAAGGTTAAAAATTAAAATTGTGTTGTAGGTGTGCTTGAAAGCCAGGAGCTCAAATTGGTATCTCGACAGCGGCTGTTCCAAGCACATGACTGGAGACGACTCAAAATTCACCACGTTTATTCCCAAGAATCATGGTCACGTCACTTATGGAGATAACAACAAGGGAAAAATTCTTGGAATCGGAAAAGTTGGCAAGAATCCAAATTCCTCTATTGAAAATGTGTTGCTTGTTGAAGGCTTGAAACATAACCTTCTTAGCATTAGTCAATTATGTGACAAAGGAAATAAGGTAATTTTTATTCAAATTGTTGCATAATTGAAGATAAAAATGATAAGCATGTTAAATTCATTGGTCATAGAATAAATAACATTTATATGATTAGTCTTGATGATATATCTTCAAATGATGCGAAATGCCTTTTAAGTAAGAATGATGATTCATGGTTATGGCATAGGAGAATTGCACACATTCACATGGATCACCTAAGGAAGTTGGTCTCTAAAGAGCTAGTAATTGGACTACTAAAGCTTAATTTTGTTAAAGATAAATTATGTGATGCATGTCAAAAGGGTAAACAAATAAAGGTCTCTTTTAAATCAAAAAATATAGTTTCAACTACTAGACCTTTACAACTTTTGCACATGGATTTATTTGGACCCTCTAGAACTATGAGCTTTGGTGGGAATTACTATGCTTTAGTGATTGTGGATGATTTTTCTAGGTTTACATGGACTTTATTTCTTGCAAATAAAAATGATGCATTTCTAGCATTTAAAAGACTTGCCAAAGTTATTCAAAACGAAAAAGGTTTTCAAATTTCTTCTATACGAAGTGATCATGGTGGCGAATTTGAAAATAATGTTTTTGAAAATTATTGTGATGAACATGGCATTAATCATAATTTCTCTGCCCCTAGAACTCCATAACAAAATGGAGTTGTAGAAAGAAAAAATCGTTCTTTAGAAGAAATGGCGAGAACTATGCTTAATGAGGCTGCTCTTCCTAAGTATTTTTGGGCGGATGTTGTAAATACAGCTTGTTATGTTATGAACAGGGCCCTTATAAGGCCTATTTTAAAGAAAACCCCATATGAATTATACAAGGGAAGAAAGCCAAATGTCGCACATTTTCATGTTTTTGGATGCAAATGTTTTGTTTTAAATAATGGAAAAGATAACTTAGGCAAGTTTGATGCTAAGTCTGATGAAGGTATATTTCTTGGTTATTCAAATCATAGTAAGGCTTTTCGTATATATAATAAAAGAACTATGACTATTGAAGAATCTATACATGTTGCATTTGATGAAACTGACCCAAATGGATCGAGAAAGGATCTTGTTATTGATGATGTTGCAGAAGTCTTAGCGGAAACACATTTGGATAGCAAGGAAAAAGAAATCAAGAAGCAAGAAGATAAGCAAAGACAAGAGGATTCACAAGCTTTGGAACTTCCCAAAGAACGGCGTACCTCAAAATATCATCCTCTTGATCAAGTAATAGGTGATGTATCCAAAGGTGTAAGTACTCGAAACTCCATTAGAAATGCATGTAACCACTTAGCTTTTGTTTCTCAAATCAAACCCAAAGACATCAATGAAGCCTTTAATGATGAACATTGGTTTCTAGCTATGCAAGAAGAATTAAATCAATTTGAACGAAACCAAGTTTGGGAACTAGTTCCTAGGCCTAATAATCATCCTATTATCGGTACTAAATGGGTGTTTAGAAACAAACTTGATAAAGCTGGCATAATAACAAGAAATAAAGCTAGACTTGTAGCAAAAGGTTATAATCAAGAAGAAGGTATAGACTATGAGGAAACCTATGCACCTGTAGCTAGATTAGAAGCTATTAGGATGTTACTTGCTTTTGCTTGCATCATGGATTTTAAATTATATCAAATGGATGTTAAAAGTGCTTTTTTAAATGGCTTTATTCAAGAGGAAGTATATGTTGACCAACCTCTAGGTTTTGAAAATTATGATCTACCTAACCATGTTTTCAAATTGAAAAAGGCTTTGTATGGCTTAAAACAAGCTCCACGAGCTTGGTATGAAAGGTTAAGTAAGTTCCTTTTAGAACACGATTTTACAAGAGGTAAGGTTGACACGACTCTTTTTATTAAAAATAAAAACCATGATATACTCCTTGTACAAGTATATGTAGACGATATCATATTTGGTGCTACTAACGAAAATCTGTGCAAGGAATTTGCCAAAATCATGCAAAGCGAATTTGAAATGTCCATGATGGGAGAACTCAATTTCTTCCTTGGACTTCAAATCAAACAAACAAGGAATGGAACATTCATTAGCCAAACAAAGTATTGCAAAGAACTTCTCAAGAGGTTTGGAATGGACAACTCAAAACATATGGCTACACCAATGAGTACTTCGTGTTACTTGGATAAAGACGAAGCATGTAATTCTATAGAAATTACTAAATATCGAGGTATGATTGGATCTCTTCTCTATCTCACTGCTAGTAGGCCTGATATAATGTTTAGCGTATGCATGTGTGCTAGATATCAAGCTAATCCTAAAGAGTCGCATTTAAGTGCTATAAAACGTGTTATGAAATATCTAGGTGGCACTATGCAAGTGGGCTTGTGGTACCCCAAAGGTGCCACTTGTAGTCTTATTGGTTATTTTGACTCCGATTTTGCTGGATGCAAATTGGATCGGAAAAGCACTAGTGGAACATGTCACCTGCTTGGCAATTCCTTAGTTTCTTGGCATAGCAAGAAACAAAATAGTGTGGCTTTATCCACTGCTGAGGCTGAATATGTTGCAGCCGGAAGTTGTTGTGCTCAAATTCTATGGATGAAGCAACAACTTCTAGACTTTGGTCTTCAGCTTAATCACATCCCTATAAGATGTGATAACACTAGTGCAATCAATCTGACAAAGAATCCCATTATGCACTCTAGGACTAAGCACATTGAGATAAGGCACCATTTTATACGAGATCATGTTCAAAAAGGTGATTGTGTGTTAGAATTTGTTGAAACCAAAAATCAACTTGCTGATATTTTCACAAAACCTTTACCTAAAGATTCTTTCTTTCATTTAAGAAGAGAACTTGGCATTTTGGATCAATCGTGTATTTAAACTGCTAAATTTTGCTCATTCATTGTTTTATTGATCCTTAATTATTACCGACTTGAGCGTCGGAGATATCCTCAATTTCTTTTTTTGCGGTACTCATTTAATTGGGTAAGTCCTTATCCTTCAAAAATGCATTGGACTTAATTTATATGTTTTTTTTTATCTAAGTTATTCGAATACCTTCATCTGGTATTCGAATACCATCATTTCTTCGTATGTTTTCATGGTTTATAAAACAGGTGTATTCGAATACCTTAGTGGTTATTCGAATAACCTGAAGCCTCTTGCTATCAGGCTTTAGTTTCTGTCTCTGAAGTATTCGAATACCCTAAGCAGTATTCGAATACCTGCTTATCTGGGCCAATCCATTTTGGCCAGTCTATTCGAATACCTACAGCAGTATTCAAATACCTTCTTTCAAGATAGCCCTGTCCTTTGTGTTTCCAAACAGCAGTATTCGAATACCAATTGAGGCATTCGAATACCTTGGGTCTGAGTTTTATATAAACCCCTTCGTACACCCATTCCCTCCCTCATTTCTTCTCTCCCGTTTTCACCTCTTCCTATTCGAATACCATACGTCTGACCCAACCGTTACATTTCTCCCACTCTTTTCAAACCCATCCCTCTCATCTTCAACCTCCATCTATGGCTTCCTCCTCCAAGCGTGCTCGCACAAAAACCGCGCCATGCAACAACCCGTTGGATCTGCGAAGGCTCTCCTCCCACCAAGAAACCCTTGGACGTTTCATCTCTCATTTCAGAGAATGCAACCTTGTGCAGCCCAAGTATCTAGATTTGGCATTCTTTGAAAAAGAAGGTGGCTTTGATTTCCTACACCAGCTGGACATCCAGGGCGTGCTTCGTTTTTGCTCCTATAAGGCGGTCCTATATCCTGATCTTGTCAAAATGTTCTACTGCAACTTGAGGATTGAAGGTCTGGAACTCCATTCTGACGTCAGTGATCAGCACATTGTGATCACTCCTCAGGACTGGGTTCGCTTCTTCGGATTAGAATCTGCTGGCCGTAACAACGAAGATTGTGAAGAGTTTGTCCAGCGGTTCGACAAAATTAGAGCCATTAAAGATGTTCTTAGACCTGGGTTGGCATTACCTCTGTCTCAAAAGGGAGTCAAAGGGGGCATGATGAAGAGCCAGGACAGGCTCTTACATTATGCTTATGCCCACATCCTAGCTCCTAGAGGTGGGAACTACGCCTACCTGAGTGAAGATGATGTGTTTATGTTGTGGATCCTGAAGAAAGGACACCAGATAATCTGGCCCGTCTTCATTATGAAGCATATGATGAGAGCTAAGGGAAAAGAACACTCAGAGCTACCTTATGGGGTGATCATCACTGCCTTTCTAGGCAAGTATCCGCAGATTGTGGAGACCGAGCGAAAAACTCAGCTGACCCATCATAATGTGTTTGGCTCTTATACGCTGAACCGAATGAAGATGATAAAGACTGATGAAGGCTGGGTATTCCCAGTTGAAGTTGATGATGATGAGGATGACCCACCGATCCCGCCGCGATCCCGCGTCCGCCGCCGCCCGCTTCGCTGCCGCCGCCCGGTAGCCCCCGCCGCCTCGACGATACCGCTTGCCCCGCTACCCCCCTGCTCCCGCTGGTTCAGTTACATTGGATCAAGTCATGGCCACCTTACAGGCCAACCGTGCTTATATGAAGGATAACCGAGCTTATCTGGAGCACACCTTCTCTGTTCTGTTTGACAGACTTGATGGTGTTGAGCGTGAGCAAGCTACCTTGCGTGCCTTGCTATCTTCACGGAGTTCTGATTCCCCTCCTCCTCCGCCAGACGCCTATTTCTAGGCTTTATGTTTTCTTTGGTTCTTGCTTGTATTGGCTGGTTATTTTTTGTTTATTGTATATCATGTTGGCAAATTTATTAATAAAAACATGATTTCTTTGTTTCTCTTTGTGTATCCTTTTATGCATTATATATTATCTTTTTGATTATGCCAAAGGGGAGAAAAATATAACTATGAGAAAAGACAAGTTTAAAATAACTATTATTGGATTCCAACATTAAGGGGGAGCTACGCCACGCATACATATTAGATATGAATGTAAGTCTCTTACTTTGTGAATTCCAATTATTTCTGTACTAATGCTTTTCTCTATGATAGTTTGTCATCATCAAAAAGGGGGAGAATGTGTTTACTACGCAACAATGAAGATGTATTTTGATGATAACAAACATGAAGATGATAAGAAGATCAAGTCCATGTGTTTCAAGATTAGTCTTAGGACTTAGGATCTATCATGTATGGAGCTGTCAATTAAATATCTCAAATGATTAAGGATAACCTAAACTGAAAGATCAAATGTTTTAGAGGTTAAAAACAAGCATTTCGAAGCTTTTTAAAAAGGTTTTATAACTGTTTTTAACTGAGGTATTCGAATACCTCAATATGGTATTCGAATAACCTGTTTCGTAACTGATATTTTCCGCTGTGCCAAAACAGAGGCATTCGAATACCCCATATGGTATTCAAATACCCTAGTTTCAGAATGAACCTTTTTAAATGAGGCATTCGAATACCCCATATGGTATTCGAATACCCTGTTTTCGAAACATACCATCTTTTAATGAGGTATTCGAATACCCTTGACTGGTATTCGAATAACCCCAACTTAATCGTTTTTAACAGAGTTTTTTGATGAGGTATTCGAATACTTCCTTCAGGCATTCGAATACCCCACGAGAATCAGAGTTAAGTTTTCAAATTCCATACGAGAATCAGAAAGTTTTAAACGTAATTAAATGCTCCCAACGACCATTTTCTTCTACGAGCTCTATAAATAGAGGCCTGGGACACCTTTGATGAACCCCCGGACATTCTAATTATTTCTTGCTTTGTTAAAAACGAGTTTACATTATTTTCTCTCTTTCTCTGTGCTCTTAACATTGAATCTTTGAGATATCTGTGAGACAGCTCTTTAGTGCTTCAATTTGTAATTATTTACTCTGAGTGAGAGTTTCTATTCTTCATCTATTTCTCTAATATATTGTATTGAGGGTGAGGTATCCCTCAGGATTGTATAAGGGTGAGGTATCCCTGATTGATTGAGGCTTGAGCACAAGGGTAGAGTTTCCCTGTGTGTGAAAAGTGCTCCTTATTGTAAAGGTTGCAAGCACCTGTTGTTTAAGCTTGTCTTGAATAGTGAAAAATCTCGAACTGTGTTTCGGGGACTGGACGTAGGCTACAAGTGGTTGGTGGTCGAACCAGGATAAATACTGTGCCTGTTTTTCTTCCCTTATTCTCTTTATTTTATGCACTTTATTTATTGATTTCTGCAATTTATTTATTAATTGTTCTTCCTTTTCTCATCTCTTCCACGTTCTTTAATATTTATATTCAGCAAAGTTTATTTGTTTAAGGCTTTTGCAAAAGTTTTTGTTACTCAATTCACCCCCCTCTTGAGTACTGGAAGCCACTTGGTAACACAAACAGCCCAAAAACAACTAGATAACCATAAAAATTTATAATCATCCACAAAAATCACAAATATTAGAAAACATATGAAAATCAAGTCAGATTGTTAAAAATAATTAACAGTCAAGAGAAATAAATACTTAAAGATTTTCTCCGGCCCAGAAATTATTATTTTCTTGACATGGAGTAAATAACTCAAAACGATCAAATACGCTGATGGAATACTCAAAATAATTTTACAGTACATAGAAATCACTAAATAGTAGAATTATGTTAACTGTCAACTATTTAGGAAATTTGGGGTGTTACACCTTGCCCGACAAAGCTAGTAGAACCCTCATACCCCAAAGGATTTGACCCGAATGCCAAATGCGATTACCATACGGGGGCCGTAGCCCATTCCACAGAAAATTGCACAACGCTAAAGCTTAAGGTGCAAGACCTAATTGATGCCAAATAGCTAAATTTTAAGGCAAATACTCTAAGTGTGGGTCACAAACTTTTACCAAATCATGGAAATCCTAGAGGCAATGCCATAGAGAAGTGATCTACTTAACAACTTGTAAGACGAGCGGCAGATGTCAAAACCCCTATAAGAGTTATTTTTAAAGAACTCTACAAACTTGGGATGATACAAGCTCAGGATGAAGGGAAAGAAGGCAAGGAAGATGAAAGAATGTGTAACCTCCATAGGAATATGGGGCATTCTATTGAAGAATGTGGCAAATTCAGACAAATCCTCTAGAACCTGGTGGACATGCAACGGGTGCAAATAGGTCATATGTGTGACGATGGTTGTGGTGTCCTAGGGCCGACGAAGGCGGGGAGTGGATGCCGGTGTAAGAGAAGCACGTACAAGGAGCGGCTCCTGGCAGGCTTCTAGGCAAAGGGTCCCATGAATGAACTGAATACGCACTGGAATGAGAGGGATTCAGAGACTGTGCAGGTATGGGACTACATAGTTGAGGATGGCTTAAAGGAATTGATTAGGCATAGCCATATCAACAAGTTGCAACTTCTTTTCGGGAGCCTAGAACATAAGAACTCCATGGTTAAGCGTGCTTGACCTGAAGTAATTATGGGATGGGTGACCTCCTGGGAAGTTTCCTAGGATGCGTGTGAGTGAGGACAAAGCACGCTAAACAGACCCGTGTTAGTTTGTGGAGACCTTCATCAAACCTGCAAGCAGTCCTGGGACGTTATAGATGGTATCAGAGATGGGACCTCTCACAGTACGGTGTGGTTCGAGGATGAACTAAGCGGAAGCTGGTGGGCATGTGGTATCCCGGGGCCAACGAAGGCGGGGAGTGGATGCCGGTGTAAGAGAAGCACGTACAAGGAGCAGCTCCTGGTAAGCTCCTAGGCGAAGGGTCCCTTGAATGAACTGAATACGCATCGGAATGAGAGGGATTCAGAGACTGTGCAGGTATGGGACTGTATAGTTGAGGATGGCTTAAAGGAATTGATTAGGCGTAGCCATATTAACAAGTTGCAACTTCTTTTCGGGAGCTTAGAACATAAGAACTCCATGGTTAAGTGTGCTTGACTTGGAGCAATTGTGGGATGGGTGACCTCTTGGGAAGTTTCCTAGGATGCATGTGAGTAAGGACAAAGTACGCTGAAAAGACCCGTGTTGATTTGTGGAGACCCTCATCAATCCTGCAGGAAGTCCCGAGACGTTACAATGGTGACATGAACATGGTTGATGAGTACGCCATTTGTAACACCCTAAAAATTCATATTTTATTTATTTCAGGCGAATCTTAATTATTTTGAATAATCTGACTCGACTTCTGTGGATTTTATAATTTTTGTGATTTTTAGGAATTTTTGAAAGTTTTTACGTTTTTTTATTATTTTAATATTATTTTGAGTCTGTATACAAGCCTTCGTATTTTATTTCTTTTTGAAAATCCTTAATGATTTTTAACAATCTGACTTGATTTTCATACTTTTTCTAATATTTGTGATTTTTGTGAATGATTATGAAATTTTTATATTTCTCTGATTATTTTTGGGTTGTTTATGGGCCTAAGTGGCCTTACGTGGGCCCAGGTGGATACCGCAAAGTGAAAATTTTTCTACGCATAGAAAAATTTGTGTTGTTTAGCCGGAGACGGGGGATCTTACTAAACCTGAATCCAGAAATAGTTTTTGAAATTTTCTTTTACTGTATTTTGTACTATATTTAATTATCGAGCGATAAAAATATAGTAAAAATATTATTCTTAGGGTTATAGCAGATAAAAAAATAAATATTATACTACTTAAGTCAACGTTGGTGGTTTGAATAACACACCTCAAAATAAGTGTTCATAAATTAATATTTTCATGAATGATAAAATTGGATGATTAGAAAAGCAAGGAAAATAAACAAAGGGTTTGTTTTTCAAGAAGTAGTGTTCACGGTTTTGAGAAGAATTTTTTATTGATTTATTTTGTGTAAAAACAAGAATGAAATTTAATGGAACTCAAGGACATTTTTGAATAAAAATATTTTACATATTTTATTAATCATGAGTTTTAAATAAAAAGAGCAATGAGTTGATGATTTTAAGGATTTGCAAAGAAATTGAACATGAAAATGAACAAATGAATTGGTTTTAAGGACAATGAGTCTTACGATTTTTATTAAGAAAATTTTAATAGTTTTGTTTGTGTAAAACTATATCGATTTAGAAGGAAAAATATTTGATGGTTTCACACAAACAAATATCACGGTTTTGAAGGTTTGTAATGCCTTGGTTTTATGAAACAAAGTGATTTCAAATTTTACACTCATGTAAAATATTCCTCAATATTCCAAACATTATTTTGGACTTTCAAACAAATCAATATAATTTCCAACATCATTTTTCATATTTCACCTTTCAGAAATTCTTTACTCAAAATAATATGACTTTTCACATTATTTTCCACATTTTCTTACTCAAGAAAATCCTTTTCACAATAATTCCACAAAATCACTTTTCCATTTATTTTAAATCAATGTTTCCATCTTAAAATTTACTAATGTGCTCCAAAACCCAAAGAATGAGTTACATGTTAGAAAATCTCAAATCACTATTATATTCTCCATTTTTCTCAAATCAATTTCAAAAATCAATTCTCTTTAAAATAAATTGAGGTTCAAACACTTTCAACTTCTTTTTGTCTTTCATAAACGAAATTCCATCTTTCAAGTAACAAAACACCTTGTTTCAATTTTCTTTAATCCTTGTACTAAAACACTTTGTTCAAACACTATTTCGGGCGATTTTTAATTATTTTGAATAATCCGACTCGACTTCTGTGGATTTTATAATTTTTGTGATTTTTAGGAATTTTTAGGAGTTTTTACTTTTTTATTATTTTAATATTATTTTGAGGTTGTATACGTGACCATTGAAACCATCAAATATTTTTCCTTCTAAATCGATATTGTTTTACACAAACAAAATCATTAAAATTTTCTTAATAAAATCGTAAGACTCATTGTCCTTAAATCAATTCATTTGTTCATTTTCATGTTCACTTTCTTTGCAAATCCTTAAAATCATCAACTCATTGCTCTTTTCATTTAAAACTCATGATTAATAAAATACTTAAAATATTTTTATTCAAAAATGTCCTTGAGTTCCATTAAATTCCATTCTTCTTTTTACACAAAATAAATTAATAAAAAATTATTCTCAAAACTGTGAACACTACTTCTTGAAAAATAAACTCTTTGTTTATTTCCCTTACTTTTCTAATCATCTAATTTTATCATTCATGAAAATATTAATTTATGAACGCCTATTTTGAGGTGTGAGGCCGAAATCCCTCTTGGTCCTTGGAATCAAAAATTGTTTTCCTTTCCAACAATTTTTTATGGCATACATCACATATAATCAATATACATATACATATTTCATCATAAATACCACAAGCATGCCATAATCAAAACAAAAAATTATACTAAGCATGCAAGCACAAATAAACCATGCTAAGCATATTAGCTACATAAACACATACAAATAATTACATAACCATGGATATGAATCCATGTGGCCTTACGTGGGCCCAGGTGGGTCCCGCAAAGTGAAAATTTTTTTACGCATAGAAAAATTTGTACTGTTTAGATGAAGACGGGGGATCTTACTAAACCTGAATCCAGAAACAATTTTTGAAATTTTCTTTTACTGTGTTTTGTACTGTATTTAATTATCAGGCGATAAAAATACAGTAAAGTATTATTCTTAGGGTTATAGCAAATAAAATGCGAATTTTCGGGGTGTTACAATACTCCCCCTCTAAAAAGAAATTTCATCCTCGAAATTTGATAAACCTAATTTCACACCCTCTGAATAAATATAAATATTGCTCTTTATCTTATTTTCCAGTCCTCAAGTTGCATCTCTGCTTACGTCATTCCCTTCGACCAACAAAAACTCTTTGCCTCACGTTCAACTTCTCCTGACCAAACGGATACCTCAGATTTTCGTAATCAATTAAGACGTTGAATATTACTCCAAAAAAATGTCTCCATATTTCTAATGCAAACTCAACAGCTACTAACCCCCATTCACGCGTAGAATAGCTTTTCTCATATAACTTCAATTTCCTTGAAACATACTCTATAACTCTTTTATTCTGCATAAACACATATCTTAAACTCCAATTGTAACGCATCACAGTACACCTCCAATGGTTTACTAGGATTAGACAGAACTAATACCAGAGAATTAATCAAACATATTTTCAACTCCTGAAAATTCTCCTTGTATGCATCAGTCCATACAATCGCTTAATTCTTTCTGGTAAGCTAGATGAGAAGTCTTGCGATCTAGAAATTTTTCAGGATTTCTATAGTCTTTGACTTTTCCCACTGAAAAACTGTTTCAACCTTTGAAGGATCCACCACGCTTCCACTGCGTCACTCTGATACTGTGACATGGATATAAATAGGAATATCCTTTCTTGCAAATTGTGATACATGAAAAACATTATGAAAGATAGCAAAACTATCTGATATGTTACCGGACATATCCAATAAAGAATTGATATAACCCGATTTTGAAAATGAATTTTCTGGAATACTAACACTTTATTGAGACAATCTCATAGGACATGGTTGGAAAATAACCAATCCGTTTTCAAAGATCACGTCTATTTATGAAAGAGATAAACAAAACAATAATTACAAAACAATCACCGTTAGTGTTTTACCGTGCTATTTAGTAGGACCCGTCATGGGGTTTGCTACTATTTAAAATTGAGTTTGTAAGTTTTATATTTATTGAATAATTATTAAATATTAAGTGTGTCTGTTATATGAGTTTTAATCAGTTTAAATATATTTTTTTCAGTATTACTTATAAATTACAGTAAATTTATATTTTCGCGAGAAGAAATTTTAAAACCCATGTTTTATAACTCAAACCTTTTATGAACAGATTTTTCAGATTATAAGTTAGTAGTCGGAAATGTGATGCCCTAAGGAGGGTGTTACACCATTCCCTAACCTCAAGAAGGTCAGGAAGCTATGAATTCCCAAGTCCCTTCCATTACACATTTGGTTATTAAGCCATTAGTTATTTATTACATTGTAAGTGCGCTTCCGCCACCTCTATGTGACCCGAAGCCCATCACTATTCAAGTTCCTAGCCCTTTTC